>CM053752.1:106899500-107063012 GCA_028658305.1 Pachyuromys duprasi | reverse complement strand
CCCCATCTTCCTCTAGGAACACTGGGGTTGCAGACCCATGCTGCTCTGGCTGTCTTGGCATGTCCCACATGCCTGGGATCACACTCAGGTCCCCACATTCTACTCTCAGGGCCACTTTCCACGCCCAGGAGCTTTATGACATATGTGATTGGCTCCTGTGTAATGAAAATTTATAACTGGCTGCAAAGTCCTGCAAGCTGTGCACAGATGCTCACACCTTTAATCTCAGCAGAAGCAAGCAGATCCTTAGCAGGCCAGCCCTGTCTACATAGCGGGACTCTGTCTCAATCAATCATTCTCCCTATCCACTCTCTACAAGCTACAAACCAGGTAGGTCAACTCTATACAGATATAGTTCAGTTCAAGGTCAAAGGCAAGATGGTGGGGGCTGGAGAGATGGTTTAGTGGTTCAGAGCACTTGCTGTTCTTGCAGAGGACCCAAGCTCAGTTTCCAGCACCCACATCAGACTGCTCAAAACTGCCTGTAACTCTAGTTCCATGATATCTGACACTTTCTTCTGCCCTCCAGGAGCACTCACAGAGATGTGTACATGTCATCAAAAATAAACCTGAAAGAAAGAGAAGGTTGATGGTATAAACCCCTCTCTGAGGACAGAGGGATAGGAGGAGATGTCACAGCTCACGTCTAGCTTCAAGAATCCAGGCAATGGGGCTGGAGAGATGGCTCAGCGGTTAAGAGCACTGTCTGCTCTTCCAAAGGTCATGAGTTCAATTCCCAGCAACCATATGGTGGCTCAAAACCATCTATAATGTGAACTGATTCCCTCTTCTGGCAGGTGTAAATGCAGATAGAACACTCATATACATAAAATAAATAAATCTTAAAAAAAAAAAAGAATCGAGGCAAAGACCTCCTCCTTCTGCCCTGTTTTCTGTCCCAGCCTGAGTAAGTGGGCTGTGGATTGGGTGGTGAGGGCCTTCTGTATGTCCATGAGTCCAAAATTTAACCTCATCTGGAAACACCGGAAGACACACCCACAAACGTTTTAATCTGGGCATGTGGTAGCTGGCCGGGTTGGCTCAGAAAATTAAACACCACAAAGCTACCCCTAGTAAAGACACAACTCCTAAACTACCCTTAATCTCCCAACAATGGGGACAGAAATCATAACCCCATCGGGCACGATCCATCTGTCCAGATCAGCCCCAAACATCCTGATCCCTCTTCCCTGAAGAAAAGAGTCTGAGCCTCTCATCTCCTGAACATGCTGTGGGCTGAAATCAGAATCCCTAGAGTCTCAGCCACCCACAGCATCCAGGCACATGTGTGCATCATGCCTTGCTCGTGGCTGGGTTTCCTTTTTATTTATTTTATTTTATTTGTTTTGTTTTATTAAAGATTTATTTTTTTATTACATACACAGTGCTATGCTTGCATGTGTGCCTGCACAACAGAAGAAGCCACCAGATCTCATTATAGATAGCTATGAGCCACCATGTGGTAGCTGGGCATTGAACTCAGGTCCTCTGGAGGAGCAGCCAGCGCTCAGTTTCACAGTGTATCCTGGCTGGCCTAGAACTTTTTATGTCAGTCAGGCTGTCCTCGAACTTACAAAAATCCGTCCACCTGCCTCTGCCTCCAGAGTGCCAGGATAAAAGTGTGTCAAGCTTGTCTGGAGAGCTGGGTTTTAAAAAATACATCTTAGCTGGGCAGCAATGGCGCATGCCTTTAGTCCCAGCACTCAGGAGGCAGAGGCAGATCAATGTGAGTTCAAGGCCTGCTTGGTCTACAGAGTAAGTTTCAGAGCCCCAGGGCTACACAGAGAAACTCTGCCTTGCAGGGGGAAAAAATATATATATATATATAATTGTTGTTGTTGTTTGAGGCAGGGTTTCTCTATGTAGCCTTGGCTGTCCTAAACTCCATTTGTAGACCAGGCTGGCCTCAAACTCAGTGATGCTGGGATTAAAGGCGTATGCCACCACAGCCAGCTCTACTTTTATATTTTTTATGACATGTAGTACAAAGGTCATGAACTTGAGTAGCTTCTCAGATGGAGCACACGTCTGCTGGATCAAACCACAGCTCTGTGAAGCTGGTGTAGCAGACCTTGAGACAGTGCCTACCCAAACCATGAAGCCAAGAGCTGATGTCACGTGTGCTGGTCTTAAAGAGCTAATCCTTGCGTCACTGACAATAGCAGGGTGCGATGAGGCATGCTTGTAGGAGTATCAGGATTTCAAGGCAGTCTAGGCTACATACTAAGTCTGGGGACAGCCTGGGCTACATGACATCTTGACTAAAAAAGAAAAAAAATAATCAAATGCCCATCAGCAATAACTGTGATGAAAGTTGTTTCAGTGTAAAAAGTTCTTATTTTTCTCTGACTACACCGTGTATTGAGTCTACATTACTTACTTCTTAGGGGGAGGGGGAGAGAGCCAGAGCTCAAGTGTGGAGGTCAGAGGACAACTTGCAACAGTCAGTTCTTTCCTTCCACCACGTGGGTCCTGGGATCAAATGCATGCTGTTGGGCTTGGTGGCAGCCTCTCCCCGCACCCTTATTTCACTTCTAAAGATGGGGAAACTGAGGTCTGGAGAGACCAAGAAACCTGCCCATGGTGAACTGGCTGAGAAGCAAGAAGGAGTCCAGGTAGGAGCCATATCTACTTCCTGTATTCTGTAAGGAGACATAGCCTTAGCCTTAGTGTATATGTGTGTGTGCATGTGGCATGCATATGTATGCAGAGGCCAGGAGTTGAAGTTGAGTGTTTTTCTCTATTCCTCTCCACCCTGTTTTTATTCTTAAAATTTCCATGTCTGTGCCTGTGTGAGTGTGTCCGTGCATGTGGGTGCTTGCTAAGGGGTGTATGATCCCCTGGAGCTGGAGTCACACGGCAGTTGTGAGCCCTCTCACCAACCTCAAGTCCTGTGTAATGGCAGCCGATGCTCTTAGGGGCTGGTCCCTCACTCCAGTCCTCCTACCTTACTTTTTAAGACAGGGACCCTCACTGAACCTGGAGCTCCCTCTTTTGGCGAGGCTAGCTGCTCAGCCAGCTCCAGGTCCGGCCTGCCTCTGTTCCTTAGTGCTGGGATTCCAGCCACCCGCCGCCACACTGGTTTTTCACATGGGCCCCCAGGATCTAACTCGGATCCTTAGACTTGTATGACAAGTGCTTTACCCACTGAGCCCTCTCCAGCCTCTGTGGTTGCTATTTTAAGAACTGAGATTCAACTAGGCCAGGTTCCTTCCTGAGGCAAAGCATTTACACAGAGGATGAGTTTGTATCCAATCCAGCCGGCTACAGGGAGCCGGAAATGAGTCCCCAGCATTTACTTAGAGTCAACAAACACTCAGCAGCCACTTAGACACTCAAGGAAGTTGGCTCATCTGTGAATGCCCCGGCATCTCAAGTCTACGCCAGCACAGTAAGAGGAGGGAAGTTTGGGGGCGAGTTACACAACAGCTCCCTCCCCTAAGCTTGGTGAGGTTGGCATCCTTCTCTTAGGGTCATCTGGCACACCCACATAGCACCTCAGACAGGGGCCCAAGGGCCAGGGACACTTGTGTGATGCTCAGGACCTCCAGACACGACAGTGTGGCAGGAGGGAAGCAAAGAGGCCAGAGAGAGGCTTCAGGGTCTCCCAGGACCTGGCAGGCAGCCAGGCCATACACTGAACAAGGCCCAGAACTGAGCCCCTGAAGCATCACTTCTTCCATATTCACAAATGGATACAGCTTCCCCCAGACCCGGAACCATAGGCAATTTTCCCTGTGAGGACCCACATGCTCCTGCCACCATGGCACAGCTAATTGGGCAGCAGAGAGCACCTGATCACAGGTAGCCAGTGGGTAGCTCAGAGCCCAGTGGCTGCACCCAGTGGTGCTCTGATGAGCTGATGGAAAGGTAGGCAGGAGGAGCTCAAAAAGACCCAGAGTAAACGGAGCCAAAGCTGTAGGCAGCTGTTGCATAAAGGTTGCACCCTCAGGCCTAGAGGGATGGCTCAGCAGTTAAGAGCACTGGCTTCTCTTGCAAAAGACCTGGATTCACGCAGCACCCACATGGTGGCTCAAACATCTGTTACTCCAGTCCCTGGTGAATGTGGCGCCCTCTTCTGGTCTCTGTGGGCACTGCATACGTGTGGTGCACATACATACAAGTACACACATGCATATAAATACATTTTGTTTTGTTTTGTTTTTCAAGACAGGGTTTATCTGTGTAACAGCCCTGACTGTCCTGGACTCACTTTGTAGAGCAGGCCCACCTTGAACCCACAGCGATCTGCCTGCCTCTTCCTCCTGAGTGCTGGGGTTACACGAATGTGCCACCACGCCTTCCTAAAAATCATGAACTCACCTGGAGATGACCAAAGCCCTCTGGAAAACTGCTTCCAATGATGACTGGCTCAGCTGCACGCCATGCTGAGAGGTCTCAGGACCCAACAACGCCTGCTAGAGGCCTTCTTATCCTAGGTCCTCACAGCATCTCTGCCCAGCCACAGCAGAACAGCTGTCAACTGTCACAACCAGAGGGGCTCACAGACTCTTTCCACTCCCAAGGCTGAGGGCCTTATTTTCCCTGGGCACCTTAGGGCTTGAAGACATTTGCGTCATACACAGCTCCCTGCTTCTCCATGTCTCCTCATCCCTAACTCTACTCCACCTGTCTCAAGTCCTGGCCCTCTCCAGATGCCTCAGTGATGACCAGGTGAACCCCTGGCTACCAGCAGCACCCTGGTTGCACTTGGGTCCGGGCATAGTTCTGGCCGCAAGAGCCACCCCTGGCATTGCGTGTCACCTTGGAAGCCTGTTGCTACTCTATGCCCTGGAGAAGGGACCAGGCTGAGAGGGTGAGCAGGCACAGGGAATTCCTGGCCAAGCAGAAGACCTGGCAGGAGATGGGGGCTTTGCCTTCCAGCCAGTGGGGCTGAGAGACCACGCTGTTGCAGTGTGCACCAGGAGCCAGCGGTGAAACACTGGGCAATGACTGTTGTGTACATGCACTGGCATTAAGGAGCAGACCAGCACTGAACCTTAGCCAACAGAGAGCGTGCCCGGTGCCCTGTGTGTTCACTCATTGTCATCTTGTATCCACCCTGCTATTCCTCACACTTTAAGTTTTTGGGGTTTGGGGTTTTTTTTTGTTATTGTTGTTGGTTTTGAGATGAGTCTCACTATGTAGCCCTGGCCTGAAACTTGCTATGTAGACCAGGCTGGCCTTAAGCACACAGACATCTGCCTGCCTTTACCTCCCCATGCTGGGATTAAAGGTGTGCAACCCCAGGCTGGCTCTGCTCTAAGTTTTTATTTGTTTGTTTCTTTTTCAGGCAGGGCTTTGTGCTCCCTTGAAATCCTGCCTCTCCATCCCAAGTCCTGGGTTACAAGTATGTGCCTCTTCAACCCGCTTTGTGAGGTGCTGGGATAGAACTTGGGTCCCCATGTATGCCAGACAAGTGCTCTGTCCACTGAGCCAGCCCTACCCATGCTTCTGAGCTGAGGAAGCTGGAGCTTAGAGGAGGGGCATGGCTCAGCCAATGACTGCGCTGAACACAAGCAAGACGTGCTGTAGGCAACAGACTGAAATTCGGATCCACAGGAGCTCCCCCACAAGGCCCAGGAGGATGGAGATGGAGGCCAGGAAGGTCTGTGACACTTACCTGCCTCACCTCCTTTCTGGGCGGGCTGGAAGCTCCTACCTCACCCAGAACATCTGGTTCCCAATCTGGGCTCTCAGAACTTCAGTAAAGGAGCAGGCACTTAAGAATGTCCTTTGTCATCCACACTGCTATCCAAAGCATGATGGACAGCCAGGGACTCGGACATGCGAGCCTGATAGCACAAAGACTTGCCTTGATCTCGTCCTCAGGGACTTGGGAGTCCCTGGGAACGGCATGGCCTTGCATTTCTGCACTGCATTTTATTCTAGGAGAAAACTCTCCTCTTCCTTGCTGGAGGCGGTTTTTGCAGCAGGCCATTAGCATTCCACAGATCCACCCACACAGAACACGCACGCTTGAGAAGTAAAGACAGCAGGCAGCAACTGGAAAGCCAGGCGGGTCCCTGAGAGAACCCAAAGGAGTTAGTGAAAGGCCGAGCTTCCGGTGTGTGTTGGGGGGTGGAGGGGGTATGGGGACCTCTCCATGACTGAGCTCCCTCTGGCCCTCCAGATTTGGGGACCCAGCCTCCGTCCTTGCTGGCCACTTACCGTGTCCCCAGGTGCCTCTGCTGAGCTCATCCATCATGACTTCACCAAGTCACACTGGAGGCCTTGGCCACTTAGTGTCCCAGAGCTTCAGGGCTCTCCTCTCCCTTCCTTTCAGTATGACTCAGGCCAGGAGACACAGGCTGGGGCAAAGCTGTCCATTCTTGCACAATTGCTGTCCTCATTCAAACCACAATCCTGTCGGGGCCTCCCCAGGCTCTCAGCCACCTGAAGGTCAGCACTCAGGCCTGGGCCCAGAGCCACACGCCCCTGCTGGTTCCAGTGCTCAGGAAGGTGCTCTCCTCAGATGCCCCCCGAGGCTTGCACACCTGTGCTCCCTCAAGGACTCCTCTGTTCTCTCCCACCCCACCCCCTTGCCTCTTCCTTCTGGTTTCCCTTCTCTGAACACAAACTTATCTTATAACCCATTTCACACAGGCGGTGATAGGACATATGGATTTTCCAGGGAAAAAAGAAAGCCTGAAACAGAAGATCATCCATCTATCCATCAACCCACCTACCCATCTGCTCACCCACCCACCCATCCATCCACCTATCTACCCACCCATGCATTCACCTACCCAACCATCCATCTGCTCACCCACCTACCCACCTACCCATCCATTTATCCATCCATCCATCCACCTACCCACCCACCCATCCATTTATCTATTCATCCATCCATCCACCTACCCACCCACCCATCCATTTATCCATCCATCCATCCATCCACCTACCTACCCACCCATCCATTTATCCATCCATCCATCCATCCATCCACCTACCTACCCACCCATCCATTTATCTATTCATCCATCTACCTACCTACCCACCCATCCATTTATCTATTCATCCATCTACCTACCTACCCACCCATCCATTTATCTATTCATCCATCTACCTACCTACCCACCCATCCATTTATCTATTCATCCATCTACCTACCCACCCACCCATCCATTTATTCATCCATCCATTCACCCACCCACTCATTAATCTACCCATGCATCCATCTATGCATCCATCCACCTATTCATCCACCTATTTACCCATCCATCCACCTACACATCTATCCACCTACCCATCCATCCAGAGGTGGTGGAGTAGTTTAAAAGCAAGGATTCAGATAGGAATGGGGGCACAAACCCATAACTCTAGCTCTTGAGAGGAGGTCGCAGCAGGATCAAGGGGTTGAGGCTAAGGGTCTGGAGAGTGGCCCTGTGGTTAAGAGTGCGCACTGCTCTTCAAAGGGTTGGAGTTTAAGCCCAGCCCCACATGGTAGCTCCCAGTAAACTCCAGCTCAGAGCAACGGCCCTTCCTGGCCACTGAGAGAGCTGCATTTCCCTGGTGCACAGCAAAACACCCACACTCATAAAAATAAATATGAAACAAAATCACACACACAAAGAGTTTGAGGCTGGGATTGGAGAGATGCTTCAGTAGTTAAGAACCCATGGTGCTCTTGCAGGGGACCAGGGTCCTAGAAGCCCCACATGGCAGCTCAAAATAGTCTATATCTGCTGCTCCAGAGGAATCTGATGCTCTTTTCTGGCTTCCTTGGGCTGCTGGACCAGGCTGGCTTCAAACTCACAGAGATCCATCCGCCTCTGCCTCCCAAGTGCTGGGATCAAAGGCTTGGGCTTCCACTGCCCGCTGACACCACCAGCTGCAGCCTTTAGTGACTTGAGCAGTTAGAGGCAGACACAGCAGAGTCAGTGCTAAAAGTCCTTTGTGGCAGAATGGAGGGCAACAGGAATGCATATCAGTAGTCCTGGTCCAGGCGTGATCCTGCCCATCACTGCCCATCAAACTCTCAGCTTGGCAGTCCCGACAGGCATGGGGGCTGTGTGGGCTCTCCCTCCTGGAGACAAGTTCCCTGCCTGGCTGGCATCAGGGTCATCTTTCTCCTTCTCTCAGCATGAGGTTCCTAGAAAAATCGCAATTCCAATTCCTAGGGGTCCATCATTTCAAAAGTCAGGTAGCCTTTAAAGGGAGTGGGCACAAGAGGTCTTTATTATTTTTTTTTTAATTTTATGATCACTGGTGTTTCACTTGCATTTGTGTCTGTGTGAGGGTGCAGATCCCCTAGAACTACAGTTACAGACAGTTGTGAGCTGCCATGTGGGTGCTGGGAATTAAAGCTGGGTCCTCTGGTAGAGCCTCCAGTGCTCTGACCTGCTGAGCCATCCTGCCAGCCTCTTACAAGAGGTCTGTGTGTGTGTGTGTGTGTGTGTGTGTGTGTGTGTGTGTATGTGTGTGTGTGTTCACCACAGGGGCCCTCACTCCGCCTCACCCAACCCTAACCACTCCCAATGGCCCCGCCTCCAGCGCCTCTCTCCAGGCATTAGAAGTTCAACACAGTGATCCCAGGGACACAGCTCCTCCCGCAGTGGTCCCGCGGTGTGCTCTGCCTTGCTCACGTCCCCCGCCTCTCAGAACAGCGGCCGCACCACCAGAGAGAAGCAAGCTCCAAGGCAGTCTTCTAGTGTTACCTGAGAAACGTTACAGTGCCTGTGTGCCAGGCACTGACTTAGTGTGGGCACAGCAGCGGCTATGATGGTGGCTGAGTCTCTGCCCTGGTGTGCGCATGCCTGCTGCACAGAAGGCGCCATCACGGCTGGCTGGAGCCGGAGGCCAGGGGCAGGCTCATTCTGCCTGGCAATTGTCTAGAATGGCCTTCAATTCCCTTCCCCAGATATCAGACAGAGGCTACCTGGCAGAGCTCAAACCCAAAACTTTAGACACTGCTGGTTAGCAAAACCATTCTAGAGCTGGGGAGGTGGCTCAGTGATGTGCTTGCCACACAAGCATGAACACCCAGGTGAAAAGCTGGGCATGACGGCATGCTCCTATAATGCCCATGTCGGGAAAGTGAAGACAGGAGGGTCTCCAGGGCTCGCTGGCTAGACAGTCTAGTGGGATAAATGAGCTCCAGGCTCAGTGATAAACCCTGCCTCAAAAAGTCAGGTGGACAAGTGGGCAAGGAAGCATTCGGTATAGACCTCCAGTCTCCACACACATGGGTGCGTGCACACACACACTCACACACAAAACCTTTTAAAGGGTGACAATATTTAGTCTGCTACAGGCCCTGGGCTCTACCCCCAGCACCATCATAAACTATGTACGCATATACACCATGCATAACATACCCAGGCACTTGTGATGTGCCTGCTGTGGGTGCTCCGCTGGAGCAGCCAGCCTGCCCTCCAGCCCTTCCTACTTTAAAACAATGATTACATGTGTGTGGCGGGATGAGCATGGGCCTGGTGTGGACCTCAGGGGGCGGTTCTTCCTGGTTTGGAGGCAGGGTCTCTCTTGTTTCTGCTTCGATGTGCTCTCCAGTTGGCTCACAAGCTTCTGAGTGGCCCTCCTGCCTCCCAGTGACCTCCCCACAGGAGTGCTGAGACCTCAGTTACACCCAGCGGTCGCTGTGGGTTTCAGGACCAGAGCTCGGGTTGTCGGGCCTCTACCTGCTGATCCACCTCCAGAGCCTTTTGTATGGTTCCTTTTCTGTTTGAATTGGGTATGAAGCTGAGCGTGACCTTGAACTCCTGAACCTCTTGCCTTCACCTTCCAAGTGCTGAGATTGTAAGTGTGCACCACCACATCCAGTTTACTTAGTGCTGGGGAGTTAACCCAGGCTACAGTGGCCCGCCAACCCTCACATTTTAATTAAAGACAAAGAAAGCAGACAAGACATGGGTGAACAACATCCTGGGAGCGTTTTTCTTAGTTAAGGTTTCCATTGTGAAGAGACACCATGACCCCAGCAGCTCTTATGAAGGAAAACATTTCATTGGAGTGGGCTTACAGTTCAGAGGTCTAGTCCGTTATCATCATGGCGGGAAGCATGGCAGCGTGCAGGCAGACGCGGCGCTGGAGAAAGACCTGAGAGTTCTCCATCTTGATCTGCAGGCAGCAGAAGGGGACTGTGTGTCACACTCGGTGTAGCTTGAGCATAGGAGACCTCAGAGTCCGCCCCCACAGTGACACACCTCCTCCAGCAAGACCACACCTCTTAACAGCGCCACTCCCTGTGGCCAAGCATTCAAACACATGAGCCTGCAGAGACCAATCCTATTCAAACCAGCACAGGGCCGTGGATTGAACAATTCCCGGCGCAGCCAGAGCCCACTCTGTAGACCATCCATGGCTCTCAGCGATGGTTCTCTGTGGGTCTGTGGATCCTGCGGTCCCACAGCCAGGAAGCCTGCTTAGGACACTCAGATGTACAAGCCAGCTGTGAGGGACAGCTGGGGACCAGCTGGGGGCTCAGTAAGACTCTGTTTGATTTGGGTTCTTTGGTTCACCAAGTTCTGAGGCAGCCATGCCGCATTCCACACTAGACGAAAACGCTCTACACTGGAAAATGTGAAGTCACTGTTTATAAAAGCGCATGTTTTGTTAGCAAAATGAAAACCACAACAGGCTCCCTAAGTGGCCTCTCCTAAGGACAACACCTCTGCCAGAAGCTCAGCCCCTCATGCTGCTGGGCTCTGGCCCCAGGGGACTGCAAAACTGAGGCCAGGTGCCCCCTCAGGACGCGGGCATGCCTGCTGCAGGCCGGAAGGTGGTTTATTTGGCTGAAATGTCACGGCAGTGCTGGAGTAGGGATGGTTGTGTTTGTTTGTTTATTTATTTTTGTATTCTTTGCCTCTTTTTTTTTTTAAGGTTTTGGAGACAAAGTCTCACTATGTAGATTAGACTGGTCTCAAGCAGCCTGGTCTATTGACTGATTGCGTGTGTGTGTGTGTGTGTGTGTGTGTGTGTGTGTAGATGTAGATGTCAGTTGTCTTCTCCAGTGACTTTTTATATTATTAATATAATTTTTTTTTCGAGACAAGGTCTCCCTGTTTAACCCTGACTGTCCTGAAACTCACTCTACACACTGGCCTGGAACACACAGATCCACCTGCCTCTGCCTCCTGAGTTCTGGGACTAAAGGCGTGCATCGTTACAGGTAGCTGGGTTCACCTCACTTTTTGAGACAAGGTCTCTCATTGAACCTGGAGATTGCTGATGTGACTGATCTGTCCGGTCCAAGAGCCCCTGGGATCCTCCTTTCTCTCCTCACCCCATGCTGGGGACACAGGTGCACATCTTTGTGTCTTGTTTCTTCTCTGGTGCTGGACTTCTGAACTCAGGTCCTGTGCTTGCAAGGAAAGCCCTCCATTGAAGGAGCGACTTCCCCAGGCCCTGTTGGCTGATTTTTTTTTTTTTTTAACACCACAAACCATTGTTTGATGGGGCTGAAGAGATGGCACAGCCCTTAAGGGTGTGTTCTGCCTTGACTGTGCAGGGTTCTCGAAAAACAAGAAGGACTGTATATGGCGTTCCACATTGTGAAGCTATGGGGTCTTTAGCTGGTCCAATTATCCCCAGTCTGTAGATGAGAAAATAGAGGTCCAGAGAAGTTGAAACAGTTGCCTGGAGTTGCACAGCCACTCAGGCCAGAGCTGGAGCCTGTGTACCCAAACCCAAGCACGCCGGCAAACGCCTCGCCAGAGCCACCAGCAGTCGCAGCCGCCGCGCCGGTGCGCCTCTGAGTCATTCAGGGAGCAGGAATGGAATGTTATCAGACATCAGGACAGAAACTGGAATTTCCCTGAACCCCTCGTTGGCATCTCTTTTGCTGAGTAACAGCTGCGTTTGGAGTGATTTCTAAAGACTACAGGGGGAAAAGGTAGTTAACACCTGCGAAGGGATCTGCTTCACTTGGTTGTTCTTGGCTGTAATCTTTCGTCGGGAGCTGCCGCTAAGGCTCGCCTACTCTCAGCCTCTGTGGCTTCGGGGTAGAAACCCTTCGAGGGTCCAGCGGTCCTACCTGCAGTCCTATTCTTAACTGCGCCTGCTCTGCCATCTAGTGGTTAGAACTGGGAAGTGCACCGCCGCTTCTGACCGAGTGCTATCTTTCCCTGAACCACGAAAATATAAACAGAGACGCTCTTCAGGTTAGAGGTTAGATTCATCAGGCGTCAGCTCTTTTGGGTTGGATTTTTGTGGGAGTTCCATGGAGTTTGACAGGATCTCAGAACAAAACAAAGCAAAAGAAACCAAAATCCAACCAATCCACAAAAAAAGCTGTCTGGCAAGGACTGGACACACAGGCACCGATGCGCACGTGGACTCCTGCTTTCTCCCCTCTGCAATACTCTGGAAGAATCACTGTTTGGACCAGTCTGGCCATGTGGCTCATGGCTGGAGAAGGCTGTTTGGGGCTTGAACCCCAGGGACCTCAGCTTTCAAGTGAATAAATAAACAGAAGATGGATTAAGCAGCAGGGAGAAGGACCTCTGGCCTAGGGGAGAAGACTTGGTACCCACATACCAGACCGAGGCTGGAAAAGCCTGGGAAGGATTCAGGAATGGCTTGGCCAAGCTCCTGCCTCTGGCTTCTCTACATGTTGGCAACATTAGCGTAGCAGGAAACGGAGCAAGAGTACTTTGGTTCCAATGCTAGCCCAGACCAGAGAGAGGTCCCGTCTCTGCTCACCCTTCTCAGTACAATGCTGCCTCCGACTATGAGAGCCAGCTGGAAGCAGGCTCTATGAGGTTGAAGAAAGAGGATCCCGCTGTAAGACTGCATCTGAATTGATGCTGCTCAGGTCATCACAGATCACAGCAGTTATTACACAAGATGGCTACAGTTTGGCTGGAGAGATGGCTCAGTGGCTAAAGTATCTACTTAGCTACACAGGGAGCTGACTTCTTTTTGTTGTGTGTGTGTGTGTTTTGTTTAGTTTTTTTGAGACAAGGTTTCTCTGTGTAGTCTTGGCTGTCCTGGACTTGCTCTGTAGACCAGGCTGGCCTTGCACTCATCCGCCTGCCTCTGCCTCCCTGAGTGCTGGGATCACAGGCGAGCGCCACTGCGCCCGGCTTGCAACCACAGTTTCTAAGGCAGGAACTCACAGGTTCCAGATTAGATTCTGCAGCAAGGCCTGCAGCCAGTTGCAGAAAAACAAAAATGGAGACAAACCCCAGAGAGGCAGTTCTTTTAGGAAGATCTTGCTAAGAAAAAAAAAAAGTAGCTCTTTAATATAAGCAAGCTTCTCAAAACCAGACTTTGCTAGCCAAGGCAAGAAGCTAAATCCCTTTGAGAAGGGGCTCGTGCTGGTCTGACTCCTACAAGCCAGAAGAACAAACACCTGTGGACCGGATAACTTCCCAGAGTTGGGGAGGGGTCACCATCCTGTGAGGCAGGCAGAAGAAAAACCTCTCCCTGGAAGCAGGAGCCAAAGACAGACTGTGAAGCCATAAGCATATGAACTGGTAAGGTCTAGAAGGAAAGCTGGGTCTAAGAAAGTTCAGTCCTTAGGGAGAAGTTTTGACATTAAAGAAAATAATTTTCTATGTTGAAAATGGAAGAAGACACAGTGACACAGTAATTTTGGATTCCACGTGTCTTCTCTTAGCATACAAATAATTTTGTTCAGTGATGATTTCAGATTTGTATCTTCTCTTTGGAAGAGATCAGAATAAGACAGATTTGGGATAAAGAAGAAACTGAGATAGTCTATGCTAAATTAAAGGCCTCAAAAGGGAACCTTCAGAGAAGTTCAATCTGAAACTTACAATAACACCAAAAGATGTAGTTCTGGATGAGGAAAGTCCACAAAGGCTTGAAGGAATTGCAGAATGACAGCCCACTGGGATTCTGGATAGACAGCCAGGCACCGTGTTGCACACACCTGTAGTCCCAGCACTCAGGGAGGCAGAGGCAGGTGGATCGCTGTGAGTTCAAGGCCAGCCTGGTCCAAAAAGAGAGTCCAGAACAGCCAGGGCTATACAGAAAAACCCCGTTTCAAACAAACAAACAAACAAACAAACATGTTTTCAGCCTCTGAGACTCACCTTTTCTTGTTCTAACTGCGCTCTGGGCTGGCTGGTTCAATTCAGCTGTTCTGGTTCAAACTCCTCTCCCAACTGACTCATTCAATCTTGCTCTTCTCTCGGCCTCTGAAGTTCTCTGCTTGGCCTCAAACTAACTCCAGCAATCTGCACTTATCTGCTGGCTTCTCATTCTCTGGCTCATTCTGTCTTCACCTGAGTTCTTGCTCTGCAACCTGTCTCTCTCTACTACTGTCCCTGTAAAAATGCCTCCCCTCTCTCTTTATCCCATAAGTACTTTCCCTTTCCTCTCTTCTCATGAGAGTTGGATGTATCCTCTTCTGTCAAGTCTTTCTCTGATTCATCACTGTTTTTGCCACTCAATTAGTCATCACTTTCAAACATGGGTGCTTCCTTCTACAAACTAACTTTACCTTTATTGCTTGGATTTAAAAGCATGTACCACCACGCCTGGATATAAGCTTTTCTTTACTTGAAACTTGTTCTATGTTAGGCTAGCCTTGAACCCAGAGATCTGCTTGCCTCTGTCTTCTGGGATTAAAGGTGTGTCTGTATTCCAGCGGGATCACACAGACTTAGATCTTTGGATGTGATCTCTTGCCAGAGCAGTCATGTTCTGAATCAACAGTTCTCTACATCAGGCAGGAAAATATCTGTCTTTTCTGTACATTTGGAGGTTGCTTGCCTAACTTCCTACATTAAAAAAAAAAAAAGATATATGTATTATTTATAGACTACTCTGCTTGCATGTATGTGTACACACCAGAAGAGGGCACCGGATCTCATTGTAGATGGTTATGAGCCACCATGTGGATGCTGAAAATTGAACTCAGGGCTTTTGGAAGAGAGGACAGTGTTTTAACTGCCAAGCCATCTCTCCAGTCCAACTACATTTTTACATAATATTTATTCCTTCTTAAGTCTCTGATGGGGTTGAAGACTAGTTATAGTTTCACAGTTAAACTTAATTGTTTAGGATAGAAATTGAGAGTAGACTAACTTATCCAAACATACAAATGTAAACCTTACCTAATAATTTTCCTAATTTTATCATTACATATAGTTTGTTATTGTAAGAGGAAGAGGTTTTTTTTTTTAATTAGACTAAAAGGGTGAGATGTAGGCAGAGGGTTATTGTGTGATTCAAATGCTGATTTGTGTATCCTACATATCCTTGTTCTGAGAATCTCCTGTTCAATGTTATATAAACACTGCTTTCCAATTGTACCCTGCTATGTTACAGCCAGTCACCGAGCAGGAGAGAGAACAGGACTGGACTTCCTGCCAGCCAGGGGAAGAGGAATTAGAGGAGGGAGAAGGGGGTTCAGCCACAGCAGCAGTGAAAGTGAGATCAGGAGAGGGGCTGGAGCAAGAAAGCTACAAAGTCCAAGTATCTGGGGTGCCCTCGGGGAGGAAGTCAAATTAGCTCAGAGGGTTAGAATAGATAGTGACTGCTCAGCTCTGTGCTGTGGAGCTTGTCAAAACAATGTAATAGAGTCTCAATTACTTATGTGATAGTTGGGTTAAGGGAGAAACAGAGAAACAAACAGTTTTTAAAAAGAAGCCTTAACACACAAACACATAAAATACATTTTTAAGAATTTGTTTTATTTTTAATATACGTGTATGTGCATGTGAGTGCAGGCACCCACAGAGGCCAGAGGTTTCAGAAACTCTGAAACTGGATTTACAGCTGGTTTTGAGACACTCACTGTTAGAACTGAGGGTGAAATTCAGGACTTCTGGGGGAAAAGTACATGGATCATTTCTCCATCCCCTAAATAAAAATTGTAAAAATATATAAACTGTTTATTACTGGCACATGTAGCTCAGAGATATTGCACCTTCCTAGCATGGTTTTTCTGTGTAGTCCTGGCTACCATGGAACTCATTTGTAGACCAGGCTGGCCTTGAACTCACAGAGATCTGCCTGCCTCTGCTTCCTGAGTGCTGGGATTAAAGGTGTGCATCACCACTGCCTGGCAGCTGCCTTTTTTTTTTTCATATCTGAAAAATAAATACATTTTAACAAAATGGGCTACAGAGATGGTTCGGTGGTTAAGAGCTCTGGCTGCTTTTCCAGAGGACACAAGCCCCATTCCCAGCACCCACATGGCAGCTCACAACCATCTGCAGCTCCGATTCCAGGGGATCCGGCACCCTCCTCTCACCTCTGAGGGCGCTGGAGACGTGCATGCATGCAAAACGCTCATACACAGAAAACAAATAATAAACATTTAAAAATCAAATCTCAGAGCCAGGAAGATGGTTCAGTGGGGAAAAACATTTGCCATACAAACCTCAGAGTTGTTTGACTTCCTGGAGACCACGTGTCTCAGTCATTTTTCTATTGTTGTGATAAAACACCAGGCCAAAGCAACCTCCAGAAGGGCTTACCTGGTCTTTTAATTCCTTTCAATCCAGAGGGTTAAGGTCTGTAATGGCCGGGACGACGTTGAAGCTGGAAGGTGACAACACACTTGGAGGGTCTGCTGACTCTCGAAACCCCAAAGCCTGCTCCCAGTTACACACTTTCTCCAGCCACGCGACACCCCCTAAACCTACCCAAACAGGGCCACCAAAGGCGGACTATGCATTCTAACACCTAGGCCTATGGGGGAACATTTCATTGGGACCATTACTCCATCTAAAGGCAGAAGGAGGGAACCAACTCCAGGATCTCCACCAGGCACACCGTGGTGTGGGTATCCACACACGTGTCACTTGCCCAAAGACAGTAATCTGGGACTTGATTTTTTTTCCTAAATCGTTGTTTATATGCCCACACTTACGCCCAGTCCACCCCAAAGTGTGCAATTAACAAGTGAGAGAGGGCGATTTGAATGCAACTGTGAGGCTGCAGACCTGCGGCTCTCTGGCGCCCTCTACTGCTGGTTTGGTAGGAGCACATGGGTCTTTTCGGTAGCCTCACATCCCCAGCTCGCCAGGCAAACAGGTGAGGACCAGGGAGCGCTGTCTCTGGTCCTGAAAAAACCAGCCAGCGTCCCTCTCTCCTTATCTGTGGCTCTGGAAATGTGATGTCACCGTCCTGGGCCTTGCTTTCCCTATCTGTAGAGCGGGGGCACTTTCCTTTTCGGAGTTGCTGAGCAACCAATGGCTGGTGCGCACAGATCACTTGCCAGCCACGTGAATACGCATTCAGAGGAGGTGACAGATGCGCCTCCCCAGCTCTGATCCCTTCACAGTCCAGAGAGCCTGTTCCTCCCACGCCTGTTTGAAGAAGGTTCACTCACTCGGGGTGTTGCCACAGTTTCTGGAAGGATTTGGAGTGGCCTTCCGGAGCCATGAAAGCTTGGCCCCTGGTACTTCCGACCGTGAGGTCACAAAGCAGGGTCCTGCCAGAGACAGTGGACCGCTGCTGTGGTTGAAGGCTGAACAACTAAGGGCCCCGCCATCCTCCTCACCCGCCTGTCCTCCAGCTGCCTGCACAGTAGTCTTGCCCCTCAAGAACCACACAGTAGCATGCCCTTCCCTGCCATTGCTTGGGAGCAGCAAGCCACCAGCAACTCCCTATGGGACATTGTTTCAGCCATAGAACTGGTCCCTCCCCTGTTGGCATAATGTTCTTTTGGAATGTATACAATTTACCCTTGTTCATTCAAATACTGATTTCTCTACCCCACTATCTGGTTTCAATCCGGACATTGCATTGTGATGTTTATTCTAAGCGTCACCTGTCTCAAGTTTGTGTAAACATGCCACCATTTGTTCTCTGTATTGTCAATTAGACAACCAGCCCCAGTGCTGAGCAATGGTGAGAATAGGGTGGGACATCCTGGTCGGGAGAAGGGAGGAGAAGGAAGCCAGTAGGAGGAAGAGAAGAGGAGAAGAGAGAATCCACAGGAAAGGTCTTGGAACCACGTGGAGAGACGGACCGGATCTTAGATATGACTAAAAGCAAGTATAATGGGTGAAATCTGAATGGTAGGAAACTATGTGGGCTTGGAGGTTTAGGATGGAGTAACTATTGCCCAGCATTGTGCTCTAAGTTAATTAAATAAATCTAGTCTCTGTGTGGTGATTTGGGTGTAGAGCTGGTTTAGGAATAACCGCTGCTTAACTAAGATCTATCAATAGTAAATATTATAGCCCACACTCCCCTCCAAGGACTTGACCACTGCTAGCTCAATAGAGGCCCAGCACTGTCAGGAAGTGGCTTGGAGGCAGTCCTGTCAGGTAACTAAAAGCATGGTGAAGCCTGTGTGTGTGTGGGGGGGTGTATGTGTGTGTGTGTGTGCTTTGAGACAGGATCTTATGTAGCCCAGACTGGCCTCCAATTCACTGTGTAGCCAAAGATGGCCTTTTACTCCCAATCTTCTAGCCTCTGTCTCCCAGTTGTTGAGAATACAGGTAGCTACACTGTTTTGTTTATTTGTTTTGGGTAAACAAACCTTTTTTTGGAATGCCAGCTCCTAAATAATGACGCAGACTTTTTATTAATAGCAAATATTTGGCCTTAGCTTTGGTTTGTTCCCTAACTAGCTCTTAACTTAAATTAACCCATTTCCATTAATATATGTTCTGCCACGGGACTCATTACCTCTCAGTCTTTTAGACACAGCATTATTTTTTCCTCCACGTCTGTCTGGTGAAATTTTTCTGCCTGATTCCTCCCTAGCATTCCTATATCTGCCAGGAAGTTTGGCCTCCCTTTCCTGCCTTTGCTATTGGCTGTTCAGTCTTTATTAAACCAATCAGAAGTTGAGGGAAGTGCATGTTTACAAAACATTGAAACAGGGACATCAGCATTTGACTAATACAAAGTCCACCTTTACACAGTGCACAAAAAGCAGTTTTTGTTGGTTGCTTTTTCAAGACAGGGTTTCTCTGTGTAGAACTGGCTGTCCTAAAACTCACTTTGTACAGCAGGCCAGCCTCTAAGTCAGAGATCCACCTGCCTCTGCCTTCTGAGTGTTGGGATTAAAGGCGCGCTCCACGCCTGGCACACTGTCAGTTTTTACAGTATTCCCTTTTAGACTGCCAAAACAGCTCCAGCCATGATGCTGACCCTTCATGATGCTGACCCTTCAGTCAGCTTGGATTCCTGGCACAGGACCGATCAGTCACCGTGCTTCTGACAGGGCACTTACACCACACTAGCATGGGTGAGCCAACACACGGTCCTGTGAGGTTGTCTCTGAACAATCTTCAGAGAACTGACTCTTTTCACATAGTATAAACTCCTGTGAGCCATTATCTAGGAGAGCTAAGATAATGATCAACTAGACCACCTTTGGCCAGGACTGCTTACCTGTGCATGCCTCTTGTCCCGTGTCCCAATTCTTCTTCTGTCTAAACCTAAAGCTTGTGTCAGTGTCCAGAGATGGACTTGAGGTCACTGGACACCTTTAGCTGCTCCTCTTCCCAATGTGATACACTAATAGAATCTCTTTTATCTGCTTTTCATTATTTTTTGGGAGTGTGTGTGGCTCGAGACAGGGTTTCTCTGTGTAGCCTTGACTGTCCTGGACTTGCTTTGTAGACAAGGCTGGCCTTGAACCCACAGAGGCCTGCCTGCCTCTGCCTCCCTCAGTGCTGAGATCACAGGCTTGCAGCATGTAGCACCACGCAGGGCTGCTTTTCACTGTTAACCATCTCATCAATTAGCACACTGTGACAGGTGACTGAGACTAGCTTTTGCCCTAAAACCCCAGAAATAAGAACAGTCATGGTCAGTGACTCTGTCCTGAGGTTAGGAACTGATTGAAAGAATGGAGTGAGCTAATGGCAAGACAGAGTTACAGGTATAAATGCAGGTTTATTGGAAGCAGCTCTCAGCTACCAAGAGAGAGAGAAAAGCATGCACAGAGAGAGGAGGCGGAGGAAAGAAGAGGAAAGATACAAAGAGAAGAGCAGCGGAGAAAGGGAGGAGAACCAAAATATCTGGATTATATAGTGAAGGCCCCTGGGAGAGAGGAAGGGCTAGGGAATTCATGGTAGAGGGCAGGGTATGCCAGCCATGCCCTGCAGCAGGTACAGACCTAGGGATGCCTGAAACCAAATAGGAACCGAAATACCCAGATCGCGAGTCCCCAAATGACCAACAGGCTCTGAGTCCGATGCAAAACACACGAGGGTCTTTATTACAAACTCGAGCTGGGTGGCTGCTCTCTGCAAGAACAAAGGGGCAAGCGACCCCCAACTCTGGGGGAACGGGGTTTTTAAGAGGGCAAAAACGAAAGCAGGGAAGTGCAAGTCTTGGCAGTACAGGATTGGGTGAAAGGGTCTTTAGGGGAGCTGACCTTTAAAATGATTGGTTTGTTTTCAACCAAAACTGCAAATGCTCAGGTCTGGCTACCTGGGGGACACCTGACCACCCCCCTCCCCCGGTCAAGGTACTGCCCTGTTAGGTCAGGCTGCAGGTTAGGCTGTAGCAAGGGGGAGGGGGAGTTAACACATTCCATAGGCTTCCTTAGGGGCTACGTGACCCTAGTCACATCCTGAGGTTAATCTGGGTGGGGGACTGCTGCTGGACCCCTGCTCTAAAAGGACTGTGATCTGGTGACTTTGTCCCAGTCCCAAGAATTGGAGTTTTTGAACCTCTCAGAACCACTCCTGTCCTGTCCCCTGGACTGTATATGTTGCTGGGTCTCACATCCAGCCAGAGTTCAGGAGATATTTGGTGCTAATTGGGCTGCCCAAGGTTCAGCAAAGCCTGGGCCAAGTATGCATGGGCCACCGTGGCAGCCGCTTTTCCTTCGTAGATGATCTCTGAGCTGGCTGTGATGTCCTATTAAAAACCTGTGGCTCCCAACTCTACTCCAGAACACAAGCTACTTTCCTTTGGTGTCTCCAACCCCTTAACTTTCTAGTCTCTGCATTGTCCTCCATGCTCACCTCTCAATACTCTCCATGATGTATGTTAATTCTCAGCTCCCCAGTTCCGCGGGGGGCTTCGGGGGTCCCACCTGTGGTTTGATAATGGAGGCATCTGTAGAGTGTGAGACCGTTGGCCTTCTTGCTGGGGCAGTCCCTCAGCTAGCCCACCAGATTCAATGCCACCTCAGCCACCTCCTCCCTTCCATCTTTCTGCCTCTTTCCTCTGCTCCAGCTTCAGCACTTTCTTGCTCAAATGCTGAACTTCTTTCTCATGCAAAAAGAGCTATTAGCATAGTAGGGCCATCTGACCCTGGCCTTTTTTATTTGGGCAAGTGAGAAAGCAACAAACATTTACATGTCCTGCCAGCACTGCAATTAACAATTGTGAATACCGGACACACCTCCGTAGCCAGGGGAAACAATCAGTGTGTGTGGCGGGGTGGGCTATCCCAACAGCCCAGACTGATGGTTTACGATCTCTAGACCACATAGTCCACATAAACCATACCACTGCTTGTTTTGGATTGGCCAACTCCTTAGGATTTTGTTTGGATAACACCTTTCATTTCTAGCTTAAGCAAAGGTTTTCCTTGCTTCAGCATCTCTGGACTTTGATGGCTCAGTATTAGCCCTTTTCCCCTTGCCTGCCTTCCCAACAGCCTGGACTCTAAGACGTAAGACCAACTCTTCCTGCTCCACTGTCGTCTGCTCAGTGGGTGGCCTGGGGACTGCCAGGTGGCATGCGGCAGGAATGAAGGTCCAGATTTATTTGGGAGCCCCTGCAGCACGTGTTTTTATGTGCTCTGCACCCCCGGTCCTCAGCCCTGGGCTTCAGGAGGACTCAGCAGCCATTCAGGAAGGCTGGGGGGTGGGCAGATCTGGGGAGTGCTCAACACAGCCCAGGTGAAATGGGAAAGGGAGGATAAAGCGAAGTCAGGTTCCTAGAGGCTCTTTAAAAACGCCCTAGGAGCTGGGCGCAGTGGTGCACGCCTGTAATCCCAGCACTCCAGGAGGCAGAGGCAGTCGGATCTCTGTGAGTTCAAGGCCAGCCTGGTCTACAGATCCGAGTCCAGGACAGCCAAAACTACACAGAAAAACCCTGTTTCGAAATGAAACAAAACCAACAAACAAAAGCCCTAGGAGTTGTGGGTGTAGTTTAGTGGTAGAGATGGTTGCTGAAAAAGAAAGAGAAGGTGTGTAGAGATGGCACTGTTGGGTAAGAGCCCTTGCTGTGCAAGAATAAGTGAGAGGTTCAAAAACTTAAGAGTTAATTCCTGGGACTGGGGCAAAATCACCAGATCACAGTCCTTTCAGAGCAGGGGTCCAGCAGTAGTCCCCCACCCAGATAAACCTTAGAGTGTAACGAGGGTCACATAGCCCCTAAGAAAGCCTATGGAATGCGTTAACTTCCCCTCCCCCTTGCTACAGCCTAACCTGCGTGTAACAGGGCAGTACCAGGGAATCAGGCGTCCCCAGGTAGCCAGACCTGACCATTTGCAGTATTGGCGCCTAAAAACAAACCAATCATTTTAAAGGTCAGCTCCCCTAGAGACCCTTTCACCCGATCCTGTACTGCCAAGACTTCCCTGCTTGCGTTTTTGTCCCCTTAAAAACCCTGTTCTCCCAGAGTTGGGGGTCACTTGCCCCTTTGTTGTTGTAAAGGGCAGCCACCCAGCTTGAGTTTGTAATAAAAGACCCTCTGATTCAAAGCCTGTTGGTCATTTGGGGACTCGCGAACTGGGTATTTCATAAAGACCCGAGTGGGAGTGCCCAGCACTCATGATAAACTCTGGGTAAGAGGCCCAAGTTCTGGCCTGTAACACACCCACCCCACCTCAGACAGAAAGGTGGCTGTCTCCATTCTGTCGCTCTATGTGTGTATATATATGTATAAGTATATACATGTATGCGTATATTTTATATACGTGTGTGTATGCATATATACATATGCAAATTTAGAAAGAGAAAACAAACACGACTTCTAAAGACAGGATCGAAATTCCTTCGAAGAGGGTTTCTTGCCACTCACAAGGATGGCGCCTAAAGCCTCCCCGCCCCTTTCCAACATGGTCGCTTTCTGTGTAGGCGGAAGTGACGCTCCGTACCGGAAGAGTTTGCGGCACGACTGGGACAGAATCCGAGCGCGGCGGGAGCAGCGGGCTCTGTGGCGGGCGATGAGGCGAGCCGGGGCGTTTCGGGGCTCCACGCCCCTGTGGGTGCTGCTGGCCGCCCGCGTGGCGGCGGCGTTCGAGCCCGTGAGTGTGACCATCGCCATCGGGGCCGTGTCGGCGCTCACCGGCTACCTGTACAACACCGACTTGTACTGCCGCTTCACCGAGTGCTGCCTTGAGGAGCGGCCCCTCAACGCGTCGGGTACGTGCCCCCGGGCCGGGCGGGGCGGGCGGGAGGGAGTCCAGCCTGAAGCGGCGCCGCGGGACACGGACTCGGCCCGGACCTCGCCACGCCTTCGCGGCCCGGAGATGACCGCCTGGAGAACCGATCGCAGCGGGGCCGCCTTGTGCGCCCTCTCCAGCGGGTGTCGGGCGTGCGGCTCCGTCCAGAAAGCCCGCCTTTGGCTCTTGCTGCTGCTTTTTTTTTTCGAGCCAGCCGAGGGTGGCGGGAAAGCTCGCCCGGAGCTCAGCCGCAAGATGGTCATTTCCTGGATGAATGAGTCCGCCTAGCTTCCTTGTTTGAGAACAAGGTGTTAAGAACAAGGAGAACTGCCGCTTAAGGGTCTGGCTCTAGATCCTAAAGGTTCGGGCTCCGAGGCGTGGCAGAGACCCTGCTGGATCAGTCGCTAAGCTGTGCCTCTTGCCGGCCAGTTTCTGGTGCCTTTTTAACGTGTGTTTTCTCTCTGTTCCTGGGCTGGCCTCCCGCAGCCCTCAAGCTGGACTTGGAAGAGAAGCTCTTTGGACAGCACCTCGCCACTGAAGTGATTCTCAAGGCACTGACTGGCTTCAGAAACAACAAAAATCCCAAGAAACCACTGACTCTGTCCCTGCACGGCTGGGCTGGCACGGGCAAGAATTTTGTCAGCCAGATTGTGGCTGAAAACCTCCATCCGAAAGGGCTGAAGAGTAACTTTGTCCACCTGTTCGTCTCTACTCTGCACTTCCCTCATGAGCAGAAGATAAAACTGTATCAGGCAAGAAAACCTACTGCTCCCTGACGTGCCCGGGCCACCTGCTCAGTAGCTCTGGCCCCTGCTTCTCTCTGCCTTGAAATAGCACCGGCTGGCCTCTCTGCTTTGCTTCCTTTTTTTCTGCTATTTATCCGTTTATGGAGTTTGCCTATAATTCTGGCAGCCCTGGAACTCACAGAGATCTGCCTGCCTCTGCCTCCCGGGTGCTGGGACTGAAGGTGTGCACCTCTGTGCTGGCCTCTATTTATATTTTTTCAGTTGAGGTCCCATCACATAGCCCAGTCTGGTCTTGGTGGTAGGGATCTTACTACCCCAGCTTTCTGAGGGCTGAGATTAACAGGCATCCACCGTTTTGCCCATTTTATGATGAGTAAATGGGCAAGTAAGCAGGACCGTGCACGTGTGTGTTTTTGGGGTCTCAGGCAGGGCCTCATGTAGCTCAGGTTAGCATCAATCTCACTGTATAGCGGAGGCTAGCCTTGCACTTCTGATCCTACCTTCTCCTTCCAAGTGCTGGGATTATAGCTGTGCCTCACCATGTCCAGCCTTCTTTTTCTAAATTGCTCTTCCAAAATAATCCAGTTAGTTAGGGAGCCAGCTAGTGTGCAGGAGGCCCATAGGTTCAATTCCCAGAACTAGGGGGAGGGGAAAGGAGGGTGGAATGAGAAAGGATGGGTAGGAGAGGCCAGGTGACTTGCTCCTCACAGCCTGTCCTCATCGACTCCCATCTCTCTCCTAGCATACTCTTAGCATCCAGAGAGTGATTACACTCCCAGCCCGCCAGAGGTAGGGCAGTCTTAAGCTTGCTTGGGCATGGCCTCATCTAAGGCTCTCCCGTGCTGCAGCCTGGGCTTTCTTTGCCCCGTGTTGTGCATGGTACAGCAGAGGATTTCCTCCTAATGGCTTTGATTCCCTTGGTTCCTTCAGTCCTTCAGGTCTCACAGAACCAAACCTCCAGACTGTTTCTGCTTGTGAGATCTCCATACATTTCATTGGCTGATTCTGACTCAATCGGCTGTGTTGTTTGTGTAGGTACTAACCTAGCCCTGCTACTACCTTCTAGGGAGTGAGATCGCAAGCAGAAACCCAAGTGAGGGAAGGAAATGAAAGTGAATCTGTTGTCTTAACTGTAAGAGGGAGGAGTGCCAAAGGGAAGGAGAGTTTGATTTTAAGGTGCTGGGGATAGCAGCCAAGGTTTGCTCTTGCTGAAGAAGTGCTATGCCACCAAGCTACAGTCCCCCCAGAAAGTGATGTTCATGTTTTACAAATGTTAGAGTTCTTGAAATGCAGTATTTGCAGTGGGTGTCTCATGGCCTATCCCATTTAGGGGATGAGAGGCTGTTGTTCAGGTGTTTCAGTAAACCAAGGGGTTAAGGGATGTAGCTCAGGTCGCCATCTTTACCCACTGCATCAGTCCAAAGCCTTGGTCCCCTGCATTGTGAGGACCTGAATCCAGTTGTCATTTTCCTGTGTGCCTGGCTTCTTTTCCTGTTGTGTGATAAAATAGCCTGACAGAAGCAACTTGAGGGTTCTTTCCTCCTGCCTTGTCTGAGGGTGCTATACTCTGTGCTGTGGGTGAGCTGGTGTCCAGCCAGGTCTCTGCTTCCCGTTTGTTGTAGGAGGGCTGAGCTTATACATGCGTGCATAGGGCCATGTTGGGGGCATGTATGTGGAGGTCAGAGGGTGGCTTTCCAAAATTGTTTTTCTCCTTTAGCCTTTTGGGTCCTAGGGATTGAACTCAGATGGCCACTAAACCATCTCCCTGGCCCTGCATCTGTTCTGTGTGAGTTTCAGGGCTTAGATTAGCGCCTTTTCATTTGTGATAAAGCTTGGGAAAAGGTCTACCAGTTGTGTGGGGCCAGGGTGCAGTTGATGGCTCCCGGAGCCCAGGGAGCTCCACCCTTTCATCTTCTGGAACATCCTCTGAGCTGTGCCTTTTGTGGTTGCTCTAGGACCAGCTCCAGAAGTGGATCCGAGGCAATGTGAGTGCTTGCGGCAGCTCCGTCTTCATCTTTGACGAGATGGATAAATTGCACCCTGGGATCATTGACTCCATCAAGCCCTTCCTAGACTACTATGAGCAGGTGGATGGGATTTCCTACCGAAAAGCCATCTTCATCTTCCTCAGGTCAGCCAAGGAGGCTTCCGGTGACCTATAAATGCTAGAATGAGGTTCTTTCAACCATCTGGGACAGAACTACCAGCTTGGCAAAGCCATAGGCTTGCTTGTCCTTTCTTACTTCCCAGTGTCACTTTGCCATAGAGATTAAGTTGGGGATGGACCAGAGCAATCGATCCTTGGTGCTGAATTCTAAACATAGCACTTACTATATCTTGCAGGCAGACAAGCTTTTTGCCCTTGTCTGGTAGCATGCTGCACAAAGTCCTGGTTTAAAGCATAGCACACCTGGGAGCCGGTACTGCTTTGTTGACACATGCTTCACACACAGGACCCCAGAGTCAGTTCTAGCATTGAAAAGGAATAAAGCCTTGGGCGGGTGTGCTTGGCAAGGAGCCGGGAATAATGCACCTGTGATATTGGTCTCTGCATCTCTGGCCAACCCAGCAATGCAGGAGGGGACCTGATAACTAAGACGGCCCTGGACTTCTGGCGGGCAGGAAGAAAGAGGGAGGAGATCCAGCTGAAGGACCTGGAGCCCGTGCTGTCTGTGGGCGTCTTCAACAACAAGCACAGTAAGTCCACTGTGGGGAGGGGGAGAGTGGGGACAGGGCAGGGGGCGACGGATGGACACCCAGCACTCTGCGGGCATCGAGCCGGCTCTCAGCAGTGTGTCTGACATGAAGCCAGTGGCCCTCTTGCGTGTGGCTTTGCTGCTATGGGGAGTTTTCTTAGGATGTTATGAGGGCGTATGTCATTTGACAAGCTTTGGAAAGGCAAAGACATGAAGGATGGACGATGGGCCAGGGTCAGATAGGGTGTGGCCAGGTGGCAGTGACGGGACGCCCACTTGCTCTTGTTCTGCAGGTGGCCTGTGGCACAGTGGGCTGATAGACAGAAACCTCATCGACTACTTTATCCCCTTCCTGCCCTTGGAGTACAGACACGTGAAAATGTGTGTGCGGGCAGAGATGAGGGCCCGAGGGGCTACTGTTGATGAAGACATTGTCACCAGTGTGGCAGATGAAATGACGTTTTTCCCCAAGGACGAGAAGATCTACTCAGATAAGGGCTGCAAGACTGTGCAGGCACGGCTAGATTTCCACTGAGCTCTTTGCCCAGTGGGATAGGAAGATCCTTGGGGCCTCCCGCCCCCACCAGGGTCTTTCCTTTTTAGAAGCACTTTGAAGACGCCCTTCGGGCTTTGCACATTTGCACCTGTGGACTCAGGAATGCTGTCAAAGCAGCATCTGGAGATGAACTTCTAGAACCCTCACACTGTTACTGTGAATCAAGTGCCTAGAAACATCAGAACACAGGAGGCCAAAGGTCCTGTTGTGGCCAGGACCACCCAGGCCTCGCTCGCCACTAACGGGGATACAGCACCCCGCTGCATCCTCAGGGAACCAGAGTTTTCCTGCCAGGAGCACCTACCTGTGCTTGCTTTTCCCTTTTTTCCCCCTGAGCTGGTTCTCACTGACAGTTCTCAGAAGCTGACGGCATTGACAGACGCTCACTGGTGGAGGGAAGCGCCTGGGCTTGACATTGGCTGAGGACGTTGGCTGAGCACGGCCAGCCTTTGAATCCATACCTTACCCTCGCTGCTGCTCACAGCTCTGGCTGTAGAATCCCGTCTCCCATTGTGTGTGGGCTGCAGAGCCTACCTTGTACCTTGTATTCTCAGCTGTTAGATTCACACATCAGAATGGGCTGTCATCTTTGAAGGAGGTTTTTGGCTCCTGTTTGCCTGTTACATTTGCTCTGAAGGGCAAGCTCAGATGTGCAGAACCAATAGCATGCATAGGAAGAGTAAGTTCTAGGCTGGGGCTGACCAGGCCAAACCCAATGGGAAGGTGCAGGTTTGCTGCACACCAGAGATACTGATTTTTATTTTAAGGACAAGCATATATTTAAAACAGGTTTTTTGTTTGTTTTTTGTTTTTTTACTTCTAAACCTTAGATAATAAGCGTAAGATGCCATGCAGTTTATAAAACCTAGGATGTGGTGGCACACGCCTTTTAATCCCAGCACTCGGGAGGCAGACAGGTGGATCTCTGAGTCCTAGGCCGGCCTCCTCTACAAAGGGAGTTCAGAACAGCCAAGGGTATACAAAGAAACCCTGTCTTGAAAAACAAAAGCCTACGAAGGACATAAAATAGTATAATGCTTATTCTCAGGTTTTTACTGTTGGTGGGTTTGGGGGCACAATACCCATGATCCCAACAGAAAGATCAGGATTCAGGGTTCCTCCATTACCTTTTGAATCCTGAGCCACATGAAACTCTCAAAAGAAGAAAAAAAAGGTTTATTTTTAAATGTGCAGAGAGTGGAACTATATGGGCAAATTTTAGACCCCACAAAGTCCTCAGCTTGTGGTGGGTCCCGGGGCGCAGTCTCGGGATGGCGCTTTGAGCGGCACTTGCGACCTGGGTTGCTGACTGTAGGGAGGTAAGCCTGCGATTCCAGTCTTGCCAACTGTTCTGTCCCTGCTGCAGACAGAGCATTGTGCCATATTTTTATCGAATGCAGTAGAATGACTAATTTTATAACCTTGGAATGCCTTATATTCACATTTAGTGTTTTTTAAATGCCAAGGGAAGCCGGGTGTGGTGATGCACACCTTTAGTCCCCAGTACCTAGGAGGCCATGGCAGGACTGTCAAGTTTGAGGCCAGCCTCGGCCACACGGTGAGCACGGGCCCAGTGCTGTACATGCCTATAATCCTAGCACTTAGGAAGCTGAGTTTAAAGTCAGCCAAGTTACAGAGACCCTGTCTCAAAGCAGAAAGCAAACAAAAACCTGCCAATTGAGTTTCATTATTCCTGGATTGGAGCCGAGTTACCGTTCATAACCTGTTGGGCGCCTGCTCAAGAAGAAACAAGCCCTTCTGTTTACAATGATGTAATATGTGGACACGTGTTGGCCACCTTTGGACTGCTGTTACTGACTTGTCACTCTGAAAGGTCTGGTCTGGCCTGCCCTACCCGAGCCTCCCCAACCTGCCTGTGAGAAGGCACGGACAGAGCTGGATACAGATTAATAAAGCCAGTGTGGTGCATTGTGAGTTTGAGTTTCCTAGCTTCCCCTCCTCTGTGGTTGCACACTGAGCTCAAGAGTGAAGACTGTCCATGTGGTACTTTGCCTTCCCATACTGGGTGCACAGGCTGACCGCATCACACAACAAGCACTGCACAACCCAGTCCCATGGGGGCTTAGAGACATGGTCTAGACCTTGGTCCCCTGCACACGTGTGGCCGATGGGCAGCGAGGTCTTCATATGGGGGGAGTGGAGTGTGGGGCTGTTTCTAACATGAAGTCTATTGTCTGCTTTTGGATCATTTCCCCCAGGCAGGGCTGCCTTCCCCTCGGGGATGAGGATAAGCTTAGTTCTGATGTGACTTGATACGCTAGGGAGGAATGATACAGGGGAGGAGACCTTTCCCTTTCTGGGAGAAGAGGGGGCACCCTTGGGATATAAAGTAAATAAACTGTTTGCTTTAAAGGCTGTTACCCAAAAATAGGATGGAGTTGTATCAAATGCTGGATAGCTTCATTAGGTATGCAAGGGCTTTCTTTTCGTGTTTGTGACGGGTGGGCAGTTACAAGCACACGTGTGTAGAGGGCAAGTTGGATACCTTCCTTAGTGCTCTACTCTCCTGAGACAGGCTCTGGACTTCAGAGCTGGCTAGAGCTGCTCCCTGGACAGTAAGCTCCAGGGAGCTGCCAAAGATAGGCTTCTCTAGCATATAACATCCTCCTAATGATGATGACCTACCTATCTGAATTTTAATTCAGAACATGGATGTTCTGGTAAGAGAGCACATCCAAAGATCTAAGTCTGTGAGGTCCAGCTGGAATACCAGCATGCCTTTAATCCAGAAGACATAGGCAAGCAGATCTGAGTTCAAGGGCAGCTTGGTATACAGCAAGTCCAGGCATGGTACACGCCTTTAATGCCAAACAATGAAAGTAAAGAAAGTTTGTAGAAGGAAGCACCCATGTTTGAAAGTGATGTCTAATTGAGTGGCAGAAACTGATGATCAGACTTGACAGATTAGGATATGCCCAACCCTCATGAGAAAAAAGAGGAAAAGGAAGGTACTTATAATGCAATGAGAGAGGAGGCAGGTTGCAGAGCGAGAACTAAGGGGAAGACAGAATGAGTCAGAGAAGAAGAAGCCAGGAGATCAGAGAATAAGAAGCCAGGAGATCAGAGCAGATTGCTGGAGTTAGTCTAAGGCCAACCAGACCACTTCAGAGGCTGAGAGAGAAACCAAATTGAATCAGTCAGCTGGGAGGAGTTTTAGCCAGAACAGCTGAATTGAACTAGCCAGCCTTGAGCTCAGAAAGAACAATGGGTGAACTTATTAAGTAGTAAATCTCAGAGGCTGAAACATTCTAGGCTAGGTTAGATTATATGAAGGCTTGAAGCTTCCAGGACTAGGCCTAGATTAACAGACAGGCAAAAGCCTCCAAGACAATTACCTCAGAAGAATAAAAGTTACTTTTACACCTGGCCATAGCTGTCTTCATTCTAGTTCTGAAAGGTCTTGAGACCCAGCTGCTGGCTCTTCCTGCCCAGAACTGGCAAGGAACCCAATTCTAGTTGTCTGTTGGCCAGATCTCAGCATAACCACGCTAACCTGTCTTCTTGGCAGCACTGGTAATACGGCTGCTACAGGATGGAACAGTCTAGAAGGGTAAACCCTCTCGTCATCCTGCTGCTTCCTTCATTTCTTAGTTGAGTGTCTAGGAGCCTGACAACAGTACCCACCCTGTCCCATACTGTCATAAAGACAGGACCAGAGGGCTTTGCTCCTCAGGGCCAGGTGCTTGGGCTTCATCTTCAGATGGGCGGTCAGACCTGACATGACTGTTGAGGACTTGGAAGCATCATTGGGAGTGTTGGCCACCTAAAAAGGGGTCCTGAAGAGGCTGGTAGCAGAGGTAGAATGTGGGCCTGCCAGCAGTTGACCTAGTTTTGACTTTAGGCCCTGTGAGAGCCCTGAACGGCAACCACACCTACAGGAGCCCCGCCCGTTGGCAGGCATTCATGTGTTGCACAAAACAAGCCTATCCAGAGCTCTGCCCTGCCTGGCATCTTGAGTGGACCTGTCACTAAGACCATTTATTTGTCTTATTACTAAGGAGTCCAGGAAAGGGCACACAGGTGCATTTGTGAGCCAGGCTCACCTAACCACTGCAGTGCCCCTGGCAGGCCTGCCATCAGCCCCCTGGGGACAGTCCCTTGTTCCTGAGATGCCAGTCCATGCAGCAGATGTCCAGGTTTGGGGTTCTGCAGTTGAACAGTGGTGTCAGCCTGACAGTTTGAAAGGACACACACAAAGCCAACAGCTGAAAGGCTTCTTGTAATATTAAAAACCATTTTAAATAAAGTTATCACATTTGCAGTAAAACTTACTTGTCCTGCCTCAAAACAGAAACACCTGAAATTAAAACATAATTTTAAAAAAATCATGAGCCCAGAACGGGCAGGCTGGAGCTGGCTTCATCCTCCGGAGCTTCGGGTCCATGTTGCGTCTGTGTTGGTGGTCCCTACAGCATGGCCTCCTGCAGGCTCTGAGAAGCAGAAACAGCCCTTGAGGGCATCCCAAGCCTCTTCCTGGGAGAGGAGTGGACCTACAGAGCGTCTGGCAGCTCAGTCGTCCAGGTAGTAGTCCAGCTTGGTGAACACAGTCTTGCAGCCCTTGTCAGAGAAGACTCTCTCCTCCTTGGGGAAGAACGTCATCTCTTCAGCCACCTTGCTTACAATGTCCTCATCTACTTCATAGCCACGGGACTGCATCTCAACTCTGATGCACATTTTCAGGTGCTTATACTCCAGGGGCAGGAAGGGGACGAAATAATCAATGAGGTTCCGATCGATGAGGCTGCTGTGCCAGAATCCGCCTGGGGAAAAGGCAAAAATGGTGCTGCTGCACACTGATCTGTCCATCCAGCATGACTACTGTCCACTGGGGCCAGCCCTGAGAGGGAGCTGGGAGACCACACCCCATGCCACCCATCTCCACACCGTGAGGAAGAAAGACAGGAGCTGGGAACTGCCTACAAACACTGCCTGGTGATGCAGTAATGGCAAGGGGACAAAAAGGGACATCTTTAGGGCTCAGTAGTTAAGAATGTCAGGTGGTCATGGGCACGCCTTTAATCCAAGCACTCCTGAGACAGAGGGAGGTCGATCACTGAGTTCAGAGCCTACAGAGGGTCTACAGAGGGAGAGGGAGTTCCCGGACAGCCAGGGCTACACAGAGAAACCCTGTCATACAAAACAAACAAACAAACCAAGAACGCTTGCTGTTCCTTGTAGAGGACCTGAGTTGGGTCCCAGCACTCGACAACTGCATGTAACTTGGGATCCAGAGATGCAACAACCTCTCTGGACACCCGCGCGCGCGCGCACACACACACACAAACGCTTTAAAGGGGACACTTTATGCTTGCAAAAGCCTCCCTAGTGTGCCCTAGAGATGGGAAGCAGACTGGAGGGCCACACGCACCATGGAGTATGCTGGGACCCAGCAGTGTGGGGAAAGCTGGTGGACAGGTTGGAAGAGGTGCAAAAAGGAGCTAAGGGAAGGATATCTCCAGAGACGCAGCCACCAGCCGGTCTCCCTTAGGAAACTACAGTCTGTCTCCAGAGCTTTGGCAGCTGGACCAACAATTAAGAAGAAATGCGCTGCTGCTGTCTGTGCAAACCATACAGAGCATCCTGGAAGCGCTCGCCTGGGTGGTGGGTCTCCCCCCACTGGCAAGGTCATGCAGGCTCAGCTTCCCAGTCCTGAGAACACTTGACTCAGCACCTGCTGGATGCCCCAAGAGCTTCTTGGTGTCCTGCTAGCCCATTAATCTTTGCACTCTGGCTCCCAGTGCAAGCTCAGAGTCTATGCCCCCCACCCCCACCCCATGGCACCCTGCACTCGGGGTGGACCTGTGGCCACAGTGAAGAACAAAACTGACTATGGAGCAGTGGCCAGTGTAACTTCTGCTTTGGAGGCCCACTGTGGCAGGTGCATGCGGAGCCCTGGGGATGGCAGCTGGGAACATCTGCCAGGCTGGGGAGGTGACTCTGAGCACAGCCTGGATGATGAGGACCCAAACAGCTGACCCACCAAGCACTCAGCAGAACCAGTGACTTCAGATGGTCACAAGGCCTTCAAAACACCAGCTAGGATGGGGTATGGTACTTGAATGGCCGGTGCAAGGCCCTGGGTTTGAATCTGAGCAACATTAACTCAAAAGCACCCAAGTACCTCCAACTCAGTCAAATGTCTCCTTCCAGCTCTTCCTCCTGGCCAGGGGTCCCAACACCAAGCCCTCCCCCTGAAAGTCTCTTCTCATTGTCCACCCCAGCACTGCTGTCAAGGGTCTACCACTCACGACATCTCTTAGCCCATCTACAGCCCTGCAGGAGGTCCTCTTCACCTTCAACACAAAAGAACACCCGCACACACGCACACATACATGTGCACACATGCACACGAGCACACACGATGTTCTGCTGTATTGCTGCCACATCAGTCTGGATCTTCTGTTGTGTGCAGCCATCCTTCTTAGCACAAGGAGAGACTTTTCAACATTCAGCAAAATGTGTCTTTTTTTCAGTAGTATTCCATTTGCATAGGAGTAACAAAGCACAACCACGCTAGCCACCTAACTTCAATATAGATTTCTTGGTGAGCACGTTTTCAAAGAGGCCTGTGACCTCAACAACCCCAGAGCACAGCTGAGCATGGGTAGTGTCACATGTCTGTAACCCCAGCACTCAGGAGGCAGCGGCTCTCTGAGTTTGAGGCCAGCCTGGTCTCAAAAACAAAGAGCAAATAAACAAACAACAACCCAGAGCAACAAAGACCTGGTGAGATCACCAGTGAGCCCCCCTCAAGCATGTCTGCCTCCTGGGGTTCAAGGTCAAAGGTCTGCATGACAGTTGCTGGAGGGTCCAGCAGAGCTGAAAGTTAAGAGCTCTGAGGCCAGGATAAAGGCTCCACACAGGCTGCCTGGCGCTGTGCACGCTCCTCCGCTGAGCCTGTGTCCTCTGCACACATAATAGGAGTCTAACTAACCACAAGGTAACAGGGCAGATGGAATCAAACAAGCGGGTCAGGGGTCTGAGTCTCGTACAGTGGGAAGGCCAATGGGCAGAGTTCTAGGGTACAGCAAAGAGAGAGGCTTACCAGCCACCACTGCCTCAAACCCTGTCTCAACCCACTGGTCAATGGCACCACCCAAACCTCCGCGTTTATAAACCTTCCTGTGGCTAGTTCTCAGAGGTCACTCAGATCCTGCTGGAGTCAGGAGTCACACTCCTGAAGGCCATACTTACTGTTCTTGTTATTGAAGACAGACACGGCCAGAGCGTGCTCCATGTCCCTGAGCTTGATCTCCTCCCTTTGCTTCCCACTCTTCCAGAAATCCAAAGCTACATCTGTTATCCTCTCTGCCCCGGCATTGCTGCAGAAACAGTTACAGTGAGGAGAGGCTGCATGTCCCCAAAGCTCCGAGGTCCAGGCTCTCCCACCATGCCCCAGCCTCACCTGAGGAAGATGAAGATGGCCTTCTGATAGGAGACCTCGTCTACCACATCGTAATAGTCTAGGAAAGGCTTGATGGCGTCGATGAGGCCAGCATGCATCTTGTCCATCTCGTCAAAGATGAAGATGGACCGGGCACAGGCGCTCACGTTGCCTCGAATCCACATCTGTAACTGGTCCTGCAGGACAAGAGGGTCCATTCAGAGCTCTCAGTGGGCAATTCTATCCGGTTTGGGTTTCTTTGATTCCATGCAGTTCTGCCCAGAGCCTCACTAGTACTGAGCAAGGCCAGGCCCTCAGAACAACTTTACCCTAAGGACAACGGCTGTACTTCTAGGGCACTGTGCTGTGAGCATTATACATATACCTTTCTCCTCACAATCATGCCGTGTGTGGGCAGCACTGTACCAGTGCCACGGGCAAGGACCCCAGAGTACAGAGTGTTTCAGCTAGGACAATATAATGAAGCCGGGACAGGATGGGAGCACAATCCAGCCCTGCCCCATGCCAAAGCTCCAGGTTTGGGACTCTTGTCTGTGTGACCACACCGATGCTGTGTCAGCCACACACCAGCTGTGTCCTCACAGTGTCACCTACATCCTGTGTATGTTAGTCTCTTGACAAGAGGCAGAAACCCACTATCACCCATCCCTCCCTCTGCAGCCCAGCTTAGAGAGGCACTGACTCTGTGGGAAAGCAGTTAACAAGCTCTCTCAGGGGGCCTGGACCTGAGGACTCAGCATTCTGGGAGGGTGGGATGAGGTTTTCTGAAATAAATTTGCCTGGGCAACACACCAACCATAAGAACGCATTTGGAGATGGAGGTGGTGATCTGCCTCTGGGATCCCAGCTGAGACAGCAAGAGGTCCAGGCAGAGGGTGAGAAGAAAGCTCAGCGGGTAACATGCATGCATTACCCCCGTGAGGACGCCAGGCATGAGAACACAGTGCTGAGGGGGCAAGGGCAGAATCTTTGGGGCTTGCCTGGTTAGCAGCCCCAGGTCTCAACAAGAGAGCCTGTCTCAAAATACGTGGACAGATCCTGAGGCAGCACCAGAGACAGACCAATGGCTCCATGCACACAAATGCTCACAAACACACAAAATTAAAAAATAAAATAAAAATAAGAGAAAGGTCAGGGACAGCCCAGGCTACAACAAAGAGCATAGGAGCAGCTGTCTCAAATAAAACAAACATCAAGGCAGGGTGGCGTACGCCTGTGATCCCAGCACTCTGGGAGGCAGAGGCAGGCAGATCACTGTGGCCTACGAAGTGAGTCCAGGACAGCCAAGGCTACACAGAGAAACCCTGCCTAGAACCCCACCTCCAACAAACAAATAAACAACCCTCCCCCCCCACACACACACACCTTATTTGTATTTGTGTTCTGGTAGATGCTATAGAATGAAATCAGGGCCTCAGTCACTCTAGCCCAGTTCTTACATACTAAGCCATCAAGGAGAGACATGGAGACCTCTTCAAGCATTTTCCTCAGAAAAACTGAGCCCAGATTCTACATAACATGTAGGCACATCCACCCTCCTCCTGAAGTGAGGAGACATCAGCTTCGTACTGTTTAGAACACACTAGCAGCTGCTTGAGTGTACACCTGCTTGGAGTTTCCCCATCGGCTCCTGTGACCATGGGCTCCACTTTTCCATTTGTACCCAATGGAAACAGCAACTCTACAGGGACAGACCACCTTCCTCCTTGGAGAAGTGGTTCTCAACCCGTGACTAGCTGCCACCTATCAGATATGTTTACATTAGGATTCGTAACAGTAGCAAAATTATAGTAGTAGCAACAAATAATCTCATGTTTGGGGTTCACCACCACATGAGGAACTGAATTAAAGGATTGCAGCATTAGGAAGGTTGAAACTGCCTTAGAGGAACCTTCAGAGACCAAAGTAGCCTGTTAACACGTGACAAATGAACACTGATGTAGGACGCAGTCGTTAGAACCCAGCAAAACAAGATTTGCCCAGCCTCCTGCCCCAATCTACCATAGTAACAGTGTACAGGCGCTCACCTCAGCGGCACACCATCCGAAGCAATGTTCTCTGAACACTTCATACCACCTCCCCAAAGCCACTGAAGAAATGCTACTGGGCCCCATTTTTTTTCTTTCTTCCCCCTCTATTTGTCCTTCTCAACCTGACTGTGTTTTCAAACAGAGGCTCACTATGTAGCCCAGACTAACCTCAAACATGTGATCCTCCTGCCTCAGCCTGCTGGGAATACAGGTGTGTAGGAAAACACCCAGCTGCCCAAAGCTACACAGGGTGGCCGGGATGTTTAACAGAAGGGGGTGGGGGGTGTTCGCCCCAGTGAGAGTGAAGCACCGTTCTAAAACGAAAAGTGTTCTTCTCAGAGAGGTTAGGTGACCACCCCAACACTGCACAGCTGGAGGGAGAGATCGACAGACAGAACCTCAATTCAGGTGTGGGCTATTAGTAGAGTTCAACTCTAAAAGTGGGTTGCAGCGGCGAGTCAAAGCAAATTTAGACCGCCATGTTTCTTCTTCACAATCTGGGAGGGACTTCAAGTCCCTAGAGTTGGATCTCATGTCCCCACTTCCTCAGCCAAGTGTTATCCAGCCTAGAGGTCACCCATAAAACTCTGGTGCCCTAATTGCTCTATGTATCTCAAAACCTCTGTAACTTACACATCCCTGGCCCCACCGGCCGGGTGGGGTGGATGATGGTGGGGACCCGTAACCCAGAACTCAGCATATTCTGGGCAAGAGCTGGGCCACCCCAGCCCTTGATAGTTCCCTCTGAAACATGGTCCACGAGGCACAGGCTACCCTAGCCTCAGCGGTCGCTCCTCCAGCCTCTGGGCTGCGCTGTCCACACCTTAAAGGAGGAACTGACATTACAGAGCCATGCCGAGGCCCACTCACTGACGCGGACTTCCCACATCCCACCCGCAACAGAGCAAGCCCAAACCAGGGTCATCCACGAAGACCGCCGATCAGTGCTCTCGCCTTATACAGGGTGATGTTAGAGGCGTGGGGGAAGTGCAGCGTGGCCACAAACAGGTGCACATAGTCACTGTTCAGTCCACCCTCGTAAATGCTCTCTGCGATGATCTTGCTGGCGAAGTTTTTGCCGGTGCCTGTCCACCCGTGGAGGGAGAGGGTGAGGGGCTTCTTGGGTTTCGGGTTGCTTAGGAAACCAGACACGGCGTTTAAGATGACTTTTTTTGCAAGATGCTGTCCAAAGAGCTTGTTATCCAGATCCTTCTGCAGCGCTGGGAAAGGAAAGATCTCTGGTTAGGAGAGAAGCAAGCCGGCAAAATGCAGCCCCGTTTCCAGCTGTCAGGGCCTGGTCTGAGCGCAGAAGGACCCTGGAGCCGCGAACCCTGCCCTTCCTAAGGCTTGGCCTTGGGACGTTTCGGGCTGTTGCCAGGCTGCGTCCCAAGCCAAGCGGAAGAGGCGCCGTGAGGCCGCCCGGATGAGCTCCGCGCAGGGCTGACACCCTACCCCCGGCCCCGGAGGCTCATCTCTCCGGCCTCGGAGAAAAGTCTGGCCTGGTCGCGGCGCCATCCCCTGCCGCCAGTCCCTGGTGCCCGCCTACCTTCCCGGCTGAGGCTCCGCTTCTGGCCGCAGCACTCGGCGAAAAGGCAGTAGAGGCGCGGGTAGGAGATGTAGCCGGTGAGGACGCCGGCCAGGGCCAGGCCCAGGCTAATGGGCTCCACCGCACGAACCACGCACGGAGCCAGCAGCAGCAGGGCCAGTGCGGCCCGGCCCAGCTTCATGCCCGGACCCGCGCGGCTTGCGCGTCCCAGCGCCCACCGTGCTAGCGCACCGCCCAACTCGCGCTTCCGCTTCCTGTTCCAGGTAGGCTGTCTTCCCTACGCTAGCCATCTACGAGAGCCATCTTTGTTAAGGGCAAAGTCCTTTCTGCTTCTGAACCTTGAGGTTATAAGAATCAGGTGCTGGTGATTGTTTTCCCACACCCACTAAATGACAGAATATTTTAGAACCGTAAAAAAAAAAAAAAAAAATTATGCGGGCAGCTGGGCGCGGTGGCACACTCCCTGTAATCCCAGCACTCTGGAAGGCAGAGGCAAGCGTATCTCTGTGAGTTTGAGACCAGCCTGGTGTCTACAAAAGTGAGTCCAGGACAGCCAAGGCTACACAGAGAAACCCTGTCTCGGGAAAAAAAAAAAAAAAAAGGATTATGCAGGCACCTATATGCATGTGGTGCTCATAAATTCATGTAGGTGCACGCGCACACACACAAATGAATAAATAAAAATGTGACTTCCCTAACTTGTTACCCTATTATTTGGTTCAGCTGTGGTGGGTGATGTGCACCTTTAATCCCAGCACTCTGGAAGCTGAGGCAGATGGATCTGGATGAGTTTGAGGCCAGCCTAAGCTGCATAGTGGATACTGTCTAATAATAATAATAAATAACAATAATAATATCTGACGTTTGTGGGCTGGCATTGTAGCACACCTCTACAATCAAAGCACCCTAGGAGGCAGAGATGGGTGATCTCTGTGAATTGGAGGCCACCCTGTCCTATATAATGAATTCTATGGAAAGCCTCGGCTACAGTTAGGCTCCAACATCTCAAAAATAAATAAATTTGACATATGTATATAATATAATATATAATGGGTTAAAAACCCATAAACTGATACTGTTAATCAAGGCTCACAGTTTATCCAGTTTCTTCCTTAATGGACCCATTCAGCACCCCCAGTGCTGGCTCCTCAGCTTCCCTTGGGTACTTCTGACACTTGCCTTGCTTTTTAAATGACTTTGAGAATTTTGAAGAGTACTAACACTCGAGGAAGAGGAGTCCTGAAAATGAAACCCAGGGTCTCAGGCATTGCAGGCAAATGCTTCATGGAACTATACCTCGGACCTTCTGCATCTTATTTTCATTTTAAGATTTCTTTGGGGTATGTGGGGGGACAAAGTGGGGGCTGGGCTACAGTCCCGTACAAGAACAGCACTCTTCACCTGTTAGCCAGACATCTCTTCAGCCTTTTTGTTTTTGTTGCAGGATATTTCATCACACTTGTTTCTAGTTGTGTGGCTCACCCATAACACATATCTTTTTGTTTTGTTTTGTCTTTTTCAATACAGGATTTTTCCTCTGTATAGCCTTGTCTATTCTGGAACTCACTCTGTAGACCAGGCTGGCTTCGAACTCAAGAGATGTGCCTGCCTGTTTTTCCTTCTTAATAAAAAGAACTTTGAAGCTCTGTAAGAGTCAGGGAATGCTGGTATCTCTGAACCCATCCTCCATTTTTCTGCTGAGAAATGGACTCTTCAAACCAGGTCAGATGTTTTCTTCATTCTTTTTCTTTCTTCAATTTTTTTTTTCTTTCGCTCTCCTGGCTGTCCTGAAACTATGTAGACCAGGCTGGTCTAGAACTCATGAAGATCTGCCTGCCTCTGGGATTAAAGGTACCACCACAACCAGCTGGTCTGGTGCACTGTATATTCAGATGCAGATTCCTCAAACCCCCCCCCCCCCAAGGCAGGGTTTCTCTGTAGTCTTGGCTGTTCTGGCCTTGCTTTGTACACCAGGCTGGCCTCAAACTCACAGACGTCTGCCCCTGCCTCCCTGAGTGCTGGGATTACTGTGCCACTGTGCACGGCTTCAGATGCTTATTTCTATGCCCTGGGGTTTGGTTACAGTCTGGACATGGGCTTTGTCATTTTTATGAAAACTATACTGTATCAATGATGTGTAAACATTGCTCCCCAATCATCTGAGTAGTAAATAAAGAAGCCCAGAGCTAATAACTGGGCAGAGAGGACAGGGAGGCTGGACTTCCGTTTTCAGTCTTGAGAGCAGAGGGAGCAGAAGAAGGAAGAGGGAAAGAAGAACTGGGCTGTGGAGAGCTGCTTGTTTTCACTCTGGCCTTCCCCTGCAGACAGGAAGAGGCAGGATTTTTTGCCAAGTTCATTTCCTTTTGTTTGAGAATCACACAGACAAGTGGTTGAGGTAAACAAGTTTGACTTCTTGGTGAGCTTCATCTTACGGTGGTGCTTTGCCCTGACTATAAAAAGGAACTGTAGAGTAAACTGGTGTGACAGTTTCTACTGGCAGTCCTCTCGGACAGATCCCAGGTGTATCGTGTTGGTTTTATTTTCTTTCAGTCCTCACTCCCCACTTATGAACTGTTCGACTCTGCTGGTGGGCTCCAGCACTGGGCCATGCGGACAGACCTGATGGAGAAGCAGCAGCCCAGGTGTGACCAGTATGGCAAGTAATTGACAGCATGTGGCTGAGAAGTAGCCAGACTAGCAAGGAGGGCTAAAATAGATAAATATCTGCCCAGCTCTAGTGCCTTAACACTTGTTGAGTAAATCTAGTATGTCTCTGTGTCATGATTTGGGATCTCAAGCAGGTGATTTTAAAAAGACCCCAAATTATAATGTATCTTTACACCCATCAAGGACAAATGTATTTTTCAACATTATTTCAAATAGTGAAGAAAGCCATGTATACAACCATAAAACATAATGTAAACAGGCTGGAGAGATGGCTCAGGCCTTAGGAGCACAGGCCGCTCTTCAGAGAACCCGGGTTAGATTCCTAGCACACACATGATGTCTCACAACCATCTGAAATTCCAGTTCCAAGATAACATCCTCCTCTGGCCTCCATGGGCACTGTATACACCCAAATGGTACATAGACCTACATAAAGGGAAATACCCATATACAAAAGTAATTTTTTTAAAAGATTTATTTATAATGTATACAATGTTCTGTCTGCATGTATCTGCATGGGAACCGGATCTTGTGGGGAGCCTTCTGGCACCTTGCTGACACCCCCCCCCCCCATTCTTGGCATCTGGCCTGATCTGGTTTAATGGCCTAACGCTTGGCTACAACAGTGCATTCCTAGTTGACCTGGGGCTTACAATAAGATCATCTTCCTGAAATACCTTAAACCCTCCTCCCCCCTCAGAGCTTCCAAAGTAACTCTTCTGCTGAATTTTCCTAACAACTAGCATTAGCACATCTTGTGACCCTTCTGGTGGGTTATCCTGTGATTCCTGGTCACTTAGCAACCCTGCTAAAGACAATTCATTCCTTCCGTCCTGCCTTCTCCCTGTAAGTTGTATGAAAAATTTGAATAACCCGGAGATCTTGATCAGACAGCCTGTCTTGGTCTTCATTCTTGAGTCTCTTGTCCCAGCCCATTCTCACCCCCTCTCTTAGGGTCTTGTTCGTCTGACCTGCGGGCCAGTTCAGGATCTCACTATAGATAGTTGTTAGCCACATGTGGTTGCTGGGAATTGAACTCAGGACCTCTGGAAGAGCAGTCAGTGCTCCTAACCTCTGAGCCAGCCATCTAGCCTGAAAAATTAACATATTAACCCACAGTGAACACAGCTAGTTCTTGAGCCGGGACAAACATTAAGAGAAAGGCAACATATTTACAAACAATTTAATAGCTCGCTTTAGAATACTTTGCCTCAGGTAGGAAACAACATAGACATAGACACATTGTTTTGTTTTGTTTTGGAAGTTACAAAGTTAGTGCTTGAAAATGCCAGGCAGTAGTGGGGGTGGGGTGGGGGGTCGTCTCTAAAATCCCAGGAGTTGGGGAGGTGGGAGTTCAGGGCCAGCTTGACATATATAGAGGGACATAGTCCCCAAACAAAACCAGAACAGAAACAGCTAAACAGAAGCACTGTCTGATGGGGAACCCCAACAGATAAAAAGCGGGTTCTATGCAGGGCCCTGTCCGCCTGGGGCCCTGTGAGACTGTGTGTGCAATAACCGCCCCTCCTGTCTGCTCAGCCCCTACCGATGCCTCAGTAGCGCCTGTTCAGCTCAGCGCTCAGTAGCGCCTGTTCATCTTCTTGAACTTCTCGTAGTGGTAGTCATCTGTGGCCTTCTCGTTAGCAGGACGCTTGCGGTTAGGAGGGGACCCTGAGGAGAACAGAGGATGCCACGGTGGAACAGCAGAGATTATTGTTCCAAGACAAGGAAGTGGTTGGAGTTATAGCCCACAGCAGTCCCAGCAGAGGCCACGCACAGAGGGCTCCCACGGGTCTTGCCACATGGCTCTTACTTTCAGACTCAGTCTCTTCTGGCTTCTAGCTTGTGGATCTCAGCAACCAATGGGCTGCCTTGATACCTCTCCTTATTTTACCATAGAGGAATCACAGCTTGGAAAGGGGAAGGCACACAGCCATGGTTCTTAGCAAGGGGCTAGGTCAGAGCTTTGGTCCCCAGGGCCTGAACTTGGCCCTGCCTGGCATGATTGTGCCTTCACGGGCCACCTGAGTACCATCCAGGACTATACTCACGCTCAGGCTCTGGCTTCTCTGTGTCACCCACTCGCAAGGGCCGGGCTTTGGGCTCTTCTTTGTTTCTTCGGATGGGTGCATTGAGCTCCTCATGATAAACTGAACAGAGAAAGAACAAGGGCCTATGAGGCGGGGGTGGTTCTCGGGAACTCTTGGGGTGTTGGGAGGAGGCAGGGCGCTCACATCGGTTGTGCTGGACATAGTTCACAGCCATATTGGTGGGCACAAAAGATGTCTCGCTGTCCTTCTTCTTGTTCTGCTGCTCTGCCAGCAGCCGGGCCTTGGCATCCTCCGTGGAAATGATGTTTTTTATCTTGGCACTATGGAAAGAGAAAGAGCCACACCTCACCCAAGGTCAGAGCTGTGGAACTGACCCGTGAGGCTAGCCAGTCCCCCTGAGCAAGTGGCTTGTTTCAGAGCAGAGTTCTACAGTGTACCAGCCTGCTTCATGTCTAGCCTTTCCTTTCTGTGTAGCCCTGGCTGTCCTGAACTTGTTCTGTAGACCAGGCTAGCCTCTAACTCAAGAAATTCCCTGCCTCCCCCTCCTCAGTACTGGGATGAAAGCTGTGCACCACCACACCCAGCTTCCTTTTTGTTTTTAAGACAAAGTTTCTACTCAGGCCCAGTTGGCCTGGAACAAAAAAAAATCCATCTTCACTTGCCTCAGCCTTCCCAGGGTTCAGATACCATCGTGTGCCATGTTGCCTGGCCTGACTCTGTGATCACATCCCCATAGAACACTCAGCCATAGGAGAAAGAACAAAGGTGTTCTCTCATGGTAAAGAGGAAGTCTTAGAGAGCCTCCCCCCCCCCCCGCACTGGTGGCGCACACCTTTAATCCCAGCACTCAGAAGGCAGAGGCAGGTGGATCTCTGAGTTCAATGCCAGCCTGATCTACAGAGCAAGTTCCAGAACAGCCAGGGATACACAGAGAAATCCTGTCTCAACAAACAAAAACTAGAAAGGAAATCTACAGCTGGGCATGCAGCGCAGTGGCAGAGCACTTACTTAACTAGAATGTACAAGCTCTGGTTCAAATCCTCAGAAATGCACACGTGCACAGATATAAGAAATCATGCCCCATGGAAGATGGCTCAGTGGTTAAGAACACTGACTGCTCTTCCAGGGGACTAGGGTTCAAGCCCCATCACCCACATGGCAGCTCACAACTGTCTATAACTCCAAGATCTGACACCTTCATACATACAGGCAAAAGACCAATGCACATAAATAAAAGTGAATTTTTAAAAATTAAAAAATAAAGAAAAAGAGAGAAATCATACCCCATGAAAATGAAGTAGACTGCTTAAGGTTCAAATCTTGCCAGGCTGGAAGGAGCCCAGAATCCACAAGCCTAACATTTCACTATGAGCAATGCTACTGCTGACCACTGTATTTGTATCCCTGTAGGCAAAAAGCGGCTCACCCTCCTCTGTGAGGAGGAGCACTTGATGAAGTTAAACGGAGGAGCAGAGCATCTCACTAGAAAGGAGTGGCTGTGAAGGCTAAAGAGACACTTCTGCCTCCAGAGGTCAGGGCCCTTAAGTCTCTTCAGCCACAGGGAACAGGCATGCCAAGAAACCCCAGAGGCAACTTGTCTGAAAGTTTCTAAGGATGATGAGAAGGATCTCCCTAACCTTTGTGAGCATGTGTGTGCACACATGTGAGCGTGCATGTGCAGGCCAGAGGACAACCTCAGCTACAGTTCCTCAGGAGCCACACACCCCCTTTTCTTTGACGCGGGGTCCCTCAGGGGCTGGGTTGTCTGGATGATGACTCCAGCTGCCAGTGTGCCCCAATACACCTGGCTTTTTTGACCTGGGTGCTGGGGGTCAGTCCTCGTGCTTACACAGTAAGTACTTTCCTAACTGAGCCATCTTCCCAGTTGTAAGGCCTTAGGAAAGCTAGGCAAGTGCCCTGTGGCTTGTCTGTGTAACTGACTGGAAAGGTGGTAGCTCTTCCCAAGGGCAGGGGCACAGCTAGAGTTGGGAAACATACTCTATGCCCAGGTCCACTTCAGGGATGCCACTCAGCATCTGGTTGGACAGCATCTCCTCAGTCTTCTTGGCAGAGGAGACACGGATGTTCTCTGGAAGCTCATAGAGGCAGTCCTCGGCGTTCTTGGGCTTGGCCTTCTGCTCCTCTTGCTCCACGATCCCCTTCCTCTTCTTCAGCTCTGTCTCTATGTACTTCATCCTAAGAAGGGATGACAGGTTGTGGGGAGAAGGGGTGAAATGGCCACAACAGGCCACTGCTAAATAACATTTTTAATAAAGAGCTTTTTACATTGTGTTTTGTTATCTATGTATGTGTGAGAACATGTGGACCACAGCACACGTGAAGTAAGGACAACCAGAGGACCCTGGCTAGCCTTGAACTCTTTATCTAGACCTCGATGGCCTCTCACCGAGAACTGCCAGTCTCTGTCAAGTGCTGGTATTAAATAGGTGCCAGTACACCCGCCTCCAGGGAAGAAATGTTCAGTTACAGAAAATTAAGAACAATAAAAATACCCGTGGGTTATGGAGAGAGTCTGACATTGCCTGACCTAGCAGGTCTCAAATTTGAGATCCCCCTGCCTTGGTCTTCTTGGGATTAAATTTATGGGCATTTGAGTTTTGAAAGTTTCAGCTCAAAACACCAGTGTGCACTGGTCACTGTGGCTACCAGTCCCCTGCTATGGCCGTGTTCAAGGCTCCTTGAACACACAACGGCGGCATGATGTTTCTAATTTCCTTTTTTTTATAGCAGAGTGAACTCAGATTTCCCAAGAAAAAGGAAAAGTGGGAATGTTGTTGTTATTGTTTTGGTTTTTCAAGACAGGGTTTCTCAGCCTGTAGCCTTGGGTGTTCTGGACTCACTTTTGTAGACCAGCCAGGCTTGAACTCACAGAGTTCTGCCTGCCTCTGCCTTCCTGAGTGCTGGGATTAAAGGCGTGTGGCAACACGCTCAGCTTGGTACCATGTTTTAAAGGCCTTGATAGAAAAGAAGTGGCAACTCTGTGATAATCCTTCTGTTTTGAGGAAATTATCACTAGTCAAGAAAGCCAAGGGCTGAGGATGTAGCTAGAATTTGTCCTACCACAGGAAGTAAGGAGAGAGGGAGGAGGAGGAAAAGAAAATATAAATGCTAAGATCCAGTCTTTCAAAGGACTTTTTAGTGGCTTCCAAAAATCTCAAGCCTAAGAAGAGGGGAGGACACGGCCAAGCAAACCTGAGAAACAATGTCCATGACCGGGCGTTTCTGGATGTTTGGCTGGGGCTCCCCTCAGTACTCACAGACGCTAGACTCACTGTACCTACATGTCCGCGTCCTCGTCCCTCCTGTTGGTCTCTGCAGAGAACGATGTCCCCAGATGCAGGTCCTCCTCTTCACTGACCCTGAGAGGAGGAAGGTTACACTCATGGAACACAACAGGAAACAGATGAAAACATTTGACATGGTAAGGTATGCAGAGAAAAAACAACTGACACCCGCAAGCAAAGTGGAAGCATCAGCTGGTCATGTGGGGAACGAGTACGTTTTCTTGTGCAAACTTTTCTAGTAGTTAAGTTCCTGTGTGTGCATGTGTGGAGGCCAGAGGTTGTGTTGGTGCCGCCCTTTATGGTTTCTCCCCTTTGAGAGGGGCTCTTACTAGTCCAGGGCTCATTCTTTTGACTAGACGGGTTGGCTACCAAGTCTCCTGGATTCACTGTGTACACCCCAAATGCTGGTGTTAGACACATGCCGGGATACGTGCTCTCAGGTTAGTGTCACGGATCTGGGTATTCAGTGTATTATTTTTCTGACTATGTTTTCATACAAAGCGTCCCCACACATTGGAAATCATGAACAAGGTCCTTTTACAAAAGGACTCTCCTCTCTTGGCTCTGAGGGGGGCCCTTGGGCATCGTTTCTAATCAGCACACCCTTGGCAAGGCTGTAAGCTCTGCACAGGGTGGCCCAGACACTGTCGGGTGACAGTGAGTTTGCACCCAGCTTCGTCCACTTACTTATCCTTGCCCCGCTCCTTCAGCTTCTTCATGTCCACCATGCCACCCGTCGTCATCTGGAAAGGATCATCCTGCAGAAAGCACTCCGCTTAGAAGACGCGTCTAGATCAGCAGCAGCTAAGTTAGTGGGACCACATGTGAGTGTGCAGGTGCATATGCACACATGAACAGACATGCGAAGGCCAGAGCTTAATGCTGTGTGTCCTCCTCAATCCTTCTCCACCTTCTTTTTCTTACTTCTCTGTATGCCTATGTACTTGTATGTGTTGGCTTTGTGTGTGTACATGGTATTTAAGTTTGTGTGTACAAATGTGTGGTTGCGGAAGCAAGAGGCCAAAGTCAGGCATCTGCCACAATCACTTTCCACCTTAAATTTCAGAGATTTGGGTAGACTGGCTAGCCAGCCAGCTCTAGAGGTCCATCTGTCTCCATCCTAGCTCCTTCTAGGGTTATAGATGTGTGCCATCACCTATGGCTTCTTTGTGGGTGCCAGGGCCTTGACTCAGCAAGAACTTCAGCACTTTACCCACAGATACATTCCCTGTAGTGAGAGTTCTGGTTTCTTTAAAAATCCAGTTATGTTATGTGAATACGTTTTTGTTTTAATCCCAGATCTGTGATAAGACGGTGCTTCATGGCAGGTGATTATGATTTGCCTTGTGCACTAGCAGGGGTGTGATTTTAGTCAGCTGGACTCCTGGGGACTCCTGAGAAGGTATGAATGCCTGAGTCAGAGAAGGGGCAGAGGTGGGTGCACGCTCTGAAGAAGAAAAAGGAGGAGGTGGAGGCAGCAGTGGGGGCTACTGCTCCCCTTCTGCGGTGTGACAGGAAGTTGGAGACAGCCTAACAATGAAAACTGGACTTGCCCCCGGAACCCTGCCGCCCCTGAGCACAGCAGCAGGAAGTAGTGTCCCCTCTAACCTTCTTTCTCACTTACCTACTGTTGGGGGTTGGAAGGAATTGGGGTGAGGGTTAGTAGCTGTAAGAACCCAAACACATATACATGTGTACGTATACACACACACCTACAATTCCCCCAACCCTTTGGTTTATACTTTGAGAGAGGGTCTCTTAGCTTGCTCATTCGGCTCCATTGTTCTGCGCTGCCTCCCCAGTGCTTGGATTACACGCAAGTCCACCATGCTCAGGTTTTCACATGGGTGACAGGCATGCACACTTGGATCCTTTGTGCAGGTGCTCTGAGCTATCTCCCTGGCACTATGGTTATACCTTAAGCAGACATCCTGAGGAGAACAGTCACAGAGCCAACACTCACCACAAGAGTAGTCTCCTCTTGAACCTTCTCTCCCACCAGCAGAGCGGCAGCACTGAGCAAAAGAAACCAAACCAAAACATATGAAAAGAAATGACAGAGATAAAGAAATCAATGTGCTGGCTATTTTTTTGTCAATTTCACATAAGCTGGAGTTATCTGGGAAGAAGAAACTTCAACTGAAAAAATGCCTCCATCATGTTGGCCTGTAGACAAGCCTGTGGGGCATTTCCTTGATTAAGAATTGATGTGGGAGGGGATAGGTAGTCTTGTGCTGTGTAAGGTAGCTGAATGTGATCTTGGAGAGCAAGCCAGTAAGCAGTGTTTCTTCATGGTCTCTGCTTCAGTTTCTGCCTCCAGTTCCTGCCATGATTCCCCCAATAACTGAGTACAATCAGGAGGTGGACAAGCTGTTTTTGGTCATGGTCACAGCAACAGGAAGCAAACTGGGACAATCAAGTTTGCAGGCGAGAACACTGAGAGAAGAACATGACTGTGATAGGTGGGAAAGTAGTTGCAAAAGCCAGAGAGGTCAGTGCTCAGCACACTGCGGATGGAAGGTGAGGGCAAATGAGGCAGCTGGTGCACGATGCCGCATAGCCACCGGATACCCTGGAAATCCAGCCAAGGAAACTGGAACAGAAGACAAGAGTTTGATGCCAGAGAATATGCACCGCAGCTTTAGTTTTTGTTTTATTTTATTACATTGCTCAGGCAAGCATTAAACTTGTGATCTTCCTACTTTAGCCTTCCAAATAGATGGGATCATGGGCCTGTGCCATGAAGACTGGCTCTGTTGCTATGGAGACAATGTTTCACTCTGTAGCTCTGGTTGGCATCAAACTCATGGTAACCCCACTGTTTCAGTTTCTCAAGTCTGGAACTGTAGGTGTGCGCCTATCGACACCCACCTGGTCGATCTGTTTAAAAATTATACTGCATACCCAAGAGGCACACATTATGCAGCCTTCTAAAAAGTTCTGGAAAGTACACGATATGGCTCACAATATCATGTTTGTTGTTTTTTTTTTTAAACCACTCGATAAAAGTAGATAAAAGAGACAGGTAGGAAAGAACATTAAATGCTAACAATGGTTACCACTTCACGAAAAGATTATGACTGTTGTCTCTCTCTTCCTTGGATTACACACACACACACACACACACACACACACACCTTGCTATGCAGTCCAGTCTGCCCTCTAACTCCCAGCACTAGGATTACAGGCATGCAACAACAACCAAACCAGGCTCTTGTTTGTTTCTTGATTATACCTGAGTTTTCCAAACTCTTTATCTGTCAACACGTTGTCAATCGGTGCAATTAAAAATTCGAGTTAGTGACCTGGAGGAGACCCAGAGACCGCCAGGCTCAGGGAATGTGGCAAGTAAACATTTGTAAAGAACGTTAGTCCCATCCACGATCAGTGGAAGGTGTATGTTAAGAGAAGGAACTATGTCAAGGGAGAGATTTGTGGCTGTGACCCTAGCTGGGAAGCGTCTTTGTCATCAATGACGCCTCCCCCACCCCCGTGGTACCCACCTCACCCCGTTTGGCCTCTTCCTCAAGTTTTGCACCTCTCTGGTTTCTTCCAGTTTTAACCTGGGGGGGGGGGGATAAAACGCAATGATGCAGTTTGAGAGACCCTCTACTGAACTCAAAAGCCAAACTCAGTTTCGAAGATACGTCCCATTGCCGAGTCCCTGGTATGGTGGGTCACCGGCAGTCAGACCCATGAGACCCCGGGGCACCTCTCCCTTCTGCGCGGCCCCCAGGAGCTTCTGAAAGACAACAAGCCTGGCTCCCGGCTAATGGTGTTAGCGCGGTGCCGGCCGGTAACTAGTCCCAGGTTCGTCTCCCTCTTCCTGGCCTGTGAAGACCCTATCCTACACATACCGAACCTCCTCTGATTCTTGTTCATCCTCCTCCGACTCCGAGTCAGCCCGGCGCCGCCGGAAAGTCTTCCCGGTGACCCGCATAGCGGAGCCCGACCCTCGAAGCTGCGCTAACAGTCGCGGAGTACACAGAACCTCTTTCTTTTCCGGCGCGCAGAAACGTCGTCAGAGGGCCGGCTGCAAGCAGACCCGCCTCCGGCCTGCCAGGCCACGCCCCAGGGCTGCAAGGCTGCGCCTCAGCGGCACAGCCTTTCGCTCCCAACTTCGAGAAGCAAGCGCAGGTACGGCCGCGTGGCCACACCCTCGGCCACGCCCCAGCGACGTGACAGCCTTCGAATCACACGGCGACGCCCCAGCAGCAAGGCCGCACCCCCTACTCCCGGCATGCACGGGCTCTCGCCACTCGCACGGCCACGCCCCCGGCACGCACGGTACCGCCCCCTAGTAGGCAGCGACCTGTGACACCGCCCCCGTCCCTGGCACACGCTCTCCCGATTGGACGTCTGACGGCGAGGAGGCGGGGCACGGCAGGCAGAGCCACAGGACTCCGCGCCGAGCCGCGGTGGGCGCGCTTGACTGACAGGCGGCGCGGCTGCGACGGCAGGTGAGTTCCGGACGGCTGCTGTCTGCTGCCGGGGCTGGGCCGCTAAAGCAGGGACTATGGTGCCGCTGCTGCGAGCAGGGGAGGCCTGGCTCTGCGGGACAGCCGGGCGCTGGGGAGAGGTCCACGCCGCCCACCCTCCCATCGACCTGCTCCTGTGTCTGCCCCGAGCCCCCACGGCCCTGGCTTCTGAGCAGGCCGCACACGTCGCTTGGGAGGCCAGCGCGAGGCCATTCGGGCTCCGGGGCTCAGACGTGCATATTTATTCCTCACGGACAAAAGCTGAACGCCTTGGCGGGGGTGAATATCAGTCCCGGTGCCGACTGTCCTTACCAGGTTGGCCTGCAGCCACCGATCTCCAGGATGGGTACCACTGACGTTCAGAGGCCGCTCCAAGGGTGTGAGGCCTGGGACTGCCTCTGGGATGACTCCTTTGGTTTGGAGGACTGTCTCTACCACACACGCCTTCCACCCCCAAGATGTTGCGAGGGTAGTTAGTTTTCAAAGATGTCCATAAACACTTATGAGATGGATAAGTGCGTGCGTAATGGCTCACATGGGACTTTTAGGGACTCCTTAATTACTAGTTTCCTCTGGAGCAAAGCGCTTCTTACTCGGCACTTAGCTCTGGCAGGCACTGGGCTAAGCATTTTCTCCTAGAACTCTCCCAGCTAATCCCACGAAGTCGACGCAGTTGGGTCTCTCAGAAACGTGGCTACAGAGGCTTAGGGAAGTAACCGGTTACACAGCTGGGAGGTGGAGCTGGGCAGGGACAGAGCTTCCCAGCTGCAGGGTTTGCATCGGAGACAGCAGGGCCTCTGTGGGTCTTTGCTGCTGCTGTTGCAGCTGGTGTTCCAGCTTATGGGCTGGGGGAGGGGCTGGGGGAGACTATTCTAAAGCAAAGAGAGTCTGCCTGCCATGCTTTGGCTTTTCTCCAGAACAATTTTCTCTGAGGTTGCCATATTCCCCCTTAGACTGGGACAGAGAAAACTCAGGATGTCTTCAAATAGTCTTTTGGCTTTGATCAAAGAGGCATTAAGTATCCAAGCCTTGACCCCACTGGAGATTGCTTCAGCACCTTGGGAACTGCTGTGTGAACCCAGAGACTTGCGTGTACAACTGTCACACGCTCAGAGGTGGTTCTTAATTTCCCTGCCTAGCTGTGCCTTGCCCTATAGCCCCTAGTTACTCGGGCCCCTCTGGCACCTCCAAGGAAAGAGTCAGAAGGTGAAGAGCATTTTGAGACAGTCCCCGTTTGAAGACACAGGGAGGCACATCTGATACAAAGAAGTTGTCTCTCTGCCCCCTCCTTAAAGCCAGCGTGGCAGATGATGGCCACTCCCTGGGCTGTGGCAGATGGAGCCGATTCTTGTTTAAAACACAAGTCCTTCTTGCAGTGTGGCAGCTGGGAATTTGACCTAGGTGCCAGGTGGAGAGACTGTAGCTGCTCTGAAGTGAGACTGCTCCTGGGAGCCAGCCTCTAAGAAAGTCAGGGTTCTCCCTCTTCTAGCACAAAGATGAGTCTCAGGCTTCAGCTTGGCTTGGGAGGTGGGTTGGGTGCTGACTTCCCTGTGGAGCTAGATGGATGCACAAGGGGCATCACATCTGGATGGCCACACCATTGTGATCATTTAAAAAATGTTTGTTTGAGCCCGGCAGTGGTGGTGCACACTTTTAATCCCAGAACCTTAGGTAGCAGAGGCAGGCAATCTCTGTGAGGTCTAGGCCAGCCTGGTCTACAGAGTAAAGTTCCAGGATAGCCAAAGCTACACTGAAAGACCCTGCCTTGAAAAACCTAAATACATAAATAAAAGGAAGAATAAGGCAGGCAGGAAGGAAGAAATATGTTTGAAGGGGATGTAGCTCAGTTGGAGGAGTTCTTGCCTAGCCTGCATGATGCAATCTCCAGCTTTGCATAGACCATGAATATTGTTGCGCGCCTATAATCCCAACCCTTGGCCATACTCGGCTACATAGAGAATTTGATACTATCCTGGGCTACATTTCACTATCTCAACATTAAGTCTTTAAAAACAGACAACAAACAACAGACAAGTGTGGTATTGCACGCCTTCAGTCCCAGCACATGGGAGGCAAAGGCATGAGAATCTCTGGGTTTGAGGCCAGCTTATTCTACATAGTAAGTTCCAGGCTAATCAGGGCTACCACCTCCCTCCAAGGGAAGCCCCTTCCTTCCAACCCTCTCCTGAGGTATCCTCTACAGCGCAGTTCACTACTCCACACAGCTTCAAGAAGTACAGAGTGGCCTGGGCCACTCTGCTGGGAGCATTTAGGAGTCAATGAAAAGAAAAGGGCATAGGTTTGGAGCTCTTCCAGGCTGGCCCGGTTTTTTCTTTTTCTTTAAAAACAAAACAGGGCCTTGCTGTGCAGTCCTGGCTGGAGCTAGGAGGTGAAGATTGGCCCGGTATCCTGTTGGCTGGCCAGTTTGGGATTTTTCAGGGCAGGTCTCCTGGGTTTAGGACCAGACTCTGTGGTCCCGGCTTTGTGACTCCAGGCTCACTTTCCCCACTTTTGGTGATGGATAGGTTGCATCCTGACTTCCAAGGGCAGTTGTAAGGGTTCTTGGAGGTCACCCTTCAAAACTTGGAGCTGTTAGCAGAGCTCCTAAGGTAGGGTCCATGGTGGGCAGGGAAACCTGAAGGTATGGGAACAGGGTGGTGGGGATGCAACAGGGCAGAACGGATTTAGGGAAGTAAGACTGGAAGGAGGTGGACAGTGTCTGGAATTTGGGGGAAGGTGCATGTGTCAGCAAGGGGCGTGGTGTGCAGGGAAGGGGATGTCCTTGGCTAGTGCCAGAATCTGTGAGTGGTGGCTGTGGGAACCTTCTGTGGAAGGCTCGGCAGCGCCACCTCCGGACCCCAAGGGACCAGCGACTCCCTGGGAGGCGGAGGAATACCAGAAGCTCCGGGAAAGTGATGAGTAATGGGCACCTGGAGCTGCCAGGCCTTCAAGTGAGTGCGCAGCCTCCCTGCCCCTCCTAGGCCCCGCCTCCCGCCGGCCCCTGAGGGTGAGGCGCCCCATTACTTGCTCCTGTGCTTGAAGGTGCTGAATCTTAAAGTCTCACTCAGGTCTCACAGGGCGGGAGAGGTGGGTTCTTTGCCTCCGTCCTTACTCTCCAGCTCTTAGACACGGGGGTGTGGTCTAGTGGGTCCCTGAGGGCAGCTGCACGGTGGGACCATACCCAGGGGGTCTATACCCAGCACCCTGTACTTTAATGGACTCCCCCTTTTCCAGTCAGCCTTTTTAAAAAAGAGACCTGCTGTGCACCCTACCCGCTCCTTATCAGCTCTGTCCCCTCCTCACTGTGTTGCCTCAGGCAAGAGGCTTTGCCCTTCTGTGGGAAGTGGGGCTGCCATCCTTGCCCTCATGAGAGGGAGCCTGAACATGTTTACTGTGATGAGCTTTCATTCTCCAAATTTCACTGATTATTTCTTTATCTTCCATACATGCATTTTCTAGTTTTACTGTTGTTGACTCATGGAAAAGTAGGCACAGACACTGGGCCCTTTATGCCGGAGTATCTCAAACAATCCAACCATCAGAGAGTGGGGATGGCATCATCATTCATAGGCAGAGGATGGTTTTGCTGCAAAACTTTTACAATAACCATTTTCCAAGGCTGTGACAAAATGCAACAGGCAGGACTGCTTAAACAGCAAAAAGTGATGTTCTCAAGTTCGTGAGGTTGGAGTCAAGATGAAGGTGGCTTTAGGTTTTAGGCAGCATCTTCTCTGTACTTATATGGCATTGCTGTGTGACAGTTTCCATTGCTTCTTGGTGTTTGAGTCTCAGAGGTATAAGTCCCACTAGGCCCACCACAGAGACCTAATCTTTACTTAATTATCTCTCCAACATGCTATACATGCTAGAGTGTTGTCCCTTAGGAGGCCAGCTTAGGAATTTGGGGGTAGGGTGGAACAGTTCAGTTGTCATTGTTGTCAGTGCTGAGGAGGTGTTTGCCTAGCAAGCCTGACGACCTGAGATCAGCCATCAGAACTCATGAAAAACCTGGGTATGGTATATGCCTATGACCCGGTCACTAGAGAAGGGGAGATTCCTGAGGTTCACTGGGTGGCCATTTTAGCCTAATGAATGAGCTTCAGTTTCTGTGAGAGAAACTGTCTCAAGAAACAAGGTGGACAGCGCCAGTGAAGTGGTACCTAAGGTTGACCCCTGGCTTCCACACACAAACACACCCTCAGTGCCTCCCAAGGTAAATTCTTAAAAATACTACTGTCTAATGTGTAGTCCATACGCTAGCTTGCTAATTGTCCAGTGATTTTTTTTTTCTGCCTTTTAAAGAGTAAAGGGCCACCCTTCTCTCTCCCTTCCTCACTTTCTTTTCCCCCTCTCTGTGCTTTTGGTTTTGTTTTTTGTTTGGAGATTAAAGGCATTTGTCATCAAGCTCTGGTTTTCTTGTTGTTTGTTTGTTTTTGAGACAGGGTTTCTCTGTGTAGTCCTGGCTGTCCTGAAACTCACTCTGTAGACCAGACTGGCCTGGAACTCAGAGATCCGCCTGCCTCTGCCTCTGGAGTCCTGGGATTCAAGCTGTGCACCACCATGCTGGTTTTTTTGTTTGTTTGTTTGTTTGTTTAAGACTTATTTTTTATTAGTTTTGTTTGTTTGATTGATTGTTTAGAGATAGGGTTTCACTATGTATCCTGACTGGCTAGAATTCATTTCTGTAGAACAAACTGATCTCAAAGTCACCTGCCTCAGCCCTCCCCAAAACCCTTAGGGATTAAAGACATATGCCACCACACCTGGCTTATTTTTATTTTTTATTTATTTGTGTGTTCACATTTGCATATGTCTCTCTGTGTGTGTGCATGTATGTGTGTGTGGACACTCTTGGAGAAGTAGGCGTGGTATTCCTCTGGAGCTGTGAGCCACTGTGGTGAATCTTGGGAACTCAACTCTGGTCCTCTAGAAAAGCAAAAAGTGTTCTTAATGGCTAAGTCATATCTCTAGCCTCTGTTTGTTTGCTTACTTATTTATTTGTATCTTTATTTTTGAGGGAGGATCTCACTATGTATCCTGGCTGGCCTGGAGCATGCTATGTAGACCAGCCTGGCATTGAATTCACAGAGATCCACCTGACTCTGTTTCCCAAATGCTGGGATTAAAGGCGTGTGCCATTATACCTCGTTTATACAGTGCTGGGACTTATGCCCAAGGCTTCATGCATGCCAGGCAAGCACCTGTGCCAGCTGAGCCAGATCTCCTGCCCTCTTAGTTGGATTTGTTTGTTTGTTTTAAGAAAATGTCCTGCTCTGTATCCCAGATAAATCTGGGACTCAAAATCCTGCTTCAGCAACCCCGAGTGCTGGGGTGATAGGTATGCGGGGTTACTCTCTATCATTTAAAATGTTATGTGTGCAGCTGTGGATGGCATGCCCATGCTTCAGACCAGATGCCATAGCAACATACAGCAGATGCCAGCAACTGAAGCAGTGGGCCAGGGTTGTCTTGTAGGGGCTTTGAACTAAGCAACACTGATGTGACCCATAAAGGCCGAGCTACGTACGTAAAGTTTGCTGGCTGATTTAGAGCCAGGTTCTGTATGGACCGATACCAACCGCTGATGCTGCTGGTGCTATCCAAGTAGCCAGGTAGATGCTTGGCCATGGACAAATTCACTGAAGCCCCCATCTCTTCCTGGTGACAATTCTGAGGCTTGTTAGCCGTAGGGATTTTTTTCTCTCATGGTGCCTGGGGCAGGAGTTTGAAACCAGCCTAGAATGTACAGTGAATTCTAGGCCATCCTGGGCTACATAGTGAGACTAAATAGTGGGGCTACATGATGTAAAAAAAAAAAATGGGATTGTCATTGTCATTCTGTTCTGATAACCAAGGTCATAACCAGGCTCCCCATTTTTCAACCCATCCCTCTGAAATAATGGCACGTTGGACGGAGACACTAAAGCCCCACCCCTGCCCAAAATAGCACTGGGCCAGTGCCAGCAGGCATTTGGCTTCCGAACTGACCAACAAAACCTGGCTTCAAATAAGGTTTGGAATTTAGAACTTTGAACCCTGTTGTTGTTGTCATGTGGCCTTTTAAAAGTTACCTTCTAACTGCCCCTCCCTCTTTGAACTGCCCACATCCGGGAGACTGTGACCCACCCTTAGGAACCAGGGGCAGTGGCAACTCCAATCAACTTGGTTGTTGTAGCCTCTGGTGGCCGAAGACTTGGTGGTCAGAGCAGCTCAGGGTTTTGGAAAGGCTTAAAAGGTGATCTGAGAAACTCGGTGCTGCGTGGAAAGGCCTTCTTATCCAGGGGGCCCTGTCTGCCAGTTCTGTACCTGCCCTGGAAGCAGGATGCCACTGTACACGAGGAATGCAAAGCCTGTGGAACCCCGAGACAGCCCACTATGCATGGCCTCCCCAGGAGGTATGGGGTGCTTTCAACCAAGAGTGGTTTTAAAGTAGGTTTTGTACAAAATGTTCTGTTCATCCCCAGGTACCTTGCTCAAGGCTTTTACTGTGGAGGACCTCAGAGCCGGTCACTGTCAACAAAGAATGTACACGCTGGCCTCCTCTTGCGTGTACCGTTGACTCAGGTAGGTCCACCTCCTCTGCTTGCCTCCAGAGCCCCAACATACACACACACACACACACTCGAAATAAAAATTAAATTAACAAATGTGTGTGTGAGAGAGAGAGACCTCAAAAGTGAGTGAGTGAGGCCTGAAGCCTGTTGAGCTGCCTTTCGGCCTTTTCTCTGAGATGGCCACCGCTGAGACTTGAGACAAGAAGGAGCTGTTTCCTGCTCTGTGCTGCTAGGGCGACAGGGAAGACTTACTGGGCTGGCCCAGGACTCTGTCCAGCTGTGGCTGGCACTATCAGCATGTGTCCCATGTTCTGCCTGGCTGACCCTATGGGTCAGGAGAGGGGACATGCCAGCAGGCAGCGCGTGCTAGGACCTCAGCGCACCCGTGCAGTGTGCTTTCTGTTGCTCACTGCCCTTGGCTTCACATGCACCTTTGGTTGGTTTGAACCTTTCTTGGCATCAGTTTGAGCCAGAATCAGCCATCAGCTTCCCAGGCTGATTCTGTTAAAATGTTGGAGTGCTGAAGCAGGTATTTTGTGGGCTTATTGTTTTTATTTATTTTGAATTATTTCTTTTCTTTCCTCCTTCCCTCCCATTCTTTCCTTTCTTTTGAGACAGGGACTCTCTATGGCTGGCTCAGGACTCACTCCATAGACCAGGCTGACCTCAAATTCAGAGTCTGCTTCTGCCTCCCAAGTGCTGGGATCAAAGGCGTGCACCACTACTGCCTGGCTTATCTTTATCTTTTAGGACAAGGTGTTTACCCTAGGCTGACCTCCCACTTTCCGTGAAGTAGAGAGCAACATTGAACTTATTTTTTTCAGTGATTTTATTATGTTTGTATGATTGTGTTGCCAGCATATATATGTGTTTACCATTTGCTTACCTGGTATTTGTAGTGACCAGAAAAGGAATGTCTGATCCTTTGGAACTGGAGTTACAGATGGTTGTAAACCACCATGTGGGTGTTAGAAACCAAACGCAGGTCCTCTGCAAGGGCAGCCAATGTTCTTAACTTCTGAGCCACCTCTCCAGCCCCAACCTCTTAACTTCTGATTATCTTGCTACTTCCCAAGTGCTGGGATTACAGACATGTACCACTATAGACCCAGGGTCAGAACGTTGCAAAGGCATGCCAGGATGTTCTGTGTGCCCTCCCCGCCGCCTGCCAAATGCCTGGATGGTCAGCAGTGCCACCCCACCTGGCAGGAAAGCATTGATTTTCTAGACAGATTTTCTTTTTCCCCTCCTTCCTTCTTTTCTTCCTTTCTTTCTTTGCCTGATTTAAAGAGAAAGAAGTGGTTTGGAGAAGAGCATCAGGAGGGATGTCTGTCATGCATGGAGGGATGTCTGTCTGTCACATGTACAGGGACTTAGCCGCTCTGAACTTGTACTTTCAGAGCATCCCAGTTTGCTTTTATATGTGCCTCTTAAACTAAAGCAGCAAAGTTTATTTTTCTATCCCGTGACATCTGTCACCCAGGTACACTGCTGTTGACACTTTGGTGACCTCTTATGCCCTGCTTTCTGGGTGAGTCTTCTGCTAGTGCTCAGCCACTTCCGTTGTCCTCAGATGTTCTTGAAAGCAGTGCCACTCCTTGCTGCCTTTAACATGTGACCTATGGTTGAACTTTTCCACCAAGACTGCGGCTTCAGGGCACTCAGCCTGGAGCAGCCTCCCTAGAAGGAAGCCTTGCCTGAGCAGTCTGGAAAGCCAGCCATTCCTCTGCCTGCCCACTTGGTGGAAGAGATCACAGCCTTGGATTTGACCTTTTCCTGAACCACCTGCACCCCCACAGGTCTGGGCAGAGTCTTGTGCAGTTCCAGTGTCTCATACCCTCATACTACCCCAATGGGACAGCTGTTCTCTCCTCAGACTAGGGTGGGAGGCCAAGCAGCTTACTGGGTTGCCAGCTAGAAGAGCTGGGTTTGCAACCAGCCATGCCAGAAACCTCTCATGCATTGTGGTATCATCAGCAGGGACCATTGCTAATTTGGGACTACTGTGTCTCCCTACAGGGGTGCCTGGCTAGAATGGGGGACACCAGAGACCTCTGCCCTCATCTGGACTCCATAGGGGAGGTGACCAAAGAGGATTTGCTGCTTAAATCTAAGGTAGAGGGACAGCCCTCAGGAACTGGGGCCAGCCCAGGGCTGCCATGTGCTTGGGGGAACTTTTCTGAGGCAGGGCAGTCTTGCCCGGCCCCCAGCTCTGCAAGGCCTTGTGTGCATAACGGCCCTGCTGGCATCTGCTTGGGAGCTCTCTTCTAGGCTATGGGTCCTGTTGCCATTAATCAGTTTAGCTCAACCCCCCTGAGGGTCACTAATAGCTCCATCCATTTCCACTGGCTGGGTACACTGCGTTCACAAGGCAGGGATGAGCTTACAGACATCGTTCTTGTTTTTCTTCTGGCACCCTGGCAAGTGCAGTACTGCCTAGCCACACCCTAGCCTCCCATCCATTCTTACAGATGTGGCCCCTAGTTAGCTTGGGCACCTGCAGGGGAAGATGAGCTTCCTCCCCAAGTGACACTCGGCCTTTGTCATCTTCTGTGTCAAAGTGAAATTCGGTAAAAAGCCAGCATGGACTGAGGGTGTGGCTCCATGCTGGAGGGCACGACCTTGGGCTGTCAGGTGTGGTGGTGCACGCCCGACCTGAGTTCCATGTCAGCCTGGTCTACATAATGAGTTCTAGGACAGCCCCAGCTGCATAGTGGAACTCTGTCTCGAAAGAAGTCAACATACTAAAAGGATTTTCTTGGAAGGAGCAGGAGTTAGGGGAATGGAGGAAGATGGGGAAGGTGAGGGGGTCAGCTGGCTCTGGCAGAAAGACTAAGCCGTGTTCAGCATCTCTCTGGATATCCAGAAACTTCCAGAAAAAGCCCCTCAGAGGGGCTGGAGAGATGGCTCAGTGATTAAGAGCACTGGCAGCTCTTCCAGAGGACCCAGTTCAATTCCCAGCACCCACATGGCAGCTCACAACTATCTGTAACTCCAATTCCAGAGGATCCAGCACCCTGTCGCAGACATGTAGGCAGAACACCAATGTACATAAAATAAAAATAAACCATAAGAAAAAAAAGCATCAGAGGGACAAGGGTGAGAGCAGAAGCTGGCAATGAGTCCAGTGCAGTTGTCCAGGAACTGCTTAGACAGATTCTTTGTGAAGATGTTGCTGATGAAAACTGTGAGACTGCCTTTCAGGCAGCATAAGATTCCCTCCACTTGGAGCTGACATCACAGAAGAAAAGGACCCCTGACCCTCGGGGAGGCTGTAGGATTAACATGAGTCGTCTGCTAGTTCATTTAAGGTTTAACTGGTTTGGTTTGAAGTACCTTTACAAACACGTGACTTAAAAACCTCACTCAAATGAGCGTACAGGTGGTACATTGGCGAGGCCTCTGAAGCCCAGGCCTTTGGGATGCGTGGGTGTGCCTCCCTCACTTGGCCACTTACACCTTTCTCTCCTCCCGCCTTCCCTCAGGGAACCTGCCAGTCGTGTGGTGTTGCTGGACCTAACCTATGGGCTTGCCTCCAGGTAAAGGACCCTCACATTTTAGGGGTGGGCTCAGTCTGAATTCTGGCCTAAGAGTACCTAACCGCTGTGGGCTCCAGGGATGATCCCTAGAATGGCTACTCTGACAGCCATGAAAAGAGACCAAAGAAACCATGAAACTGGAGAAGACTGGACCAAGTGACCCTGTCTTCATGAATTCTCCTTTCTGATGCCCGATATACTGCAGGCTGGGGCCTGGCCTCCCCCACAGCCACGGTCTCTCACAGGCCTCATTTCCCAGTGTGTAAACTAAGTGGAGTCACACTCTCCACAGGCCTTTTAGTGGAAACAGGATAGACTAACCAGACAGATGCCTGTGATAGGTGTAGCATAGCCTGTAGGTCCTCATCAGCTTCCAGGGACCTCTAGTGTTGTGATTGTTGTTCATAAGAGTGAAAGGCAGGTGTGGGACTTTACATTTTGAGACAAGCTTGATCTACATAGGGAGTCCAGGGTAGTCAGGGCCACATGGACTCTGTCTCAACAACAACAAAAGAAAGAAAGAAAGAAAAAAGAGTCAAGGTAGGTATATCAAGATGTGCTGCTGCTTTTCTTTGGGATGTAGAATTACAAGTAATTTTCATGTTTTTATTACAATTGCTATTCAGATTTTCGATAAATATATGGTATATTTTATAATCATGCTCAAAAATGATATTTAAAATTTATTTTTAAAAGCCCATGTGTGGTGATATATACCCTTAATCTTACCATTCAGGACACAGAGGCAGGAGGATTTCTGTGAGTTTAGGGCCAGCCTGGTCCACATATCCTACATTGCTCTAGGACAGCCAGGACTACATAGTGAGATCCTGTTTTTGTTGTTGTTGTTGTTGGTTTTTGTTGTTGCCCCCGCCCCCCCATCTCTTAACCCACCCTGCCCCAGAGGAGGTTTCTCTGTATGTAGCACTAAACTGTGTAGCTGTCCTGAACTCGCTTTGTAGATCAGGCTAGCCTCAAACTCAGAGATCTGCCTGCCTCTGCCTCCCTAGTGGTGGGAATAAAGGCATGTACCACCATGCCCAGTGACCCTGTAATTTGTTTAATTAAAATTTAAATTTTAAGCTGGGTGGTGGTGGCGCACACCTGTAATCCCAGCATCAGGAGGCAGAGGCAGGCGATTCTCTGTACGTTTGAGGCTGGCCTGGTCTACAGAGCAAGCTCAAGGGCCAACCAGGGCTGTTACGCAGAGAAACCCTGTCTTGAAAAACCAATAGTAATAGTAATAGTAATAATAATAATAATAATAAAAATAAATAAATCTTAAAAATTCAAATTATATTATTATTAATTGAAGCAGGATTTCTGTGTAGCCAATGGCTATCCTGGAACCCGATTTGTACATCACGGTGGCATTGAACTCAGAGATCTGCCTGCCTCTGCCTCCAAAGTGCTGGAATTAAAGACATGTCCCACCACAGCAGGCCAGAAATTATTTATTTATTTTATTTATAGTCAGAACTAGTCTCTACATAGTCCTGACAGTCCTGGAAGACACTATGTATATCAGGCTGACCTTGTACTCACAGAGATCCACCTGCCTCCCAAGTGTTGAGATTAAAGGCACATGATATTACGCTCAGAAAAAAATATATCTTAAAAAACAAAAATTCAGCAAGCGGGGTGTGATGACGCACACCTGTAATCCTTGTGTGAGAGGCAGAAGCGGGAAGATTGTATCAGCCTGATCGACATAGCCACCCTGGGTTACCTGGGATACTTTGTCTTAAAAAGTAAACCAAACAGAAATCCACCAGCAGAAACAAAAAGATGGCTAAAGTGTTGCAAACACCGAGTCAGTCACTCAGAATGAGGATCCTAGTCCACCAGGAGACAGTCGAAAGGCTCAGAGGAACATGGGACTGCTTCATGGGTACCCCAGGTCTTCCAGCGGACAGATGTGGGAGCCTCAGAAGGAATGCTGTGCTTTGACCATGGCCTTAAGGTCACAGCCAAAGGTTATCCTGGACTGTCTCTCTGTGACACCAGGCACTGCTGGAGAAGGGGGCGTGTGGTGGCCACTGTCTTCCACGCTGGAGAGAAGGGTCTATAATGGAGGCTCTGAGGCTGGGTTTGGGAGGAGGGCAGATCTGGTAGGGACAAATGTGAGGCCAAGGGAGGGTCAGAGGCGAGCAGATCCTGTCTTGGGACATTGGGTTAGTGTTGCGCTCCAGCCTCTGTCATCCACTGCCCGTTTAGTGTCCCGTGTACAGCCCAGGACCCTTGTTCCTTGCCCATGTATTGAAGGGACAGGTTCTGGCCCCAGCGTCTGGGCATAGTGTCCACTTCACTCAGTGCAGGGCCACTTTTTTGGTGTCCACCGTCATCTCTGGTTGCATAGGCCTGTGTTATGGTGGGGGTGGAGACCCTCGGTCCCATGTTGGATATTGACAAGTCACACTGCCTTGGGATAGGGTAGAGGCTCACTGTACTGACACTGTCTCTCTCCCCAGGTCACCTGCCCCTACGTTGGCTGTGGAGAGTCTTTCGCTGACCATAGCAGCACTCATGCACAGGTGGGTCTAGTGGCAAAGAAACCCAGGGCAGAGCCCTCGCCAGCAGACTCCTTGCTTCAGCTACCTGCCCTAGGCTTGATGACTGGCCTAGGAAGCAGAGCAGTTAGAGGTACAGCACAGTTGCTAAAAGGAAAGCAGACCCAGACCCTACACTAGCCCTGTCTGGTGGAAGGCTGCCCTGGCAGAAGACGAGCTAACCTCGGCTGGGGGCAGAAGGCAGGGCTTATGAGGTCAGGACACCTGCTTCACCACCGTGTCTTCACCTTATTTTGGATCTTACCCTCCAGGTGAAAAAGCACAACCTGACTGTGAACCTGACCACATTCCGGGTGTGGTGCTATGCCTGTGAGCGGGAAGTCTTTCTGGAGCAGCGCCTGGCAGTCCACCTGCCCAGCTCCTCGGCCAAGCTCTCAGAGCAGGTATGTAGCCGGAGCTCAAGCTGGTTGTTGACAGCAGTGTCCAGGTGGGGGAGTGTGTCCTGAGCTGGGGAGTCCAGAGGAAGTCTGTGGCAAGGAGCTCTCGTCAGTAAGCTGAGCTCAGTTGTGTCAGGGCCCAGGTAGGGCTGTGAGAACACAAAGATGAGCAGGAGCAGGGAGGATTGGGCAGGGCTCAGCGAGGTCACAGGAATCCCTGGCAGTCCCACATGTAACATATCTCCTGAGGAATCTTAGCGTAGTCGATGCAGCATGCTCCTCTGTGGAAACCCCTGGGAGAGAACAATTCCCCCAACAGCAGGGCGCTGGCGCTCCTCAGGATGACAGGTTCAGCCTTGCCCTGGCTGGCACTCGATAGGGGTAGGAAGCCCATCTGTCAGGCTAGGCTAGCAACCCCGGGAGGTCAGGCTGTGGGCGGTGTGGGCTATAGGTGTGTGGGTTTGGCTGTGCAGGTGCCTCTGTTGTCTTCTTGCTGACACAACTTGTCACAGCTACTTGTTAAGAGCATGTATTGCATACAGTGTGACTTGGAGATATTTGTAAAGTTTTTATTTTTAATTTTTAAAAAGAGGGACGAAAAGATTGTGTTTCTCTTCTATGTGTGCACGTGTGTTTGTGCACATAAGTTCAGGGGCCAGAGGAGGCAAGAGGAAGTTATCAGGTCCCCTGGAACTGGGGTAGGCAGTCGTGAGCCCCCTGACGTGGGTCCTCTGCAAGAGTTGTGTGCTCTCCTAAGCACTGAGATGGCTCTCCAGCTCTGAAGTTTTTCAGGCTGTAACACTTGGAATGTCCATTTTCATTGTGTGTCAAGTGGTTAAAATGTACAGATGTGTGTGCAGTGGTTAGCAGCAGCTCTCTCAGGAAACTGGAATTACCTGGTTTTTCTTTGTTTATCTCCTTCCACCAAAGTCTTCTAAAGGAAGCAGCAGTTCTTGCAAATTAAACACAGGTCTGGGAGTTCCCAGAGCAAGGTCCCCAGGCTCTCCTCTTGCTCGGTGTTCTTCACCTTGTTGGGCTTAGTCTGGGCTAGCTAGAGGCTGTGGGGCTGCACATGCTTCCTCAGTGGGAGGTGAGTGCATATAGGGGCCCCTCCTCACCCCTATTTCCTTACTCTGGGCCTTTAATGCAGGACTCCCCACCCTCCCACCCTCTGAAAGCTGTCCCTATCGCTGTGGCTGATGAAGGAGAGTCTGAGTCTGAGGATGATGACCTGAAACCTCGAGGTAATGTCCAAAGACAGGGGAGCTGTTGGACCAGGCTGGGCATGAAAAGCACCAAGATCTTGTCTCTGCTGGCTCCAAATGTCGTGACACGGTGGGCAGGGTGGCAGACACACAGATATGCTGTCCCTGAAGAGGTGGTCGGCCCTCTTTCAGCTGCATGGTGTGTTGGTCATGTGCACTGTGGGCGTGGCCTCTACTTCTGTGTTGTCTGGAGCCTGAGCTGGGCAGAGTGGCTAAGGGGCTGGTTTATTTGGCACAGGCAGCCCTGTGCTGTGAGCAGCAGCCTGGCCGACGTCCTGGGGGATCTCTGGGTGGAATGAGAGCTCAGTGGAGAGACTTGTGAGGGCCTCTCCTGGCCAGGGTGCTCAGCCCTTCTCCCCCATGTTGCTTTTAGGCCTCACAGGCATGAAGAACCTGGGGAACTCCTGTTACATGAATGCTGCCCTCCAGGCCTTGTCCAATTGGTAGGTCATTCTCTCCTGAGGGAAGGGCAGAACCCTAGAAAGAGCAGCAGCCTCCAGCCTGTGCAGTGCATATTGGCATATTGGCCATAGACGTTTGATGAGATACACCTTAAGACCATTAGAAACCACGCATGCCTGGTGACTGCGGCTCGTGCCATGTCAGTCCTCAGATGGCCACAAGGAGGAGGAAAGATAGTCAGGGTGTAGCTCACTGGAGGAGGGTTTGCACAGCATGTGCAGGGCCCTGGGCTTCTCCTCAACATCGTGAGGATGTGGCCTATGTACAGGAGAGTGAATTCATTGTAGCCCCGTCATGCGGGGAGGATAGGTCAGCATTTACTAAAGTGAGGGGTGCAGAACCAAGCTGGCAGAAAGGGAGGCTGCCAGGAGCGGTGCAGGCCTCGTTAGCGGGGGCCTCTTCACAGTTGTGATTAGGAGTGTGTGTTCATTGTTATGTACACACACTTGACACAACAATGATAAAGCAAACCCGGCAGCCCCCCCTTTCCCTATGTGTAGTTGTATGTTAACAGCTCACAACACAAAGGAAGGAGGGAAACAGGGAACAGATATTAATACCTAGAAAAGTCTGGAAGGCCAGCCTCCAAAGGTCCACAGTGGTTGTCTCATGACAATATGGTCAGTTGATGTGTGTGTATGTGTGGTTTCTTGTAGTGCAGTAACTTGTAACATGCAGAAAGGGGAGTTGAGGAGCTGCCCTCCCGCCTGACAAGTCCTACAGTATGGGCACTGTGGGGAGCAGGCCCCTGTTCATTCACAGGGTCCCAGCCTCAGGACCTGTGGCAGAAGCTCCCTCTTGACTCAGGAGAGACGGGATTTGTTCCCTATAGCTGACCAGGCCTTCTTGTCTCTCAGTTCTGGAAGTCTATTCTGCCAGCAGTTTCTTCCCAGGCCCTTTGCTTTCTGTATGCAGCCATATGCTCATGAGGTCTTTTCCTCTGTGCACATGTCCAATGTTGCTCTGTGCCCTACATTCCTCCATACGAACACCATTGACACTGGCCTGGGGGCCTGTCCCAGCACCCTGTAGTGCTTGCAGGCCCTGTCTCTCAGAGACTCACATGCTGAAATGGTTAGAACTTTAGCGTGGTCTGGGGGATTTTGATCTAGGTGGTGTCCTTCCTGTCACCCTCAGAGTGTTCTGGGTGTGGTGGCCTCATCTTACATGGGCATTTCAGCCTTTTGTTGCTCACTTTACTCCTTAAAAAAAAGAGAGAGAGATTCTGTTTCTTTATTTTGAGTGTGTATGTGTGGGCATGGGTGGAGGCAGGGGTCCTTCCATCAAACTCAGGCCATCAGGTCAGACACAGGCACCTTTTCTCACTGAGTCATCTGGCTCCTCCTAAATAACTGTGTTCCTTCCATTTCTTTTCTGTCCTGGCTCTCCTCCCATACCCAGCCCCCCACTCACCCAGTTCTTCCTGGAGTGTGGTGGCCTGGTGCGCACGGACAAGAAACCAGCCTTGTGCAAAAGCTACCAGAAGTTGATCTCTGAGGTCTGGCACAAGAAACGGTGAGTATCTGAGTCTGACCTTTGCTAGGTGTGTGGCACAGGACTGCCCATCCTCTCTTGATAGAGCACATCCTGCGGATTCTTCCATGGCACACGCATGCTCACAGCCCACGCTCACAGCAACCAGCACAGCATGTCCAGTTTCATCTAGTTCTGCTTGATGAGTGGGGAGACAGAGGTGCAGAGCTTGAGGCAGCCATCTTGTTCCTAGCCACAGAGCTTGTGACAGTGGAGCGAGGGGTCTAAGCTGATGTCAAGCCTGGAGGCAGCTGCTTTGACAGATGTCTATGCTGAGGCCTGGAGACCATCTTGCCAGTGTCAGGTCTCAGTTGAGGCTGTGGCTGGGGGTGGGGTATTGCACAGCCGTGTTGGGTGCCTTCCAGGCCGGGACTGTGGCAGAGTGAAGTGAATTTAAAGATGAGAAATATGGCTGCACCTCCTCTGGGCAAGGGAAGATGAAGCAGATGCTTACAGACCCTTAGTTCCCTCTCTCTGTTTCTCCTTCACACCCTGGCCCAACCCAGACCTTGCTTGTCCTGATCCTCTGGGCTTTTTTAGCTTTTCCCTAAAGGCTCCTGTCTGCCTGCTTTCTTAGCTCTTCACTCACGAGGCAGCAGCTGCGAAGGTTCACAGCATTCCTGCCCTGTTCCTTTTCTCCCAAACTGTAACAGCATGGTCCTCGAGCAAGCAAACAAAAAGAACAAATGTAAAAATAAAGAAAGTGAAGTTGAGATTGTTTGAACATGAGCCCATTGGCATGTGCTAGGTCCAGAAGTAGATTAAGACACTGATAATGTGCTGTTCGTGGGTCAGAGCTGCTGTTGGGGTCCCGGGGTACACTTCAGCCTGTTCTTCTAGGGACTCCGCTAGGGTCCTAATGTGCAGCACTCTTGAGTGGGACCACATTGGTAAGTGAAATCATTGCACTTTTGTGAAGTTTTGGGTTTTTCAGTAATGAACACATATTGTTCATAATGAGGAAAGCTATATACACATTTTACAGTGAAATTAAGTAAATATGCTACCCGCTTGGGAATTCTGCTAGCTGAGGCAGCAGCCAACATTGTTGTCTTGGTTCTGGACGTGGACCCCATGGGCTTATCTCCTGGCCAGTGGGGCCAGTGGCAATGGTGGGAACAGCTCCTGTGGGGTCTGGTCTGCCTTGCCTCTTGCTTCTTCAAATGCATAGCCCAAGGTTGGCCACCTGGGCTAGCAGGTTTGGTTTCCCCACAGGCCAAGCTATGTGGTCCCCACCAGCCTGTCCCATGGGATCAAGTTGGTCAACCCGATGTTCCGGGGCTATGCCCAGCAGGTAAGCTGTCTGCATCGCTGCTGGACACTGGCCAGAGTAGGCCTCACAGCAGGCAGAAAGGCCAGGCATCTGCTGGCCTTTAGTACTGCTTTACAGACAGGGAAACTGAGGCATAAGGGACCAAGTCACCCATGCCACACACCCAATAAGCAGTGGAGAGAGTCCCAGGCACCTACCTACAGCATGCCTGCCCCTCAGCGCTGGGCTCACAGCAGCCCCCTTGGATTTATTTTTTTTTATTAACTTTTGTTATTTACTTATTTAGAGAGAGAGGATGTACACGTGTGGAGGACAGAGGCTGATGCTGGATGTGCTCATTTAGTCACTCCCTACCTCGTTTTTTTGAGACAGGATCACTTGACAACCTGATCATAAAGTAGGCTAGACTTACTGACCAGGAAAACCCCAGGACCCTCTGGTCTCTGCTTCCCTTGCTCTGGGATTATAGATGTGCAGCACTATGCCCCACTTTTTATGAGGGTACGGGGTCAGGCTTGTGCCCTCAGGTTTACAATGTAAGCACTTAACACACAGAGCCTGCCTGCCTTCCTTCTGGCCTCCTTTCCTTCCTTCCTTTCTTCCTTTTTGGTTTTGGCTTTTCAAGATAGGGTTTCTCTGTATAACCCTGTCTATCCTAGAATTCATTCTGTAGACCAGGCTGGCCTTGAACTCTGTAGAGATGTGTCTGCCTCTGCCTCCCAAGTGCTGGGATTTAAAGGTGTGTGCCATCACTGCCGAGGATGTTTTTGTTTGTTTGTTTGACATTTTTTTGGCCTTTTAAGACAGGGTTTCTCTGTGTAGCCATGGCTGTCCTGTAACTCACTCTGTAGACCAGGTTGGCCTCAAACTCAGATGCACCTGCTTCTGCTGCCAGGTGCTGGGACCAAAGGTGTGTGCCACCAACCTGGCTCTTTTTTTTTTTTTTTTGGACAGGGTCATATTATGTAAATCTGGTAAATGTGGTTTGCCTGGTTGTCTAGTCCAGGCTGGTCTTAAACTCAGAGACTCACCTGCCTCTACCTCTTGACTGCTGAGTACTGGAATGAAAGCTCAAATGTATCCTCTACCATGGGAAAACAAAAAAATTCAGAGAGCACTTTTGGGACCCACCATAGCATCCTGCTTAAAAACACAAGCCAGGTGTGATAACACACACCTTTAGTCCCAGCATTCAGGGAGGCAGAGGCAGGTGGGTCTCTGGAGTCTGAGGCCAGCCTGGTCTACACAGTGAGTTCCAGGGAAGCAAAGAAAGAAAGGAAAGTGTGAAAACAAAGGTGTGCCATATGAGCTTCTTAATCCTTGCACAGCCCCCAGGGCCTGCTGTATGACAGGGACTCCCACTAAACTTGTAGTCAGAGCTGACCTGTTGGGTCACCTTTTCTACTGCCTATATCTTCCTCAGAGGCAGTGCTGGGCACTGGAGGTGGCTTCACGCTCTTGTCTGCCACCTAGTCCAGGCTAGGGCCCTTGAGAAAGTCTACACTGCCTCTGTACCTCCTGTTCTGGGAGGTGGTGACCCAGTGACCTGGCTTTATTGTCTACCACAAAGGGGCACATTGCTCCCTATGTGACAGGTGAGCAAGGCTCAAAGATGCTATCCATCCAGGTCGAACAACACACAGAGGCAGCAGTAGAGGAAGGGACAGCTGAGCCTTTTCCTTACCATAAAGTTTTTGTTTTTTAATGTGGATTCTGGTTTTGGAGCTCAGGTCTTTATACTTGGTGAGTCAAGCACTGTATTGAGGGAGGTAGTTGAGACTTGTTTCCATTTATACTTCTGCCCTCTTAATGGACAGAGGCCAGTTGTGGGTCCCACTGATCTCTCCTGAGAACTTCCATCCAAGGTGGAATACAGTTGGCTCTGGCTGACTGAGCTCACTTCCCTCAAGGGGTTCAGGAGTAGCTTGAGGGTCATCAGGATGCAGCTGAACTTGGAGCCTGTGTCTTCCAATGTCCTCAGCCCTTGAGGTCAGCTGCCATCACCACCTCAGTAGGGTGGCTCTGCTGGCAGACCACCTCCCAGCTCCCTAGATTGAGTACCGGGTTCTCAAAATGACAGCACTCTCCAGAGGGAAGCAGCTTGATCTGTGTCCTGCCTATGTGAGTCAAGAGAGTGGGGCTCTGCTTCCAGAGTCCCCTCTCCTGCCACTGTTGTACACAGCATGGGGGCATCTGGGCAGGCAGGAAGATGCTGCAGAGAGACCAGCTTGGCTGCTTGGCCTGTTGGGTAGCACTGTTCAGTGCATTGCTCTTGACAGGTCTGGCTTTCAGTGTCCTCCACCTTCACCCTTCCTGGGTCCCTGCTGCCAAGGAGACTTCAGTGGCTGGGTGTGGCCACTCATCTCTCTTCCCACACTGTGCAGAAGCAGTTGAAGTTGGTTCTGTGCTTTGCACCCGGGTTCCCTTTCTCTTTGTATGCGGTGTGACCTGGGAGGAGTCCTATAGTCTCTCTGTGCCTTGGTTGGAAGGGGTTAGCACAGAACTGTGGTGGAGACTGTGGGGCTAAACTGCTTGTCTGCGTGGTGCCTGCCGGAACCTTGTAGGCAGAAGCAGCGGTGCCCACGGTGGCTCTTCTGTCCCCGGAAAGCCCCGTGACATGGTCCTGGTTGTAGGACACCCAGGAGTTCCTACGCTGCCTGATGGACCAGCTTCATGAGGAGCTCAAGGAGCCCATGGTAGCCAGTATGGCAGCACTCACAGATGCTCGGGACTCAGATTCCAGTGACACAGACGAAAGGCGTGATGGCGACCGGAGCCCGTCAGAAGACGAGTTTCTGTCCTGTGACTCAAGCAGTGACAGGGGTGAGGGTGATGGGCAGGGGCGTGGTGGAGGCAGCTCAAAGGCTGAGATGGAGCTGCTGATCTCAGATGAGGCGGGCCGAGCCATCTCTGAGAAGGAGCGGATGAAGGACCGCAAGTTCTCCTGGGGCCAGCAGCGCACCAACTCAGAGCAGGTGGATGAGGACGCCGATGTGGACACGGCCATGGCCTCCCTTGATGACCAACCCAGTGAGGCCCAGCCACCAACACCAAGGTCCACCAGCCCCTGCCGGACTCCAGGTATCAGTCAACCAGGCCACTGGTTGGGCTACTGGGAAGTCACAGCCTGTAAGCCCTGTGTCTGTTGCCTGCCTGGCACTAACATGCAGCTTTGGGGTGGGGGAGCCCCTGAACCCTCTTCACAGGCTGGGAACAGCCTCAGTGCCAGGTTCCCTGGGCTGTCAGAGCTGCAGCCTTGGAAACAGACGGGCTAACTCCATCCCAGTGTGTTTGATGGGATTGGGGGTGGACATAGAGGAAGATGGGGAGTCAGGCATTATCCCTGGGAGGAGATGCTGGCAGGCTTTCTTTTTGCTGTGGTCCCAGAGCTGTCATGGAGGGTATTAGCTTGGCCGCCCTGGCCCAGTGCTTCCCCTTGCTATCCTCAGAGCCAGACAATGAAGCCCACAGACGCAGCTCCTCTCGCCCCTGCAGTCCAGTCCACCATCACGAGGGCCACACCAAGCTATCCAGCAGCCCTCCTCGTGCAAGCCCCGTGAGGATGGGGCCATCGTACGTGCTCAAGAAAGGTTCGGGGGCAGTGATGAGCTCAGCTGGGGATTGCATGGTGGCTAATTTGGGGCACTTGCAACCTTGGCCCAGGCTGCATGCTGCTCACTTGAGCTTCTAAACGCTTGTTACAGCCTTAGGATGTGAGAGGGAGCCCCATTTTATAAACAGTGGTGCTAAGGTGCCAAGGGGTGAGGTGTAGAACCAGTCACGTGATCCACAGCGAGGGCTCCAGAGTGTGGCTGAGGAAGCCTCTGTCTGTGCCAGTGCCTGCCAGGCAGGGGAAGCTGGCCTAGTCCTGTGCTGTGTTCCCAGCCCAGGTGCCGAGCACTGGTGGCCGGAGGCGGAAGGAGCAGAGCTACCGCAGTGTCATCTCAGACGTCTTCAATGGCTCTGTCCTCAGCCTGGTGCAGTGTCTCACCTGTGACCGGGTGGGTGCCCAGGGGAGGCTGGTGTTCACTACCACCTGGGGTAGGGTGGACTCTCGGCATTCTCTACCCCAGGAGTAGGTTCTCTGCTTCATCTGCTGGGGCAGCGGACACTGGCAGAGGTGGGCAGCAGGCTCATCTTTACCCCATAGGTGTCGACCACGGTGGAAACATTCCAGGACCTGTCATTGCCCATCCCTGGCAAGGAGGACCTAGCTAAACTCCATTCTGCCATCTACCAGAACGTACCAGCCAAGCCGGGTGCCTGTGGGGACAGCTACTCCACCCAGGGCTGGCTGGCCTTCATTGTGGAGTACATCCGACGGTGCGCCCATTCTGCCAGCTGGAGTGTCTGCTCTGGCCTGGCTTTCCTGGGTCTACCAGCAATGCAGAGGCAAACATTCAGGGGCCGTGGAGATTCCATGGGTCAGGGGAGCAGGAGGCCAGATGATGCAGAGGACTTGCTGGGTTGAGGGTCATGGTCACTTCGAGATAGTCTGGACTAGATGCCCCTTGGAGGTGGAGGGCCACCCAGAGAGTGACCAAGCTGCAGGTAGAAGTGAAGCAGCTGGCTTAGGGGAAGGACACACAAGTGCCCCACCCCCACCCCACCGCCTTTGTAATAAAATGCCCATCCCCAGGCTGCGTCAGGCTGCCAGTCAGGACCAAATTGACCTCAGCCAGGCCCTACAGCACGTGTCACTCCTTTCCTGTCTGTCTAGGTTCGTGGTATCCTGTACTCCCAGCTGGTTTTGGGGGCCTGTCGTCACTCTGGAAGACTGCCTGGCTGCTTTCTTTGCTGCTGATGAGCTGAAGGGTGAGTGGCCTGGCTGCCAGAATGGGAGCTTCAGGGAGAGGGGTTGTGTATCGTCTCTTGTGGCCGGGCCTCAGCTAGCCTGCAGCTGGGAGGGGGGGGGGGGGACGGGAGCTAATGGACCCAGGGCCACTTGGCTTTACAAACTGACAAGATCCCACCACTAGCCTGCAGGGGGCACACACCTGTGACCCCCCCCAGCAGGAGGTCAGGGCTTCTGCTCAGCCTGGACTATATAGTGAGGCTGGGGCTATGAGACTGTTCCAGGCAAACAAATGACAGCTAGATGACCACCTGCTGTCTACCAGGACAGCCTTGGACACCTGGCCTCCCAAACTGTTGCCTGTGACTCTTGGCTGTTGACCTGTTGTTATTTCTACCCGTTGGGTGGACAGAAGGGATAGTTCACTTTAGCTTTGTGCTTGCTTCCTTGGTAATTATTTGGTTGGCTTTTATCCTTGTTTTGAGACAGGGTCTCATGCAGCTCATTCTGGCCTCATTCATTGTGTATGGCCTTAAACTACTGAGCCTCTATGTTCCACTTCCTTTGGCTGAAATTGTCAATGTGTACCACTGTGACCAACCTTTGTGCTTAAGTGTAATTTTTAATATTTGTCTAGCTACTTAGTGTGTGTACACAGTACCATCCTACTGTGGGGTTAGAGAACAACTTGGAGCTGATCTCTCCTTCCAGCATGTGGGTCTTGGCTTCAAACTCAGGTTATCAGGCTTGGTGGCAAGCATCTTTACCTGCTGGCCTCATGTTTTTTTTTTTTTTTTCATCTTATTTATCTATGTATCTATTGCTTTTTTTCTCCAATTGTAAAATACAAATACACCAGTTTTTATTATTTCAGTAGTTTAGTATATATTAACATCACTATGCAGCCACCACCATCTCCATTCCCAGAATGTTTTTATCTTGCAAAAACAAAACTATATCCATTAAATGGCTCCTGTTTTCCCCTTCTCCAGTCCCTGAGAGCCACCATTTTACTTTGTTGTGCCTACCACCACCACGACCACCACAGACACACACACATACACCCTGTGCGGTGCTGGAGATAGTGTCTGCTAGGCTAGTGTTCTACCACTGAGCCACACTCCAGCCCTTGTGCTTTCTGAATGAGTAAGACTGACTGCCCCACTTCTTTACGGAGGGGGCATGGTGCCCACAGAGTTCAGTGAGCGGAAACATGGCTCAGAATTTTCTTCCATGTTTCTCTGTCTTATGGCTAGACCACACCCTCTGTGACTCCGTCATGTGAGCATGGGCTGCCTCTGCATCAGCTGCTGTGAGGGCCAGTGCTGCGGACATCTGAACACCGAGGGTGCTGCTCCTGTGTATGCTCAGAAGTAGTCTTGCTAGATATTTTATTTTATTTTATTTGTGCCATGCTTTTTACACCTCAACTCTGGAAGAGTTCCATGTGGATGCATGTTTCCCTATGTCCTTCCCAGCTCATTGCTGTTTTTTCTGAATAGTTGCAAGCTCACTGGACATGAGGCGATGCCACAGTGGTTTTCATATGCATCCCCTAATGATGAGCGAGGCAGAGAACCTTAAAAATATTTTCATGAGGGCTGAAGAGAAGGCTCTGAGGTTAAGAGCACTGGCTGTTCTTCCAAAGGTTCTGAGTTCAATTCCCAGCAATCACATGGTGGCTGCTGAAATATGGTGCCCTCTAATGGTGCACAAGTACACATGCAGGCAGAATGCTACATAAATACTAAATAAATCTTTGAAAATATATGTATGTATTTGCGTGAGCCAGGCCTTGTGATGCACGCCCTTAATCCCGGCACTCAGGAGGCAAGACAGAGGCAGGAGGATCTCTGTGAGTTTGAGGCCAGCTTTGTCTACAAAGTGAGTTTCAGGACAGCCAGGACTCTTGTTACATAGAGAAACTGTCTGGAAAAATCAAAAGGAAAAAAAAAAAATGCATGGAGCAGGAGGCTGGTGAGATGGCCCAGCAGTTCGGAGCAATGGCTGTGCAGTTCCCAGCACCCACTTGGCAGCTCACAACCAACTGTGACTCCAGTTCCAGGGGGTCCAATGCCCTCTTCTGATCTGCCCAGGTACTGTGCACACGTGTGTGCACACACAGTGAAATGTCTGTACACAGAAAAGAAAAGATAGTAATCTAAAAACAAACCTGTTGTTAGTGGGATGGGGGGTGATCAGCAGTGTGTTGGCTGATCTCCAGTTCCCAGCAGCCAGAGGAAAGTCAGGTATGATGGTGCGTGTCTGTAGCTGCAGTGCTCAGGGTGGCAGAGGGAGGAGGGGTCCCGGGCTTGACTGGCCAGTCTAGAGAGACCCTGTCTCAAAAGATAAGGTGGAGAGTAACAGAGGAAGATGACCTCTAGCCTCTGCACATGCACACACAGGTGAGTGCTCCAGTGTGCACCCGCAGCTCACACAGCCATGTATTTGATGTCTTCTGTGGAGATAGCTCTTCTAGTCTCGTCTGTTTTGATATCGGGTCATTCTGTTGTTGAGTTTTAGGTGTTCCTTATACTAACCCCTGTCCGGTGCAGATTTTGAAGGTGGTTGGAGTATGGCTCGGTTGTTGCGTGCTTGCCTGGCTGCACCAGGCCCTGGGCTCAGTCACAGACTGGACATGGCAGCGCACACTGGCAGTCGAGCAGTGGAAGCGGGCGGCTCAGGAGCTCAAGCTTGAGCTGGGCTGCACGGGGCGGGGTGCGTGAGACCCTGCCCCATGAGCAGTGGGGGGCGAGTGTGCCCCCCCCAGTTGTGCATTCTTCATATTTAGTTTTATTATGCGTTACGTTTAGTTTTATTTGTATTTGGTTATGTTTAGTTGTATTATGCATGTGTGTGTGTGTCTGTGTCTGTGTGTGTGCAGGTTCTGAAGAGGGCAGAGGTTTTGTGAAGTGTTTGTGTCAAGTGTTTTATTTGAATGTGTGCCTGTGCACCATATGTATGCAGTGCCTGAAGAGTTTAGAAGAAGACATAAAATCCCCTGGTGCTGGACTTACAGATGATTGTGAGCTGCTGTGTGGGTGCTGGGAATTGAACCCGGGTCCTCTGGAAGAGCAGTCAGTGCTCTCAGCTGCCGAGCCGTCTCTCCAGCCCTAGCAGTTATTTTTCATTTCATTAGTTGTGCCATTGATTCACAGAAGCTTAAAATTTGTGTTATTATGAGACAGGGCCTCATGATGTATGTAGTCCAGGCTAACCTCAAACTTGCTATGTAGCTGAGGATGATTTTGAACTGATTTTCCTCCACCTCGGTAGTGTTGGAAATATGGGTGCATGCCACTACACCTGAAATTTCATAGTCTTAGCACCTACATTTACTTGGATCCTTTTTTTGAAGTTTTAAAGTATTTTGTTGCCGTGTGTGCATTCACAAGCCGTATTGTGCATGTGGAAGCCAGAGGGTAACTTGAGGGAGGTGGCTCTCCGCTTCCACCACATAAGCCTCTGGATGAATTCCAGTCATCCAGCTTAGCGAGCTGTCCCCAGCTTCACTTTGTAAGCAGTGTGAGCCCATCGCCTGCCTGCCTTTAGTGTTGGGGTCCCTCCTATTTTGCCTCCTGCACACATGGGAGTTCTGGGGCTTCTAGGGTCAGACATTCCTTTTTCTTTTCCTTTTTCTTTCTGTCTCTGGAGTCCCGTCACTTCTTTCTGCCAGCGTTCTTTCCCCTTGGACGTAATTCATATTTGCCCTTCCTGTCCCTATTTCCTATCGCTACTGACCTCTGGCCCTTTGTTCCCCTGTGCTAGGTGACAACATGTACAGCTGTGAGCGGTGTAAAAAGTAAGTTGTGTTCTGGAGGCCTGTCCCCAGCTTCCTGTGCTCAGAGTCCTTTTGCTTGCACTTTCCCCTGGGTTCCCTCAGAGGCTGTGCTGGCCTCCAGGGTGACTGGGGCTTGGAGCAGACTGACTGAGGCTCTCATGTCCTCTAGGCTTCGGAACGGTGTGAAGTACTGTAAAGTCCTGTGTCTGCCCGAGGTGAGTGAGCCACTTTGGCCTTGTTGGGCTGGTTGTGGATAGGGCGTATGTGGCCCCACAGAGACTGTCCCTGTCCCTGCCCAAGCTCAGAAAGGCCAGGAAACTTGCCTGGGTACTTTGGGTGAGTGCTGACAGAGGGTCCCATCGTAGCAGGTGTTCTCTGAACTTGAGTTCACTCTTCTCTTGGGGGCTTGCCGCGGCCCCCGTGTGAGCAGCGTCACTGTGGTTGGCACAGTCTTCTGTAGTTGAAGTGGAGACAAGGCCTGGGCTACTGGCTGGATGGTGTGTGGAGAGGCTCCCAGGAGTTCCCAGGCCAGGGTAGAATTCTTGGAAAGAAAGCATGGCAGGCTAGGGCAGAGTTGGTGTCCTAAAGGGAACAGCCTGCTCACTGGCAGCCACACCATAGGCTGGCCAGCCCTTGTGAGAGAAAGCCAGACAGCTTGCTCACATGTGGAGGGCTCTGGCATGTGTGATAGATTCCATGCAGAGCCAACAGGACTGGGCCTGTGCAGGAGCCCCGTCTGTGAGCCTCCCTGTCATCTCTCTTGATGCCCAGGGTGACTGGTGCCTGCCCTCTCCCCTCAGATTCTGTGTGTCCACCTGAAGCGCTTCCGGCATGAGGTGATGTACTCCTTCAAAGTCAGCAGCCATGTCTCCTTCCCCCTCGAGGGACTTGACCTACGCCCTTTTCTGGCCAAGGAGTGCACATCCCAGGTCACCACCTATGACCTCCTCTCTGTCATTTGTCACCATGGCACAGCAGGCAGTGAGTATGCCCCATCCCCCAACCAGGCTCCTCCCGTACTGCCTGTTCCCTGTGGTCGCCATAACCTGGTGCTTGTCTACCAGGTGGCCACTACATTGCCTACTGTCAGAATGTGATCAACGGGCAGTGGTATGAATTCGATGACCAGTATGTCACCGAGGTCCATGAGACCGTGGTACAGAATGTGGAGGCCTACGTGCTCTTCTACAGGTGAGACTGGTGGGGAACCCCGCCCACATGTCTGCCTGTGTCTGCAGTTTCCAGAAGCTAGCTTTCCTGAGCTTTTCTGTGATCCTGTGAGAGGGTCAGGCCTACCCCAGCATGCTAAGGAGTAGCTCTGCATATAGCCTGGCCAAGGCATGGCTTGGTGTCCATGCACAACCTGCGTCCAGGCCTAGTGGCTCATACCACACTCCTGTCCATCCCAGGAAGAGCAGTGAGGAGGCCGTGCGTGAGCGGCAACAGGTAGTGTCCCTGGCTGCCATGCGGGAGCCCAGCCTGCTCCGTTTCTACGTGTCCCGAGAATGGCTCAACAAGTTCAACACCTTTGCGGAGCCAGGACCCATCACCAACAACACCTTCCTGTGTTCTCATGGAGGTGAGCAGTCCACCCTGGGAAAGCAGCGGGGGTGGGCCGGGCCCAAGCCCCAGCTCTCCCTCCTTGCGCCTCCCTCACAGGTATCCCACCCAACAAGTACCACTACATTGATGATCTGGTGGTCATCCTGCCGCAGAGCGTCTGGGAGCACCTGTATAGCAGGTAGGTGCCGGGAGCTGGCCTAAGTGGCCAGAGGCCCCACAGCCCCGTTCCCTGGGCAGCGCAGCCCCCCCACCTTCTTACAGTGACAGTGACACGGCGGCTGGCACGAAGCCAGTCAGCCTGTGGGCCAGGCCATGGAAAGCATTCCTGGCTGAGGTGGGTGTTGGGCTTGAGCCCCTGACTTCCACCCAGCACAGGCTCCCTGCTGTGTGGCCAGGACCAACCACTCTGAGACAACTGTTTTAGCCCAGGGACTTGCAGGGTCAAGTGCAGCGACACCAAGAGCAGGCAGTTCTCCCACGGTAGTCCAGCCCAGACCCAGGCCCGCGTGGAGCTGGTTTGTGGGATCTGCTCCTGCGATGGAGGGGCCCTCCTGCCAGCTGCCAGGGGGTGGGAAACAGTACTTGATCCTGTAAGGCCCCAAGGCCAGGGACACGCTATAGTCTCACTGCACTCAGGCTGAGAGGCTGCTGGTGGCCACAGTGTGAAGCTGCAGAGCAGCAGGCACAGGGGACCCTTCCCAGCCTTTTGTGCTCAGAGTGAGAGAGAGATGAGATGAGGGCAGAGGGGGCGCCTCCCCTGCTGATGCTGGCTCTCTCCCTTCCCGAGCAGGTTTGGGGGCGGCCCTGCTGTGAACCATCTGTATGTGTGCTCCATCTGCCAGGTGGAGATTGAGGCCCTGGCCAAGCGCAGGAGGGTGGAGATTGACACTTTCATCAAGGTGCATGTGGGGAATGGGGACTTGGGGACCAACGTTGTGTGCAGTCAGGCTCAGAGGTAGAAGAGCTGTACGCTCTAGCAGAGGGTAGGGATGGAGGCGCCTTCCGCTAACAGGAGCATTGGCTGTGGTGAAGTGCCTGGGCTCAGTGGTTCTGAGTGTCTTTATTGTGGTTGCCATCCTGTGCCTCATGGGAGCACTGCTGTTCCTGGGGAGTGGAGCACTCCTAGCTGAGGACTGCTGGGCTCTACACCTTGTGTGGAAGGTGCCTGAGACGCAGAAAGTGGGAGGAGTGTAGTGCTCAGTAGGACTCAGAGTCTGGCCAGTCAGGAAAGGGGTTGCTGTGGGTAGGGCCATGTCCCCTCATATACAACAGGACACAGGGTGGGCTCACAGCCTTTAAAATAGTGGGAAGACCTATTTGAGGCCGCTGCCTTATGACTACAGACTGACACTGGCACAGAGAAGTGTCCGTAGCTGTGCCTTAGCGCCTGTGACGGCCTGGCGTCATCCCCGGCACTCAGCACTGCCACTGTTAGAGCAGTGAACCGTGTGAGCAGATGTTAGGTCTAGTAAGTGGAGATAATAGCACCTTCCATGTGCCCTTAGTCGCCCTGAGAAAGTGCTGAAGGCATTATCTACTGTGACCTGGTGGGGGGATTGGCCTCTTTCTTTAAGATTTATTTCGTGTGTTTGAATGTTTTGCCTGCATATGTGTGTGTGTGTGTGTGTGTGTACCACGTGTATGCCTGGTGTCCTCAGTGGTCAGCGGAGGGCATTGGAAGTGGAGTTATGGATGGTTGTGAGCTACCATGTTGTTTGTGCTGGGAATTGAAAACCTAGGTCCTCTACAACAGCAGCGAGTGCTCTTAACCACTGAGCCCTCTCCATCCCTGTGAATTTTCTCTGTGTCAAGGAGTCACTGATTTTCTACCTGGAGTATTCAGTGTTTATGAGAGGCCGAGGAGCTGGGGTGGGACTTTGGGAAGTCAGGAGGAACAGGGTACAGATTGACTGCCCCTGCCTGCCTTACCCCCAGCTGAACAAGGCGTTCCAGGCTGAGGAGTCCCCTGGAGTCATCTACTGTGTCAGCATGCACTGGTTCCGAGAGTGGGAGGCTTTCGTCAAGGGGAAGGACAGCGGTGAGTGAGGAGCAGGCCTACGGGGCAAGGCCTGCCTTCCAGAGATGCAGAGAGGGTTCATTCCTCCAGGCCTGTGTGGGGCCCTGCTGGCCGCCGCCACTGTTCCCCTAGCCACTGTGGCAGGCATCGTTCCTGCTCTGCATCCCCGTCTACTCCTGCTGGCCCCTGGGCAGCTGTTCCTCCCTCCTGCAAGACCATGACCTTGGGGTTTTATTGCCTTCTTGGTGGATAGTTCTGGACAGTTAGGACCCTTCTAGACAGTACTTGTTTGACCCTTTGGATTTGCAGAAATGGAGATAGCCGTGTAATATGTATTCCTCAGTTACCAACAAAGAGTAGCAGACCTGGGCCAACGACGCAGCCACACTCAGGCTTCCAGGCCAGTCTCTTGGGGGCCTGGCAGGTTGGCAGAGCCTATGAATGTCATGTGCTCGGTAGGCACTGTCCTCCTGCTCAGAGATGAACAGCCAATACTGGAGAGGGCACTGGATCACTGTTTCCCCAGCCCTGTCCTCTGCCGGCTGAAGCAGTCAGTGTGGCTGTGGTTGGGAATGTAGCTCTGGGGTTCTGTCCATGGCCTGGCTGCTGGCCTTGCCTTCCACCAGGTCTGAGCTGAGCAAGTCTCTCAGCTTCCCAAACCTCTGTCCTGTGTAAACAGTTCTCCTTTCCCATAGTTGCTGAGGGTTAGATGAGGTGGTGGTGGATCAGTAAAGGGCACTCAGTGCATCACAGCTGCCGATGCCGCCCATCACCAAAACACTGGTCTAAAATGACCCCATGTCCTACAGAGGTGTCCCTGTCTGGGTCCAGAGTCCTGAGAGGTTGGCTTAAAATCAAGAGAAGGCTTTGCCCTGAGGCAGGGTAGCCTCTGTAGGGCCTGAGTAATAAGCCCTGAGGAAGAACAGCGTTGCCTGTAGCGCTGAGCCCAGCCCTGTTTATTGCAGAGCCTCCAGGACCCATTGACAACAGCAGAATCGCGCAGGTCAAAGGCAGTGGCCATATCCAGCTGAAGCAGGGTGAGTCCCCCAGGACCCACTAGTCCAGCCAGGCCACCCGTTTTTACCTTTAGGCCACCAGGTTGCCAAGAGTTCCTGTCCTTCCAGGAAGCTTTGCCACCAGACTCAAAGTCCTTTTATCCAAGTCCAGGCCCAGAGGCCATGTAGGGGGGGGGGGGGAGTCCATGAGCTTGGCCTCTGTGCAGGTCCTCCAGGCCCCATAGCCTGCCTTTTCTACCCCCTGCTGGCCTAGCTGATACGTAGTCATCTGCCCTGGGAAACCAGGGACAACAGCCAGACACAGGCCCTCTGGGGCCCTCAGAAAAATGGCATTTCTATGTGCAGCAGCTTTCTGGGAGGGCCTGTGTTTGCTCTCCCTCCCCTCTGGGGCACCATCCCCATTCTCATCCCCAGGGGTACCCACTACCTAGCAGGTATTTCCCTGTGGACTGGCACACAATGTGGCCTCCATGTGAGTGTGCCTCTCCTGTTTCTCAGGGGCTGACTACGGGCAGATTTCTGAGGAGACCTGGACCTATCTGAACAGCCTGTACGGGGGCGGCCCTGAGATCGCCCTCCGGCAGAGTGTGGCTCAGCTCCCGGACCCAGAGAGCTTGCACGGAGAGCAGAAGATTGAGGCCGAAACCCGCGCTGTGTGACTTGGGCCAGGCTGAGTGGCTGTGGCTGGCTCTCCTCCCTCTCCAGACAGCCCTGCATCCCTCTGAAGGCTGCGTCCTGCTGAGTGCCCATGGTCCCTGAAGGCTGGTATTCGCTCCTCCCCAGAGGGTGTGTCTGTGCCCTGCAGCTGAGCTGCTATGTGCCTGGTGCAGAGGCTGAGAGCGGCTGGTCCGCCCTGAGAGGTGCTGGGCTGGGAAATATATCCTGTCAGGCTTCTTAGGACTCTGACTGTTACCGACGTGTCCCCCAAACTTGCCCTTTTGCTAACTTGGGTCCAGCTTTTGTCCCAGGAGCCCCATGCTGCCCCTCAGCCAATGCCGGCCCCTGGGATGGGCCCCTGGCAGTGGCTGCCACCTTTTGGGTATTTTCTGCTGTGTACTTGGCTCGGTCCCTGGGGGACTCACAGAGGTAGGTGTCCATGCAGAGGGCAGAATGGACGTGAGGGCTCTGCGTGTTGGCCCGCAGCCCCTCATATCATGGTGGGGGCCCAGACTGCCCTATGTTTGTTTTGTTGACCATAGATACAGGACTCCTGTGGTTGGAACAAAGAAAGAGCAGTTTTTGCTTATAGAGGGTAGGGGTCCTGCTGAGCCCACTGGCAGGTAGGCTGTCATTTGCCCTGTGGAGTCGCTCCTAAGCCCCTGGGGGTGGGGTGAAGCAGATACCTCATGCACTGGCACGTTGATGCTTGCTCAACTTTCTGTGCGGCCTAGAGTGAGCCTGACCCCTGCCCGACCCCCAGCCTTGGTGTCTGAAGCCACCTGTGGGGAGATGTGCCCCATGGCCACTCACACAGCCATGTGTCTAGAGTGTCTTGTAAAGCCACTGCAGAGGTACTGGGGACCTGCTAAGCCTAGAAAGACTGCCCTGTTTCCAGGTCCTGGAGAACATCTAGGGCAAGGTGTCCAAAGCTAAGTCTGGTGTGGTGAGTGGGCGGGATCTTGGGGCCAAGAGTCTCTTCAGAAGTGGGCACCGGCAGCCCAGGGCCAAAGACCTGGGTGTTTCGAGTCCCCTAGACCTCCTCCTTTCCACTGAGATGGAGTCATGCGGATCTTGGGTAGCTGCTGCTGGGACACACCCTGTTGGCCGCCATCTTTTGAAGTCTGCTGTAGAGCTCTTGGCTCATCGCACTACTGTGAAGCAGTCTGGTTCGTGTTCAGAATGTCACAATAAATATGCGTTCCTCCCCTGCCCTTGCTGGGACTGTGGCACTGTGATGTCTGCCTCCAGTGGTGATGAACACAGCCAGAGACCCTGTGGAAGCCTCCGGAGGAGCTGGAACACTTGAAATACCAACCACATCCTTCCCAGAACTCATCAAGCCCCCAGCGGAGCCCAGCAGGGATGTGTTCAGGCCAGCACCCCATGTTTTGGCTTTACACGGTGCACAAAAAGATTATGCCAACAGACTTCTTGGCTACCCCAGCAGTAGCCTGCAAAGTAGCGTCAGAGCCGTAGAGCCTCCTTACCCAGGCGTCTGACGCAGCTATGGCACGGGGCATCATCCCCACGGGGCTTATTTGTGTTTTCTGCGGGAGAAGAACTTGAGAGTATGGATTATTTTAAAATGAGTTAGGGACTTGGGGTATAGCTCAGTGGTCAAGCATGGCATGGGTCCCAGGTTTAATCAGTCCTGTGTGGGAGAGGGCCCTCTGTGGCCATCAACATCCCATCATGCCTGAAGGTTCAGGAGTACATTGAGTTAAAAACAAAAAAAACAAGGGCCAAAACCTTCTCAAAGCTGTTCCTCTAGCCCAGCATTGGGAAGGCAGAGGGAGGAGGATCAGGAGTTCAAGGTCATCCTTAGTTACACAGTGAGGAGGATTTGGAGGCTAGCTTGGGCTATGGGACTCCATGTTAAAACAACAACAGCAGCAAAAAAATCCACCAAACAAAACCTACCTTAGGTGTGGAAATGTACCTCACTTGGCATGAAACCCTGGGTTCATCGCCACCGCTTAGTGCAGGGCTGGTGGGACCTGCTGGAGGCCTGGCCACAGGTGAGTTGCGAGCCGGTCTAGACTTCATGGACCCCTGTGTACAAGTCACTACAGGTTGGGAGTGTTTCCTGAGAAGTTTCAGACGTGCTCATTCAGAGTTACATATGTTTGAACTTGCAGTGCACACGTGGGCGGCTTCATGAGGTGGTTTTGTCTGGAGTTATTTCAGGGGCTTGGCAACATTGATTCTCCTACGGGAGAATGAGCTAGACTTAGACCTAGATCTTCCTCAACACTTCAGTAGTTTCCCCAGCTCCTAGGAGGCTCTGCTGAACCTAGACCTGGCAGGCAAGGTACATTTACCCAAGCTGAAGCACAGAGGGCGTTCCTGAGGGCTGTGCAGGTGGGACCAACTTCCAGCACAAGGGCCGATTCTTGAAGAGCCCGGGAAGGAGTGCCTCTGTGGTATAGGTAACCATCCCCGCAGAGCAGTCTGCTGGCACCTGGGGGACATGCGGGTCCTAATTGTCTGCGGCTCTGTCCACGAAGTTGGGAGGGCCACATTAGTAGGGAGTTTTTACATTAGACCAAGGCAAACACAAACTGTCCCTAGCTGCAGACTGTTGGGTGCTGTCCTTTTCTGGGACACTGTGTTCAACAGGGCACTGAGAGACTGGGAACACACTCCTGCCTGCCCAAACATATGAGCCTTTCTTTATATTGTCATCTTATAGCCCTGAGATGTCCCCAGTCGATGTCACTAAAACTTACTGGACAGACACAGGAGTGTTTCCATCAGGGCCTAATGGGTGCCTGACACAGGGCCTGCTGGGTGCTGGTTGGCTGCCTTCCCACATTTAGACCACGGAGGAAGGGACCCAGGGGCTAGGGACGTGAGGCACGTGATGGGCAGGGCCAGAAGCTGACCCCTCCAAGCTGGGGCTGCCTTGTAGCTGCTGAAACTGGGTTTTGCTGTAGAGCCGAGAGTGGCCGGGAACCCCAGCTGCTGGGGTCCCCTATGCCGCAGCACACCCTGCTGCCGCCTGCCTCTCAGGACCCACAGCGCCCACATTTGAAACAGCGATTTGTTCATTTCATTCTTTCCACATTCACTTGTTTGGGGGGTGCTGGGGTTGGGAGGCTACTGCGTCCACATGAAGGTCAGAAGATAACCTTCCAGAGTCCGCTCTCTTCCTCCACCACCAGGGAGAGAACCCAGATCACCAGGCACATCAGCAAAGGCTTTCCGCTTTGCTACCTCCATCTGCTGAGCCCTTCTTCTGGCCAGCAGCAGCGGTTTAGAGCCTGAGGTGGGGGCTGCCATGTGGGTCTCACAGTCCTAGCATTTTACTGTAAGCATGAGGTTCTGACACTGGGGGGCGGCGAGGGCAGATGAGCGCTGCCCCGCCATCGCCAGGCTCAGGCTTCCTCCTTGGCCACTGGTTAGGGATGCGACTCCAGTTGTGCATCCTTCCACTAGGGGTCGCCACCCCTCCAACAAGGTCCTTTGGCTTGGGTGTGGCCAGGGCAAGCTCCGTGCTCAGGGTGCCTAGGCCAGCTGGTATTTCCAGAATTCTGGAGAAGCTCAGCCCCATGTGGCTGTTCTGATCCCGGAACTTCTCTGCAAGCCCAGTGCCAGGATAGGAACCACAGCCCACCTCCTGGTTCATAGCCACGTTGCCTGCTTTGTGATGGAGTCTAAACTTGAGGCCTAGAGCCACGGAGACTCCCTGCCTCTGATCCACAGATAGATTCCTTTCTGAGGGAACAACCAAGCCCTCAAAGAAATTCTGGAGATGGCTTTCCAAAAGTAATCTTGCAACAGTCACCGGGTTCCCTCCAACATACTGTCTCTGTATGGAGAATGGTGACTTATTAGCTCAGACTAGCCCTGACCCTCCTGTGTCTGTCCCAAGTGTTAGGATTACAGGTGTTCAAAGCCAGCTGTGAGGCCTTGGTCTCCAACTACAGGCCAGCCAGTGGGTACCAGGCACGTGCCACCCACCCCTTTTGAAACAGGGTCTCACTATGTAGTCCTGGCTAGCCTCAAACCCACTCTGTAGACCAGGCTGGTCTGGAACTCACAGAGATCCTCATGCCTCTGCCTTTCCAGTGCTGAAATTAAGGGTGTGTGCCACCACATCAGGCTTGCATATGGTCCTTCAGAGCCATCCACGGCTGCCAACTCGGTTTCCAGTTCTAGCCTGCTCATTGGGAGAAATATCCTAAGTGGACCATGAACATGTCCTCCCACTGCTCAAACTCCCACCCACATCAGCATCCCAGAGGCCAGCAGGCAGCCAGCAGGAGCAGAAGGGGTAAGACAGAAAATCTTCACTTGCTAAGGAGCTACCTCCATCAGCCCCTCCCCGCCACATGCCAGCCATTCTTGGACAGAATGTGTCACCGTGATATGACTTTCCTAGGACCAGAAGTGGCATTTATAGTCAAGTAGGTCCCTAGCCTGTTCCTGAGTAGACCTGACCCTTGAATTTACATAGTGACAGAGAAGACCAGAGGTAAGCCAGCAGAGCTTTGGTGACTACAAGGTCCCTCCCTCCCTCCTGTTTTTATGGGTGTAATCACCAGCTTTCTTGTACAGGGGACTAGATAGTGTTACCCTCTGTCTCTAGCTTCATTTGTTGAGACAGGTCCCACTGTGTAACCCTAGCTGGTCTGGAATTCACCATGTAGACCAGGCTAGCCTCAAACTCACAGAGATCCACCTGCTTTTGCCTCCTGAGTGCTGGGATCAACAGTATGTGCCTCTTGTCATTTTTTAGATAGGGTCTACCTGTCCAGTAGGTGGCTGCGATTTCCTTGCTTTTGTTCCTGCCTCACTGCTGTGCCCGGTGTTTTTTGTGGATGCTGGGGATATGAACTTGGGTCCTTGTGCTTGCCAGGCAGGCTCTTTCCCCACTTAGCCATCTCCCCAGGCCCAGGGCCCTCTCGTCAGGCAACCAGAGGATCGTGTGACTGTACACCAGGAGTTACACTTTATTTAACATCGAAAGGACTAACATTTAATTACAAGGTTGAGTGTGCCTGAAAGCACTGTTTGGTTTTAATTCCACTTCCAGAGACACAGGCAAGTCCAAGACCTGATAGCTGCGAGGGCCTTCCCGACAGTGCCACGCCCCCAAGGCTTAGAATTAGTGCAGTGCACACACGCGCAGACACACACACACACACACACACACAATTTAAAAGGTGCTTGATGTCAGGCTAACAGAGAACTTGGAACTATTATTAGAGATATTCTGGATGTTATACACAGAGGACAGAAAAATCAAAAAGAAACACAAAACTGCAGTTTCTGGAAAAATACTGGCAGGAACAGAACTTTTTTTTTTTTTTTTTTACTTTGTGTGAACACTCTGCTATCCTACAGGTGTCAGAAGGCATTAGAGGCCTCCCTGTTCACTGCCTGGGCTGCTCCCACTGGCCGAGCCGCTCAGCCTAGAGGGAGGAGCCATAACAGCTTCATATCCTGCATAGAAAAAAAAGCAAATGTCAAGTTCCTTTCTTTTTGCCTCTAAGTCATTTGCAGGGCAGGTTCTTTTACAGGGGGTCATTCTCGTAACAGAGCTCTAGCAGCAAGGGATGACAGGTCCTGGGGAGAGGGGGCAGAGAGCTTCCAGGGAAATCCTGCATTCCCCGCCCACCACAACCAGCACAATTCCACAGGATTTGCTTGACAGACCAGCCATGTCAGAGGGCCCGGGGACGCCCATCCCCCATCCTTTCTGGACACAGGTTGTACAGAAAGTTAAAAGAGAAGTGAAGGGACATGAGGAGACAGGCACAGGCTCTTAACAGTCACCTGAAGATGGCGGCTTATCTGTTTTACCTTTGCGGCAAGAGCCTTTCTTCACCCAGAAGATGGAAGCATGTCCTTCATGCATTACTGAGATCTGTGAGCAGACCTGTAAAAACCGCTGCGGTTCCTCATTGAGGGGACAGAGGTCAGGCCCAACATGGGGAAAATAAGAGGTTCTGGGGACAGATGCCAGATGACCTGCTGGAGTGGAGCAGTCAGATTAACTGTGTCAGAGCTGAGGCCCTAACACTCACTCTTAGGTACCAGGCTTCCATTTTGTTCAGTAGTCCTTCCTGGCCTGAGTAAGGGCACACCTGCTACTGGGAACAAAAGCCTTGGTTCCTGAATAGTCTTGCAGGGGTGCCGAGGGGCAGCAGGGAGGACCTCGGGCCTGGCCTTCCTTGGGAAGAGGAGAGGTGGAGAAGCCTGAACCCTAATCCTTGCTTGCTCTTGAAAACCAAAGCCAGGCCCTCATCAGCTGTTCCCCACCCTGGTACCCTGCCTGCTGTTACCTCTGTGGCAGCCTCCCTCTGCTGTGAAGCCGGTGGTGCTGTTCGGCTGGCTGGTTGGTATACCAGCCCGTTTGCGGAGAATATCTGCATCTCCACAAACCGCAGGAAAAGCACAGGACCAACTCTGAGGACCTGCCCTCTCTGTCCCCATCTCTGTGGTTTTTTTGTAAGACGCCCATATCTTTGATCCTCTGACATGATGCTAAGCTACCCACTGCCCAGAGGAGGATGCCAGCTTTTCACAAGCTTATGCTCCTGGAGTGCCCTTCACAGAGGCTTGTGGCCAAGTCTCGGGTGCTTCTGTACTGGGGAGGGAAAGTGTGCAGGTCTGCGGTGGGAATGACCACCTTGGGTCTCCCCAAAGGTCTATCATTCTAGGAGGGAAACGGCTTCAAAAGCAACCTCTATCCATACTCCAGGCCTTCGAGAGCATAGGACCAAACGCAGAAACAGTGGCCAGAGCCACTAAAGGGACCACAAGAGAAAGAGGCACAAGGTCTTTGGTGAGAATGTAGTAGAGTCCTCAAATGCTACTTACAGGACTCAGCGGGCCCACCTTACAGTAATGAGCTAGTGTGGGTGTGAGCCCTCCGTCACAGGGTGCCAAGAACAGGCAGACAGTGCTCACAGAAGGTAGATGCAGGCAAGACAGCAGGGCTGTCCCACGAGCTGGATTTGGGACTTCAATATGAACCTTCCTGGGCCATGTAGACGGTTTAGAACCAGAGTGGGGGCGGGGGCGGTGGATGGGGACTGGGTGTCCCAGCCCCACCATAGAATCGCTGAGATGATGGAGAATGGGACCAGGAGGGGCTGAGGCAGCAGCCTCTGGAGAGGACACACGGATGACAGGGGGCGCTCAGTCCACCCGACGCACAACCGACCCTCCTTGTCTGAGATTCTGTTGGTCACCAGGAAACCAGTGGTGACGTGGTTGGCAAAGGCACAGTGTGAAGTGTGCAAGGCCTGGCCAGGCAGTCTTCAGGTGGACTGGGAGCCCAGGAGGAGTGGGGACACATGGGCACGAGTCCAGCTGTCTTTGTGGCCTGTTGTAGGTAGGGACTGGAGTGAAGTGGACAGCCCTGTGTGGGGCTGAGGAAGAGAACTACCCCACAATTACAGTAGGCAGAGGGATCGGCAGAGCCACAGGAGCATGCTGGGAAGGAGAAGGGGACGTGGGGGGGGGGGATGTGAGGACCCAGTCTACAGGTGGGCTGGAGGATGCCCAGCCAGCCCAGGTGGGCTGGAGGCTGTGGGGACAAGCGGGCTGGACGATGGTGGCTCCTGGGGAGGTTCCCGGGAAACTCTGGCCATGTGTACCGCCTTTAGGAACCTACGACAAAAAAAGAAAGAAGAGAAACCCCACGTTAGAGAAAGCAGCAGGCGAGAGGCAAGCATTTTGCCACAGGCAAACTACTTGCCTTGAGGAGAGGGGAGGGGTTTGAGTAACCGGTTACCAGAGTAGCTCTGCCATGGGGAGCTTTCGAGGCTTGAGGCTTGTTCTGAGACAACCTCCTGTAGCCGAGGGTGACCTCAAATTTTATGTATAGCTGAGGCTGACCTTGAGCTTCTACTCCTCTGTTTCTACTTCCCATGCTCTGGCATGACAGACCTGGCCTTTCACTTCCCATCTTTAGCTGGCCCCATTTCTGGACCCAAAAAGATGAGTAACGTTGTCCACTTCCTCATCTTCTCAACAAACTGTGCCCTATTTATCTATTTATTTAGGTCCAGGATGGTATGAGGAAGCTAAAGGGAATGTTCTCTCTCCCATTGCAACTGTAGTGGCTCTGCAGTAGGATGGACCCTTTGGCGAGGGGGGAGCCCAAGGCTGCCTGAAAGCTCTCCATCGCCAGAGGCTAGGGAAAATGCAAGAAAGGCAGATACTCCCAAGCCCTGAGGACAGGAGAGGTAAGAACAGGGAGGCAGAATTATTTAGGGAGGGAGAAAGCATTTGGCTGGAAAATGCCTCAGTACTAGAGATGAAAGAGTTGCATACTCATTATGAAGAATATTCTCAAAAAAAAAAAAAAAAAGAGAAAAATCACTTAAAATACACTGAGAAAAATAGTAACATTTATTAGAGAGGCAGATATGAGGGCACAACTGGAGGATGACAGGCAGAGTCTTTTCTCTTAGGAGAAGAGCAGAAAGAAGCAACCGTGACGGCTGTATTCAATTGACTTACTCAGGCCAGGGGTTTACAATAGACTCAAGCGCGCCGCAGCCAGCCGGGGACCTAGCTACAGTGCAAGAGTCCACGGGCCTCCCCAGCAGTTATAAAAACAAAAAAGGTGGTTAGGCAGGAGAACGGCAAATCAAACCGACAGGTAAAGACTAAAACAACATTGTTCAAGGCATCCTTTTAGCTTTCAAATTGCAATATATACAAATATACCCTGCAAGGCAGGATTACGGACATTTTTAACAAAGTGATGTCAAAAGAGACACCGCCACACACGGCTCGGAGGAGTCTAAGTAATTTGGCAATGACTGAGTACATCACAGATAACACACACAGAGAGAGTGCCCTGGTGTTTATTTATTTTTAAACCTAAAAGGTGCTTTCTGGGAGTCAGAGAGTTTATTTTTAAACCCAAGAGTTTCTGGGAGTCAGAGAGCAGCAGCTCGACCTCTGGGGTCGGGGGCAGGAGGGCAGGGTTTGGAAGAGGCTGGGCGGGGTCTGTCAACTTCAGGTATACTTTTCCGCTGAAGGAGAAGGCTAAGGCAGCTCAGCTCAGTTCTCTTCCAGTGTTCTGAGACAAGGTCTCACTACATAGATCTGGCTAGCCTCGAACTGACAGAGATCCACCTGTGTCTGGCTCCCAAGTGCTGGGATTATATGTGTACAGCACCATGCTCAACTGTCTAGTTTGGTTTTTTTTTAACATTGATCTGTGTGTGTTTTGTGTAGGTGTGCACATGTGCCATGGTGTATGAAGGTCAGAGGTCAACTTTTAGGAGTTGGTCCTTCAACCATGGGAGTCCCAGGGATAGCACTCACATTCATGAGGCTTGGGGACAAATGTCTCTACCCGCTGAGCCATCTTCCCCTAACCACATCTCCAAGCTCCCTTTTTAAACAGCAAACTATTGGAAGAAATTTTTATCATTCCCCATTGAGGAGATGGAAACTACAAAGCACCATTCAGTTTAGTCAGTACTAGGTGCAGTCAGTTATCTGTTAGGATCCTAAGGTATTTGGCTTACTAACACATACTTAAAATCATGACCAGTTTGCAACTGACCTTACCCTGACCCCAACCTGCACAAACCGGAAGGAAACCCCTGTGTTTCACCCAGGAGGCTGTTCAGCAGCTCACTACTGGGCTCCTCTTTTGAGACTTTCAATGTTTTCTGTTTTTAAGACAGGGTCTTTCTATGTAGTCCTACTTGTCCAGGAACTCACTCTGTAGACCAGGTTGGCCTTGAACACACAGAGCTCTGTCTCTTGAGTGCTGGAATTAAAGTCAAACACTTGGAGGCAGAAGCAGGTGGGTCTCTGTGGGTTCGAGACCAGCCTGGTATATGGAGAGAGTTCCAGGACTACACAGAGAAACCCTGTCTCAAAAAAACAAAAAACAAAATAACACAAAACAAAACAAAAGAGAGGAAGAAATCACAGCCTAGAGGTAAAGAGGGTAAAGAAGGTAAAACAAACAAAACAAATACACACACAACACACACACACAAAACACACATACACAACACACACACAAAACACACACACACACAAAACACACACACAAAACAAAACAAACACATACACACACAAAACAGGCAAAACACACACATACACACACACACACACAAAGGAAGAAGAAATGGCAGCCTGCAGGCGAGCTCTGCACAGGAAAACGAGGGCAGATCTTTACAGTTCAAGTCTTTCTAGCCACCAGGTCTCATGCATAGTTTGTACTCTCCTCCTACTCACTCTTCAGGGGTTCATGATACTTGAAGGGGGGACGGAAAATCTGCTCCTGAAGGGGTCCCAGAATGGCTGAGTTTAAATACACTGTGACAGCAAAAGTTACTCAAAGGAAATAAGAATGTCAAGACTGATGTGCGTTATTACACACAACAGGCAGCACGGTTAGCTTCCTGACTTTGGAGACTGAGCTAGACCATGAGGTGTGGCTGTTGGGGCCTCAGGAAGAACATGGGGACCTCTTTGCGGCACCTTTGTAACTGCCAAGTGTCAATCACTACCTCAAAATATTTCTCAGTAATCATGAGGCTGGAGGGGAGAATTGTGAGTTCAAGAGTAGCATTGGTTACGTAGCAAGACACTGCACACACACACACACACACACACAGAATAGCTGGGCATGGTGATGTATGCTTTTAATCCCATCATTCTAGAGGCAAAAGCAGGCAGCCCTCTGAGTTTGAGGCCAGCCTGGCCTACAGATCGAATTCCAGGACAGCCAAGGCCACACAGAAACACTGTCACAAACCAAACCAAACAAACAACAAAACCCCCAAACACAGAAAGGAAAAGATTTACAGGGACAGACGCTTTCTCATTCTGATCCATTTACAGCTGGCTCATGGTGACCTTGCGGTGGGCTGTCATGATGGGCACCGTTCAGGCCTGGGCTTGGCAGCTGCCTGTGCATGTGACCGGTCTCACACTCTCCCCTCAGCATCGGCACCGAGTTAAAAAATGCAAATTCCCACATGGCCCAGATTCCTTCAAAACACTAAGTCCGTTTACTTTATTCTGGCTGTAGTTAGCCAGATCAAATGTGCCAGAAATCCCCAAACGGTCTAGCAAATTCAAACTTTGGGTCTTACAGACTCCAAAGTTTAAAAAAGAAAAAGAAAGTCTTCCACTTCAAAAGGGTCACGTTGGGGCCACTGCTTGCAGCAGCGGACACACCAGCTTCTGTTCACGGCAGCTCGGGCCACGGTCAGGAATAGAACCATGTTTGAGAACTGTTTTGCCCACGCTTGCCTCAACAGCCTGAAGACACTCTACCATTGGCCCAGGCCCATCAGATGGAGCCAGGAGACTCCATCTAATAATGGCAAGTCAAATTAAATCGCTCGAGAAGCACACCTTCCTGGACCTCTTTTGGTTGGTTGGGACACACAGACAGTAAAAGGCTGACCCCGGGAACTGAGCTGCAACTTTTAGGGCGCCCAGGGTGGGCACCAAGAATATGTCAGAGGCTTCACTCAAGGGCAGGCACAGGTTACTTTCTTCCATTGATGAAGTAACAAATGTAGCTTTCATTTATTTATTTTTACTGAGTCTTACTCTGTAGCCCAGGCTAGCCTGAAACTCCCAGGGATGTTCCTGACTTGGTCTCCTGAGTGCTAGGATTACAGGCATGAGCCACCACCACACATTTAAAAAAAATCTACACATTTTGTTGGAAGGAACGGAAACACTGCTCAGATTTCAAAGGACACAGTTGTGAGCTGGTCGCTGTCAGCTCTGCACACTGCCAGGTCGGACAAGACGCCCCCAGTCCCCGAGTGTCTGTTGCTTGCTCTCTGCTGGCCTCTTGAAGGCCTGGAACAGCCACCGTGGTGGGGAGAGACAACTCCGACACTTTGCAAGGTTTTGTTTTAAGTGGATTAAATATACGTCTTAGCACCTTTGGCGTTTTTGTCTAAATAGACTTCGACGTAGGAAGTGGGGACGTAGCCCTCCTCGTCCTCGCTTCTGCGGATGCGAGTCCACCCGTCGCCCTTGTCCTCCTCGATTACACTCAGCATCTCCCCTTCGATTACGGAGATAGTGCCTTCGTTTTGACCTGAGGGAGCAGAGAGCTGTGAGGTCTCGGGCAGGGCCGGAGGGCCGTGGCTGAGATCCGTGCAGAGTACGTGCCTCGGTCTTCTGCACCGACTGCACGTCCCTACGCTCCTCCGCTTGTCTGCGGGCCCTTCCTCAGCCCCGCCAACCCTCACCTCCACCCAAACCTTGGTGAATCTCTGCTCCTCTGGGCCGCTCCCTGCAGTTTCTCCTGTGCCAGGGGGCAGGGCCAGGGTCCTTCTTCAGCTTGCACAGTACCCTCATCTCTTTCCCCCTTCTGGCATTTTCTAAGGCCAAGGTTCTCCTTTTCCTATGCCTGCAGGGCAGTTCCCCCTCCATGGCACCTAGACCCGAGACACGTAGCCCGGGGGACCTGTGTTCACTGGGACACTCTCCTACTGCTCCTTCCCCATAGCATCTCTGAGGATCCAAGGATGAGCCTTGGACTGGCCTTGGCTCTCTTCTTTTTGCTAAGTTCTGTCAGGCACAACATGGCTCTGTCTTCTCCTTAGCCAAGGCCTTCAGACAGTTCTTTTAGATCATTTAAAAGCCAGCCACACCGGTGCGATGATTCTGTCAGCTCGATGCAACCTCAGACCTTCATGGAAGAGATCAGTGAGGAGCTGTCTATAGCAGGCTGGCCTGTGGGTGTATCTGGGGGAGGCTGTCTCTCCCCTTCCCCCCCAAACGGGGTTTCTCTGTGTAGTCCTGGCTGACCTGGAACTCTCTCTGTGGTCCAAGTTGGCCTCAAACTTACGAGATCCTTTTGCCTCTGCCTCCCAAGGTACCTAGCAGCAGTACCTTCAAATGTGTAGAGCGCCTTGCAGGTCCCAATGGCAGGAAGTGGCTCCTCGTCATCAAATTCATCATCAAAATCGGTAGCCAGCACCTTGAGCTCGCGCTCCTGGCTTTGCTCCTCCGTGTAACTACCATCTGGGCTGCTCAAGAGAGGAAGACATACAGCAACTATAGCAACGTGGAGGCATGAGTCTGTCTCCCTCCACCCCATGCTCAGCCAAGGCCATCAGAGCTAAGGCCACCTCGGATCGCCAGACCAAAATGAGATATTTTCATGTGGGAAGAATCAGAGGTGATGCGAACAGGCACTCTTGCCTTATGTTCATGAGAGATTCCAGAATTTGAAAGTAAGTGCTGAGAAAGACAGCTCCTCTGCAGAGGCGGGGGCTCTCACAGGTACTGTACCTCTCCCGGTCCTGGGCACAGTTAGTGGCGGCCTGGTGTGTCTGGCCATCATACATTCCACTCTGCCGGCGGGCCTGCTCGCTCCGAGCTGGGAGTCTGCCTTCCACCTCAGCCAGCCATGCCTGGAAGCAAAAACCACAGAAGACTTGGACCTGGGCTAGCCTAGGCTAGCTCATGAGCTGTCAGGCCTTAACTCAGGGATGGACAGTCACTTTAAGCTGCTGCTGCTGTCTCAGAGCCTGCACTGGCTGGCTATACGGGTGGGCTCCCAGGCAACCATTTCTTCCTCCTGCAAAGCTGGGGAAGGGGTAGGGAGGGCCCTGTTGACCAAATTTACCAATCACCTCACACAGCAAGAGGGCACCACTGGGCCACACTCTTGGGCAGCCATGTAATCACAGCTAAATCATCCTTCCTTCTGACTCAGTCCTGTGGCTCTGAGGTCACCCTGGGAAACCCCACGCCCCCAGACACGTCAGTAGGGTGATTTTCCTCACGCTGGTTAGCCTAGCATGTCCAGAACACCTACCACTGAAAAGGTACAGAGTGGGGGGTGGGGGTAGGAGGGGGTGGGGACTCCCCCAGGGACCTGCCCAGAGACACCTTCCCCCACTTCCTGCTTCTTCCTGCCCTCCACACCTCAAACTTTTGTGTCTCCAGCCGCAGTTTTTCTATGTTCTGGGTGACTTCAGTGAGTTTATGGTCCAGACTGGCTGGGTCTCCCATCTGAGGGTTCTTTAGGTACACATCTTTCATTTTGGTGATGGCGTCCCTGAGAAAGGAATGACAAAGACATGGGGACCCAGGTGGAAGCCAGTGGGAGGTCTTCTCCGGCTGCATAAAAAGCCTACTGCCCTTTTCAGAAACCCCACCCCTGACCTCGCAGGCTTCCACACCTCCTCTTACCACATTTGTCTGTGAAATCAAAAGCAGCTGTTAAAATCCATCATTCTGCTTGCTTGGTGATACACACTGGTGATCTCAGCACTCAGGAGGTCAAGGCAGGAGGCTAGCCCATCCCTTCTCTTTGAATGAATCTCTTCAATAGTTCACTGATTTTTACCATATGTATGTATGTATGTGTACATTCGTGTGTGTGTGTGTACATTCATATGCATGTGTATGTGTGTACATGGAGGTCATATCGGGAGTCTTCATCCATCTCGTCTACCTATTCCTTTTCTTTAAAAAAAAAAAAAAGACCCTCTATGTTTGTGTGTGAGTGCAGCTGAGACGCTTATGTGAGTACATAGAAGCTACAAGAGGTGTTCTCTTCACCCCTCATCCGGAAACCCCACCGACTCTGCCCCTTGGAGCTTTGTGGGATGTTGTGCTTGTTCTGTGGGTGCTGGAATCTGGCCCTGTGAGGACACAGCATGCGCTTCTAAGCACAGAGACCACTTCTGAGACGGATCTCTTCCTGGCTGATCAGTGATGGGCTCACAGACCTGCACTGCCGTGCCTGCCTCTTACATAGGCGTTGGGGATCAGAACTCGGTCCTTTATGCTTGAGCAGGAAGCACTTTCCAGATGACCTCCTTCCCAGCTCTAATGCTACTGAACTCTTAAAGAACCAGACCTCTGTGTCTGTAGAGCCTCGGTTGAACTGCATGATTTTCATTTTTGTTTTTTGAGACAGGGTTTCTCTGCGTAGCCTTCGCTGTCCTAGAACATACTCTGTAGACCAGACTGGCCTCAAACTCAGAGATTGGCCCGCCTCTCCTCATCATCACCCAGCCATCTTACCCAGCACTAGTATGATTTTCAATATGAGTAAGATCCTGCCTCCAGAGTTGGAGAGCTGGCTTAGAGGTTAAGAGCACTTGCTGTTCTCTCAGAGGACCTGAGTTCAATTCCCAGCCCCCACAACAGGTAGCTCATAACTGTCTGTAACTCCAGCTCCAGGGGGATCCAACTTCTCTGGCCTTTGCACGCGCACACACACACACACACACACACACACACAGAGACTTAAAATTAACAAAATACATTATTTTTTTAGAAAGCATGCCACCTTTACTATTTTCTTTTTAAATTATTTTTTACTGTTTTTAGTTATGTGTGGAGAGTGTATGTGCACATAAATGCAAGGGCCCATTGAGGTCAGAGGCATCAGACCCTCTTGGCGCTGGAGTTGCCTGGTGTGGGTGTTGAGAATAGAACTCAGATCACTTGCAAGAGGAATACATACTCTTAACCACAGATCGCACGACCTCCGCGCCTCCCCTTTCCTTGCCTTTCCTGAGATAGGATCTCACTCTGTAGCCCAGGCTGGCCTCACTGGCCAGCAATCTTCCTGCTTCTTACTCCCACCACGTGGCTTCTCTCTTCCATCTGTGATGCCAGTGCTTGGGAGGCTGCAGCAGGATTGCTACTGTGAATTGAGGCCAGCCTGGGCAAAATAGTGAATTCCAGACTCTTTCAAAAAGCTAACAGTCCCCCTGTTGGGATAGTTCTTGTGCACTGTGTAACAGTTGTCTTTGTATTATTCAAATGCTGATTTCTGAGTACAAATCAGACTTTAGTAGTATTATTCTTATGGATATATCATACTTTGTGAATACTCCCTCTAACACCTTCTGATAAAAACGCAAGGGCATGGAAACATAGGCAGAACTTCCGGGTAGCGACAGGAATTCCGGGGAAGAATCTGGGGAGGACCCACAAGACAGTCAGGGAGGAAGGAACAGGTGCCTGGACTAAGACACCGAGGAGAGGTAAACAGCCACGTGGTAGAATGTACAAATGGGGTTAATTTAAGTTATATGAATAAGCCTAAGGTAAGGCCAAGATTTCATAATCAGTAAAAAGTCTCCATATCATTACTGGGAAATGGTGGTCCAAGAGACTCCCATTATACCACCCCAAAATAACAAAGGAGCATGGGGGTGCTTGTGCCTCTAGTCTCAGCACTCAGGAGGACTCTGAGTTTGAGGCCAGCCTGGTCCACGTAGTGAAAGAGACCCTGTCAAAAGAAATCTAAAAAGAAATGAAAGGAGAGAAGGAGAGATGGGGGGGACTGAGAATCCACAAGCCGGCCGGTTATCCTTAACTAAAAGGACAGATTTTAGACTCCAAGGCAGGATGGGCGCTACGGAGAGGTGGGACTCGTGCAACTGTCCATCCTTCGTACAAAACAGAAGAACACCCCAAGGAGAAAACTCCTGGGACTTCCCATCTCAAGGCGACCTGGCCAATGGCAATAAGAACGTCACGAGTGCACGGGCAGGAGAGACCATCAGCCCTGTGCTGGAGCCCACGACATCACCCTGAGCATGTCAGGACCGAGAGCCAAGGCCCAGAAGGCACCCTGCCTACCAGCAGCAGCTAACACTGAAGGCAGCAGCAAGCAGACAGCAGCATGCCATGTGACTGCAACATCAAGGAGTCCACCCTGCACCTGCTGCTGCACTTGGATCATGGCATGAGTGAGCCGTCCCTTTGTCAACTTGCCCAGGAGTACAACAGAGGCAAGAGGATGGAATTCGAGAGCTATGAAGGCCTGCACCCTGAGCCTCAACTACTATATCAGAACAGCCACACCATCTGCATCTCAAGGCCGAGTAGAGCTGAGCATCCTATCCATCCCATAACCCTGGAACCCCAATATCTTCCTCCCATTGACTGGAGCAGAACAATAAACAAACAGAAAAGCAAACAAAAACCCACCACTCAGCCAGTCATGGTGGTGCATGCCTGTAATCCCAGCCTTTGGGGAAGCAGAAGCAGGTGGAACTCTGTGAGTTCGAGGCCAGCTTGGTCTACAAAGCAAGTCCAGGACAGCCAAGGCTACACAGAGAAACCCTGTCTCAGAAAACAAAAGAAACAAACAAACAAAACCCCACCCATTCACTAAGGACAAAAGAGAAGTATGAAAGTTAGCCAAGTGCATTTTGTTCCCCAGACTCAAAATACAGTCTCTGCAGAGAAACCCCAGCACACAGTGAGAAAAAAACAAAAACACCAGCCGAAATCATGCCTTTCTATCTGTTTTGCAGGCTGAAGAGATGGCTCAGCAGTTAAGAGTGTGGATTACTTTATCAGGAGGATTGAAGTTTGGTTCACAACTGCCTTTAACTGTAGCTCCAAGAGTTCACAAAAGATCCTCTTCTGGTCTCTGAGGGTATTGCATGCACGTGTACAACACACACACACACACACACACATACACACACACACACACACACACACACACACACGGCCCTCTATTTTCAGATTTCTGCTTTTCAAACTGAGCTCAGGTAGTTTGACAGGGCACAACGATCCATCCTACCTCTGATCTGTCTCCTTTTGGATCTCTTTATTGAGATCATCAACTTTCTGTTGCAGCTTTTTCCTTCTCTGCTCAGGTGGAAGGTTGCTGAAGTCTTCTGGTGTAGCACCCTGCAGACACAGACAGAAATGAGAAGCCTGAAAGCCTTCAGGTGCTTCCGGGCAGGAGGGGGCAAACCAGCCTGCAGACCTGTGGAGGCTTCCCAGAATCCTCTAGGCTTTCCTGCCACACCAGCTGAGATCCGAAAGCCAAACACATGCAAACCTCAGAAGCCCCACAAACCACTGCATGTCACCCACAAGGGCCCAAGCACCGCGGGCAAGGCCAGGCGCACCACACCCCAGGGAGAGATGGAGGAAGCAGGTCTGACTGGGAAGGGAACCCATACACAAATTTAGAGACTATTTTCTTTGCATTTTTGGACTACTGCCACCAGTGACAGAGGCATAGGAAGTGACGATTCTGTAATGTAATCCAGTTCTCGTCAGCATTGTGTCTAAGCCTCAGTTTTCCTTAGGTGAAGCATCCCTTCCCATCTCTCCTCAGGCTGGGGCCCAGCTCCCACCTCTGTGAAATGACAGAGGGGCTGTCACTTTCCTTTGAGGATATGAGCCAAAAGTACAATAAAATACCATCATCCCCTTTGGGTATTACTTGCTCCTCACTGCCTCTGGGCCCTGAAACTACTTCCCACAGTGTACAAAACAAATCTCCCCTGCTTTTCCTGTCAGAGTGTATCTTAACATCACCCACCCCCTTTTCTGCAGTGTTGAACCTGGGGCCCATGTGTGCTAGGCAAGTGTTTTACCACTGACTACAGTCTCAGACTTGAGGTGATCCTCCTGCCTTAGTTTTCCAGGTACAAGGATTATAGGTGTGAACCATCACCTCTGGCTTCTGATCTCCTCTCCCAATTTAAGTTTATTTTAGGATTGTATGAATGTGTGAGTGTGACTGTGTGTGTGTGCATGTGCCTGCAGAGTCTAGAAAAAGGCATTAGATTTCTTCGAACGATTGGGTGGGTATGAGTTACAAGAGGTAGGTGCTGGAAATGGAACTTGGGTCCTTTGCAATCCCCTAACTACTGAGCCATCCCTCCAACCCCTCATTTGTTTTTCCTCCTAATTTTCAGCCCTGGTTTAGCCTGGTGCCTGCTGCGTGGACCAGACCAGCTTTCAGTTTGAAGCAGTCCTTCAGACTCAGGCTCCCAAGTGCCAGGATTGCTAGCTAGTATGAGCCACCACACCTGGCTGGGACACTCTTTAAAATGCCAATGCAGTCAGGCCTTTGTACAAGTGCTTTCAGTAGAAGGCCTCAGGAGCTGGTCTTCTTCCCAGATCCGCCTCCTTGCTTGAGAGCCATGGCCTCGCTATACTGCATGGCCTCCTTAAGGGAGGCCGTTCCCATTGAGAATGAAACGTATTCAATGGACCCAGAGGAAGCTAGGAAATTCACAAGAGAGATTTTACTTGAGAACCTCAATTCTTTTCAAACAAGGGAGAGACTGACTTGGGGCAAGAAGAGAGGGGGCCCAGAGAATGTGATTCCGGAGTCCAGCTGGGTTTGCCAAGCAGCTTACTGTGTGTGTGTGTGATGGAAGCCTCGAGGCTGATTATGAGAAGCTGCTAGCTGGGAAGCGCATGAGTCGGCAAATAACTGGCCTCTTTAGGCCACGTGGAGATCAGCGCTCCCTCCTGAGACACCCTGAGGATGTGGGCAGAAGGGCTGAGAGGACCGGCAGCGCTCCTATCACCACGCCAAGGCCCTGAGGCCAAGCAGGAGCAGGCGGCCCCTCAGCCTGACCGCTACTTTAAGGTGCTTTTCCTCTCCCACGTGCACTGTTTGAAACCTTCAGTGTCCACCTTTCTCCTCACTCTGTTTAAGCCTTGAGCTTGGAGGCAGGGCCATCTTCACAATTTCTACCTATCATACAATCTGTGGGAGTCAGCTCCAACTCTCAACTATGTGGGTCTCCAAAATGGAACCGATGGTCAGTTGGCTTAGCAGCAAGCACTACTGCCCCTGAGGTGTCTTGGTGACCCCGTACTTGTTTCATAGATTGAGACTGTGTGTGTGTGTGTGTGTAGGTCAGAGGACAATTTCCCATGTGAGTCCTCATCTTCCACTTTGTTTGAGACAAGGTCTCTTGGCTGTTTTCCCATTGCACTCTCCCCACAGGGTGCTGGGCTTTCACACTCATCCCAGGGATTTACACTCAAGATCTTAGGCTTGGGTATATAAACACTTTCACCTTCCGACTGTCTTTCCAGCTCTGAGATTTTTGGATTTTTTTCTGCTTTGTTTTAAATCTCTGATATAACAAAATTCAATACAAGTCACGGGGCTGTGGAAGTGAGGCGTCGTGGACAGGGGGCAGAGAGCCCCCTAGAACTTTCTGTGATGGTGGAGACATTCAGGAGACTGCCCGCACTTGAGCGTGGCTGGTTCAGTGGTGACCCGGATCTTCTGGCTGTATTTAGGACAGGTGTGAGGTGGAGCATGCTGGGCTGGTGGTTTGTGGCTCACCACAGAAGGGAGAACATTGGATACTTATGACAACAGGATGACCTGACTGACCCACACATTATCGTCAACAGATAGAGCACCAACCTAGCTGACCAGCCAGCTCCCTTTCCACAGCTACCCTGGCTATTCTAATCACTGTTATTTGAAAACAAATCACCCAGAGAAGCCTCAAACCTTGGTTGCTATGGAGATTCAGGTCAGTAGCTTCTCACAGAAACTTGGGCTTTTGAAGTTTACATTCCCTCAGACAAAGCTCTGACACATGACTCACTCTTTGGAGAAGGGGCTCTTGTTTCTAGCTCTGAGTCGGGGAGGGGGGGTGTGTCCCTGACATGGCCAGAGTGGCCCAGTTTACAGGATGGCAGAACCTGCCTTGGAGAGTGTGCCCGCACACCCAGGTTAGAGAGCTCTCTATTTGGCCTTGCTTCATCTTCTGCTAGAGCCCACATTGCTCCTGGTCACAACAGGTTCTGCAGATGTCTGCTTTTACAGTGAACCCATTTGGTACCGGATATTTCATGTCTGTGTGAGTGTTTGTGGTACATGTTCACGAGTGTGCGGATGTGTGCTTGCTCAAGGGGTCACTCCAGCAGGACTCCGGGAATCCTTCCCTCTTTTTGTCTCACAGCCTATATGCTGGCTTTTCGCGGAGGCTGGCTGTGCAGTGGCGTCCTCTGGGGCTCACCCGTCTCCACCCTTCACACTGGCATGGCAGATGTGTGCAGCCACACCTAGCTTTGTAGATGGGCCTGGCCTCTAAACTTGTCCTCACACCTGTGGGAGCAAGCACCCCCACTCACTGAGCCATCTCTAAATGGCATGGGAAGCAAACGGCTCATGCCGATGCTGGCGAAAGGATCTGTATCCCAGAAGGAAGGACTTCTAAAGCCATTCAGCACCCAAACTTCTTCCTCTCCCGGACAGACCTCACTCAGTTGCAGTCTTCCCTGGGGTTCACCTCTGAGGAATGTTACTTAATAAAATGTTATTTTGCTTTGGGGTTGACTGGACTGCTGAATGCAGAGTCAGTTGGGAAGTGATGGATGTCCACACCTGGGTGAACACACATCCATGGACACAGCTATAGGAAAGTCACTGTCAGGGGCCGTGTATTACTCCTTGGTGAGTTAACACAGTCCATCACTGCGAGAATGCGAGACTACGCTGTGCCTTGGCAGTCAGGAAGATTCCATATAACGTTCATGTATGTATGTATGTATGTGTGTGTGTGTACGTGTGTGTATGTATGTATGTATTGGTAGTGTTGGGGATAGAACCCGGGGTTTTGTGTCTGTGTTAGGCTGATACTCTAGTGCTGAGCCATGCCCTCAGCCCTCATTCATTTTCAAAGTATAATGAGTTATGTTGGTTAGGATTTTCTTTTAATAAATCTAACAATTACTCTGGCTGTTCATTAGAGCTATGCCATGAAGGAGAAGCAAGACAGACAGACACTAAGTAGACAGCTCAAGCAAGGATGGACGAGGGGTTTCCCTTTGTCCGTCAAAGCATCTGTGGCTCCTGGGATCAGCTTTACCCATGGCCTCCAAGGAGGTCCCTAGCTTCCCACTGGTCTTCCCTACCCAAAACCTGAGCAGTCTTTCCAGGTATGACGCATATCTGAGTGTCTCCTGCAGGCTTCTAGTTTTTGTTGTTGCTTTAGAGACAGGGTCTCCCTAAATACCCGTGGCTGGCCTGGAACTCACTTTGTAGACCAGGCTGGCTTCGAACTCAAAGTTATCTCTTTTCCTCTACCTTTCAATTGTCTCCATTAGGTTCCTGGAGTTTTTGTTGTTGTTGTTTGCTTGTTTGTTTAGTTTAGTTTTTTTGTTTTTTAAATATCTACTTCTATAGCTCCCAGGAATGAGTATATTTCAACCATTTACATTTATTTTAATCCAAAATGATGCAGTAGGAATACCCCTAATCTCTGACATTTACATGCAGATGAATACAGACAGTTGATCAAAGCCTGGGATACTCATGTTAAGTATTAATTTTCTTAGTGACTAAGGCAGTCACACATCCAGAGGTCAAATAAACACCACCAAAAGCGCTAGCAGGAGAAACGAACGCGAACAGTTAATGTTGGAGGCAGACTGCCCATGGCTTGGCACACACAGCACACACTGGAAACCCGTTAGACTAGGGGCATGCACGGGGACATTGTGCTTACCAGCTTGAGAGAAAGCTTCATGGAAAATTGAAGAGAGAACAAACGGGAAGAGAGAAAGAGAGAGAAAGAAAAAAAAAACACGTCAGAAGAGGAGGCACTTGACCAGTCCCACGGACTCATAACATCAGCTCTCTGCCGACACATGGAAATGGCTGGGCAGATCTGTGCAAAAGTTCACAGGAGGGGCTGGTTGGAACAGAAACTCTTCTCGGGCGGCTTGGGTGCCAACGCCAAGTTAAGGTGTGGGGAGGCTCCCCCCCTGGCCCTGCACTGTGACCTCTCACCTCAGCTTACTGGGGAGGGTGATTTGGGTGGTGCTGGGAACAGAACCTAGGGCCTTAAACCTGCTAGGCACAGCGGTGAAACATAATGACCCTAAAAAGAAAAACAAAACAAAACCCCGAAAAACCCCACCCAGCACTCTGTTTACAAACCGCTCCCAGGTATCTTATTTGAGACAGGGTTAGCCAACTAGAGCCCTGGCCGGGATGACCTCAGGTTATCCGAGCACCTTCTCTGTCCTCCCACCCACACTGGTGTTCAGTTTTTATTTTTTAATATTCTTTTTTTAAAAAAAGATACTTATTATTTTTACTTTTATGTGTGAGTGGATGTGTGTGACGCACATTCTTGGGCACGCACAAGCTCGTGAGCCCTGCAGAGGCTGAGAGAGGGTGACAGAACCCTGGGAGCCGCAGCCATAGGGGGCTGTGACAGACAGACATGTGGTGCTAGGAAGAGTTCTGTCCTCTGCGAGAGCAGCGAGTGCTCTTACCTGCTGGGCCATCTCTCCAGCCCCCCTTACACTGATTTGATGTGTGTGCGTGTGGAGGTCAGAAGCTTAGAAAGCCTCTTGGCGGCAGAATGGAGGTGGCCAAACAACGCAGTCTCCTACCTGCCACCAGCGCCTCCTGGGCCATGCCGGGTGACTTTTGAGGTTTGATCTTTCTCAAAATGAATTCATTTCCTTTGGGGGAGCTTTGGGTCTTGCTACATAGCTCAGTCTAGCGTTGAATTCTTGATCCTCGTGCCTCAGGCTCTTGAGACGAGACGGCTTGGGTGTTTGACCGTCAAGCCTGTCTGTGGGGGCTAGACAGCTGGGGGAGGGAGGAGCAGAGGAACGGGCAAGCGCTCGCTGCCTTGGTTCCTGCGTGCTGCTGTGGGTAGTGAGCCCATCACTATAGGGCCACAACAACTCCCTACGTGCTGGGCCTGGGGCTTAGAAAGGCCCCATGATCGCCGCACTCCAAGCATGGAAAGGGGGCTCTGAGAACTCAGAACAGACATGAGATTTCTGTGAGATCCTGCTGGCTGGCTAGGGAGTGTTCAACATGTGACACCGACTTAGTTTCTAGCAACCCAGAAGGTCCTAGGAACTGGTAGAAGAGTACAAACATATATGAAGGATAAACAACCAAAGAAAGTGCACTTAGATTTTTATGCTGGGTAGGGAGGGTTAAAATTCCTTAGCCAGTTTATATATATATATAATTATATATATATATTATATATAATATATATATATATTATCATCCTTAAGATTCTTTAAAGCTGAAACTTCCAGCTGGGCTTGGTGGAGAGCACTCAGGAGGCAGAGGCCTGGTCTACACAGTAAGTTGCAGGCCACCTGGGACTACACAGATGCTGTCTAAAAAATAAAAGGTGGCTTTGTAAACACGCAATGACTTTTTAAAGAAACAGTTCCCGTATGGAAGGAAGAGACTGTTAAGATGGCTAGACAGCTTTTCAAAAAGCGTCTGCATAGGCCGTGGCCGTGAACTTCATGAGCCTCCTGGAGCTTAGGCACAGATTGTCCGTCACAAGTTCAGCTCGTCCTTCAGACAGACAACACTCAGGAGCCGGCCTCCACAAAGCACACTAGTATGTCCTCATGATCTTACTGTGGATTTCAAGAACCTGACTCACTATTTGTTCTCTACTGGGCTCCTCTCTTGACTGGAGATTGTGATTGAAATCTCCTAGAGCCAAATTTGTAATATCAATAGGAAGGTTTCCACTTCAAAATAAGAACAAGGGATTAAAAGTGAACATCTGCTCCAAGGGAAATAGGAGATACTAAATTCTTACACTCAGATTTTAGAAACACCAAAACTCTCAAATTCCATTTTCTGACGTGGGTGGTGGCAGGTCACACCCGTCTCAGGTGTGCAGAACCCTGTTATAAGACGACTGTTTTTCAGGTCGGAAGTCATTCGGCAGCCAATCAGCTCACTTCTGGTTAGAAAGCACGCCTTCTCCTAGGCGAATAAAGGCAAAGGCCTCACCGAGTGTGTGACTGAGGGACTGAACGCCATCAGCTGCAGGGACAGTTAGGGGCTCTGGGAGACGAGAGCAGCAGAGCAGCAGGGACATGGGAGGGGGAAGAGCCAGCGCGTCCATGTGTCATTGGACGGTCACAGCCACTAACCTCAAGCACAGAGAAAGGGGGCGGTAAGTGCCCAATACTTTGTGAAACCTCCAGGGACCCTCTCTGTTCATGCTTCTTTGAGCATTGTTTTCCAGGCTCATGGCATGACTCCCTAGTGACCCACTGGCTACAAACACGGATGTGGATCCCTGCACAGTCACATGACTGTGCCCTAAGCTGTCGCTTTCCGGTGACTTCCCTCTACAGCTGTGTTTTATGGGTAACTTTCTGCCACACAGTCATATCCAGGGACACCACAGACAGCTCAGGTGACAGCTGCAGGCTCTTTCAAGATTTTGCCAGAACTAAGACAAAAAGGGGTACTGCAACAGTGAGCTCAGTGGAAGTCACAGGGGATCTGGGTGTCTTTCTATACAAGTTTTGAAGCTAAAAGAGCTGTTGAATTTACACAGCATGACTCCCTCTTTGCCCCAGAGAACGTGGGAGAGAAGTGTTACAGCTGTACCTGTGTCCCCAGCCTTGGAGCTGTCCAAGGGGTTAGTGCTTTGGCTGTGACTTTATATGACCTGTATCACACTCAGACTTACAACATAGTCCCTAGCCTCGAAGGCATGCGTGGGTCTCCCTAGAGTCCTCTTCATGAGCTCTCTGTGATAACACAAAGACTGAGTCTGCCAACAGTCAGCAAGAGAACAAGGTAAGAGAAAGAAAAAGGAGCCACACATTCATTACGTTACAGACAACAGTGGATTTCCACAATGTTCTGCTCTAACATTAAGCTACGAGGGCTCATGTAGTTTTAGACAGACAATTGCTTTGCACAGGCTCGAAAGGAAATCTTCACTTAAGACAATGGAATTAAGATGAGGGAGGGGGCTACAAGTGGGATACAAAGTGAATAAATTATAAATAATAATAATAATAATAATAAAAAGAAAAAGAAAAAAGACAACGGAATTACCCTTGGTAGAGTCAAATTCAGGACACATTCCTATCTATCTATCTATCTATCTATCTATCTATCTATCTATCTATCTATCTATCTATCTATCTATCTATCTATCAATCTATTTATCTATCTATCCATCCTTCTATCTATCATCTATTTACCATCTACCAATCACCTGTCTATCTGTCTATCCATCTACCATAATCAATCTATGTATCTATCGTCTATCTATATCCAGCTATTCATCTGTCCATCTATCATCTATCAATCATCCATCCGTCTGTTTATCCCTACCTACCATCAGTCAATCAAAAATCCATCCACCCATTCACCCATCCATCCATCCCTTCCCCTATATATAATCTCTATCTCGGCCACACCCCTCTGGTTTTTCTCTCACATAGCTCACAGTGGCCTCAAACTCCCCCAGATAGTGGAGGATGACCTTGAACTCCTGATCCTCTGTTTTCACCTCCCAGGGTCTGGGCTCATCTGTGTGTGCCTCCACACACAGCTCGGGGGACACCCTCTACTTTAATCTTTCTTTGATTTGTATAAAGATGGAACAGTAAAGGTGTAGATCGCCTGTAAATATCCCCCAGAAAAATGGTGTACAGCAACAAAAATATTTAATCTTGTTTAATTATTTAGAAATAAACTAAGCTATGCTAAGAAATGTTTGCACACTGAGTGGGACAATGATGGTTTAAACCTTTAGCCCCAACACTTGGGAGGCTGAGAAAAACAGATCTCTGTGAGTCTGAGGCCAGCCTGGTCAACATAGTGAGTTTCTGGACAGCCAGGGCTACACAGTGAGACCCTGTTTCAGGGGGGAAAAAAAAACAAGAAAGAAAGAAAAGAAAAAGAAATGTTTGCATATAATTTCTATGCTTTGGTCATTAAACCACATACTTAGGATTCAAATCTGAAGGCTGTGAAATGTGATAAGTTAAAAGACCCCACAGGGTACTGGAGAGATGGCTCAGTGTTAGAAGCACTTGCTGCTTTTGCAGAGGATCTGGGCTCATTTCCCGACACCCACATGGTGACTCACAACCATTGGTACCTCCAGTTGCAGGGGATCTAGCAGCTTCTTCTGAACCCTGAGAGCCCTAGACACATGCATGGTGCAGAGATACATGCAGGCAAAACACGCACATAGACAAAAAATAAAACGAAAAAATCCGAACAGAAGAAAACAAAAAGACACGTCACAGTCATACGGCTATTCTTTGAGAATCCTCCCTTGAGCTCATTTGCTCAGATATGGCAGTCTCAAGTTCAAGCACAGGAGAAAGTGGAATGGAAGCCGGACTCCGCCTGGTCTGCGGTGGATCTGCCAAGCACCTAGAGCACCGAAGCTGCTGAACAAGGAGCGGGTCGAGTGCCCCAGACTCTGGATCTACGATGTTTTCCTTTCTCTTCCTTCCCTCCACCCCACCCTCCCACCGCTCCTTGCAAGAAGAAGCAATGGAAGCAAAACCACTCTCTGTGTCCCTCACTGCCATAGCTCCTGAGTGTAGTTTATCATTGGGAGAATGTACTCACCGTCCAGGAAAGGTTCCATTAAAAAAATTGCTGAAATCAGAATTCGTTTAAAAACCATCTTTTCTTGTGTTGATTGAACACAGATATTCTTTGGCCTCTGCCTACACACTTAGGGGACACCAGGGCACAGACGCAGAAACCCTCGATGACAGATTGTGTGATGTGGGCCACGGACCAGATATGCAAACACATGATGACCGCATATGGATGACCATGAAAACTCTCAACATATTTCATTGAGAGTGCCTGACAGACAGATGCAGATGCTGATAAAGACGGGTGATCACGTGGTAACATGATGTAGCTGACTCTGAGCCTGGCTCACCCTGGTTACATCCTCGGAAATTTCTCTGATGAACAGTAAAGTTTTAAAAGCCAGAATAATCGAGCCAAGAAGCTGCCGATTGCTCAGCCAGGCCCAACAACAGAGCTTGGTATGACCGACTATCCATTTCTGAAGCTACTCTGCCTGCTGACCATGGTTGTCCTGACAGCTTTAGGAAATTAAAGTTCTGATTTAATTAAAAAATGATTACATTTGTTTATCCAGTGTGTGTGTGAATGCTAAGGTGTGCATGTGGGGGTCAGAAGACAACTTACAGGAGTTGGATCTTTCCTTCCACCATGTGGGTCCCAGAGACAGAATTTACATTGCCATGCTTGGCAGCAATAGCCTATATCCACTGAGCCAGCTCACCAGACCAAATTTCCGATTTCTAACTTGCTAAACTAAGTAGCCTCAAAAGCAAAATCATTGTCTCAAGTGCATCCTTCCTTTCTCCAGCCTTGACTTATTTTTGGACCCTACTATTTTTTCATATGTACTCTTTTTCTTCTGCTTTCTTTGTCTCTCTCTCTCCCCATCTCACTCTGAAGGACAGGCTGGTCTTAAACTTACTGCAACCCTCCTGTTTCAGCCTCTGCAGTGCTGAGATGCAGACAGGATATCGTTTCTGCAACATGTAGATTCTCCCAGAACAGGGATTCTACAGATGAAGAAATCCACCCTCGGACGGATTGGAGGGCAGATGCTCATCAAATTAGCTCAAGTTTGGAATCTCTCCCCATGTCAGAGGACATTGGAGCAGAAAACATACAACTTGGGAACCTTCAGTTTATAAGAGACTCTGGGGCTGCCTTTGCCTGCCAGTGCAGCTCACCAGCCCAGGTCGGGTACCCAGCTCAGGCACTACACAATCTAGAACTGGAAGAGGTGGTGCACACCTTTGATCTCAGCAATCAGGAGGCAGAGGCAGAGGCAGGCAGATCTCTGTGAGTTTGAGGACAGCCTGGTCTACACAATGAGTTGCAGAACAGCCAAGGCTATGTAGAGAGACCCTGTCTCCAAAGGGGGAAAAAAAAGAAAGAAGAAAAGAATAGAATGGAAAAGAACAGAGAAAGAAAAGAGAAAGAGAAAGAAGTGTCTAAGTTCTTAGCTGCCAGGAGATCCCAGCGGGAAGGCATACAGCTACAGCGGCAGCAAAACAGGCCAAAACCGAACAGCAGAGCTGCAGTGCTGTGGGGGAGGTACTGACCTTCCAGCTACAGACTTTTTGTTTGTTTGCTTGAGGCAGGGGCTCACTTGACATCCCAGCCTAGCCTGGAATGAGACTGTGTGCAGCCCAAGCCAGCCTTAAACTTAACATTTTCCCGCCTCAGCCTCCCAAGTGCTAGGATCATAGGTGTGAAGCACAGCCCAGGTGTTTATTAGAAATACAACTGGATAAGGCTCAGCAGACTTAGCATGTAGTTTTACTTGGGAGGCCACTGACTTTATTCCAACATTTTCCTGTTAAGCTAAGTTGGTATCTATGTTGGATGACTGCTTGGTTCCTATAGAGGTTTATGGGTGCTTGCAGACTGGATGGCTGTTTGTTTTGAGACAGAATCTCATATAGCTCAGGATGGCCAACAATGTCTCTGAACTTCGGATGCTCTGAAGGCGTGCAACGTCACACAATTTCAAACTTGAGTCTTAACAGCAACCATGTTCTAAGAGATTTTTTTTTTTTCCTCCTTGAACTTGGGTGCCATAGACCCTCAGACCATCTGAGCAGACTCTGGTTTTAGGTCCTGATTCCACAACACTGGCTTCACTGCCAAGAGAGCTGGGGACAGAATAGAGGAAGCCCTTGGTGAGTGTCACTGCTGTTGCGCCTTCTCCCTTTGCAAAGACATACAGGTTTGGTGATCCTCACAAGAAAGCCCGGGGCCACAAGTGCTCCAGACTTGAGAGTTGGGGAGATTGAGACCCAAATCTGAGCGTGCAACTCATGTGTATTTTATACACAGAGGGGCATTTTGAGCATGCTTCTGGTATCTGTGTTTAGTCTCTGTGGTCCTGGAGATGGCATCCTAGCCTCCTATAAAGATCTGCTTCTGAGCCATGCCCACAGCCTGGTTAACTGAAAATTCACATGAGGTCACGTGTGGAATTTTCCACTCACAACGTCACCATAGGGCTAAAAAAGCTTCAGAGTTTTGAGTTTGGATTTGGGCTGCTCGACCTGCAGAGTTCTGCCCTCTCCAGTTGAGGGGCAATTTACTGCCATCCCTTAAGTTCACGAGGGAACCAGGGGGCCTGCTCAGCTTCCTCTTTGCCAGAGGTGTCACCTGCACTGCCTGAAATTAGTCAGCAGAAACTTTCCAACTGTCCCGCTACTTCCTCATCTTCCACATTGTCTGTTTAAGAGTTGGCAAGATCAAGAAGAAAACTGAATGACTTCAGTTCTCTGAAGGGGAAGCGGGCGGTGCTTCCAGCACGGACTGGAGAATAAAGGCTGCAGGCCTGCTGGCTTTCTCTCCTTACCACCCTCGACCCTGCTCTGCTCCTTCCTTTCTTTCTGCCATTCTTTGGCTCTCTGGGAGCCTAGTCTCAACCTTTCTCTCCCTCTAAATGTTACGGGAAAACACACTGGGTTCATTCACAAACAAAAATTATGCAGAATGAGACACGCAACACAGTGCGAAAGAGACACAGGATTCCAGAGCAGAACTTACCCCGCGCTTTAGGCTCCGGAAGCAGTGGATTTTGGGTTTGGAGGTCATGAACTCGTTGAAGCGGTGGGAGAGGGGTTCCTTTTGCTGCTTGGGAGACTGGGGGCCGTTGGGAACAGCAGAGGGTGAGGCAGAGGCAGGGGGAGGAGGGGGAGGCTGATGGGGGGATGTTAAAAGGGACATAAGCTATGTGTGAGAGATGGAGTGACAGTAAAAAAAAAAAATCAGAAACAAGAAGACACAAAACAGAAATAAGCATCAAATCATATTCAAGGTCCAAAGCAAGTAAAACACAAACCATTAATATCGATGCAACGGTACAAAAAGAAATCACGTAGGATGTGTTCCACAAAGAGGGGGTGAAGAGGAGAGGTCAGTGAGTATGCGACAGGACAGCAGAATCTTACGACCCAAAGCTCATGCAGACAGCCACATGCAAGCTAAGGCTCTCATTAGTCGTTCTAAAACCAGTTTTAAGCCAGGAGTAAATGTTTCCACGCCTAAACTAACACAGCTCGATTGAGGGGGAGGGAAGGGAGGCTGCGGAAAAACAGAGGGGCCGTCCTGTCCTGAAACTCAAGACTGATCTACGGTTAATGCGGCAGTGCTACCTGCATCCTGTTTTAGGCCGCCGGGTTAGCTGTCATGCACCTACCTACCGCGCTACAGAAAGAGAATGGAGACAGAGGTTAACATGTCAAAACCAAGCCTGGCAAGCTTGATTAGCTGGGACACTGTCCCCGCGCTCCCAGCAGTCTGGGGGGACAAGGGGCAGGTGAAAGGGCCGTGAGGTCAGTGATGTTAGTGTGGGTGACCCAGTCCAGGTGCCAACACATCTGTAATAAGACAGAGGCCATGGCAAAGACACCACCACCGGAAAGAGACCGTTTGAATCATGAAGGAATGCAGCACGCTAACTGCTCTCTCCCGCTTTCTGAAGGTACGGATCTTAGTTTAAGACGGAAAGAGAAACTCTGCGCCTCTGCACCGGGTCGTCTTAGCCCGCACAGGGTCCAGACTGCCAGTACCTTGTTTTTCTTGATGAATGGCCATAGCTTGCCTCTGGACTTGCCGCCAAACTTGAGCTCAGGCTTGCCTTCTTTGGAGCTGGAAAGGCTGTTGTCTGACACCGTGCGTTTCATGGGCTGTGTGTAATCTTCAAACTCAATGTCTCCAGGAGGCTCAAATCCTGACTTATAGGCTTCTACAACCAGCTGGGAGTCCTGTAATCACGCCCACGAACAAACACGTCAACAGCAGAGCAGCAATCATGCACACAGAGGCCAATCCAAGAAAAGCCTTCTGTGAGTGGATTTTCTTTTAATGTGTGTTAGTTACTAGAATATCGATTCATGAAGCTTTGCCTCCAGGTGAGAGCCGATGACACTTTCCACATCTTCCACATCTCGTATGAACCTCCCACACTGCTATGCCCCTGAGACATTCCTCCCTTCACCACATCCCTCATGGCACGTCACCAAACAGGGTGACTGGAGGAAGCTGCATTTAGAGTTTTACATTTTTCTGAGACCTAAAACTGATGAAACAATATGAAAAAAAAAAACCAACCAAAAATATCCCAGTCAAGGGAAGATCAGGTAGAAAGCTTGCCCGTAGGATGTCGTGAGAGGCACAGAGGATGCATTTTGGAGCGCTGGTAATTTTTTCTCTCACAAACTTGGCTGAGGCCCCAGGAGGATACTTAAAGCTGCCATGTCTTAAGGAAATGAGAGGCAAGAAATCTTACCATCACAGCTCTACACAAGAAAAGCACCCACTGCCTGGGACTCTCTCCTGCAAACACTCACCATTTCAAACATTCCGAGGCACCTGTGCACACCAGGCTGACAAAGCTCTTTACAGAGAGCATTAAAAAGTGGAACAGAGGGATCTGAGTGTCTGTTTCACACACACAACAATTTTGCCTCCCAGGGGGACTTTCAGCAACATCTGCAAGTGACGCTGACTGTCTGGTGAGGGATGCTGTCGGCATCTAGTGCGAAACGTCCCACACTCTGCAGGCACTGGTACCCTAAAGAGCTTTGCCTCCTTCCAGAAATCAGTCAGACCCACGCGAAACCCTTCCATCTCATGCAGTGATAGCTCTGTGAGCGGGTTCTGCACGGAAGGGCCTCATAGAAGGGCAAGCACGGAGGGCGTCATGAGAGCGCCTTCGGTGTACAAACCACCTCAGCAGCTCCCCGGCCCACGGCTGCTGACCGAGGCGGTGCCAGAGGCATGAGAAGAAAGGCCTTGAACCGGAAGAAGCCCAGTGACTATGCTTACGCTTTTCTGGTTGATAGACTCAGCAGCCTTCACGATCCCGTCCAGGCATTTCCCGATGATGGGGATCACCTGCCGGTCCACCTCCGCATACGTCCTCATGGACTCTCCAATGCGCACAATCCGCCTCTCCTCCATCTCTTGGATTTTCTGCAAAAGTCAGACAGAGTATAGAATGGTCTACTACCACGTGAGGTAGATGTTTTGGGGTGATATTGTTCCCCAGCAAATACGACAGGGGGACAGACTGGAGTCTGAAGGAGTGTGGGTTTATTGTACCATCACTGGTCAGCCAGCTGTGTTCAGCAAATGGCTGGGCTGTGTAGAAAGCCCTTCACACACTGCATTGCAACTTCAATAGGGCTCCCGTGATGTGTAACATTGATTTTCAGCTGGCAGGACCTACAATCACAGAATAGCCCCTGGGCATATCAGCGAGGGGTTTTCTTGATTAGTTTAATTGAGGCAGGGTGAGCCAGCCTAAATGCCTTGTGCTGGGGTTCCAGCCTGGGAGGGAAAAAGCAGACCCACATGACACCTCAGCAGGTGTAGGCTCTTTGCCACCTAGCTTGATAACCTAATTCAAACCCTGGAACCCATCTAGCAAGGAGAAAACAGTATCTTCTCTGACTCCTGTGTGCACTATGATACAAGCACCCATAACTACATATCATCCAACCAAACGGAACACAGTTGTTTATATTTTAGGAGAGGGGCTGGAGAGGTGGCTCAGTGGTTAAGAGCACTGGCTGCTCTTCCAGAGGTCTTGGGTTCGATTCCCAGCACCTAAACAGGGGCTCATAACATTCTGAAACTACGGTCCCAGGGGCCTCAGCGACCTCTTCCCAGCTCCTGCAGGCATCGCTTCCTGCGCTGCACAGCACACATCCATGCAGACAAAACACCAAGTAAGGAGAAAGAGAGCTGAGCACTAGCCTTCATCATTCGTTGTTTCCTCAGCACCAGCCACCCCTGCGGCCACATCCCAGCCACAAAGTGTGCCCTCAGTACACACAGGACTTTAGGACAGTGACAATGGAAGTAACACAACCCCATCCCGGGGGATGATGAGGATGATGATGGTGATAGTGATTTGGTGTTCGGAGACAGGGTTTCACGCAGCCTGGGCTGGCTTTGACTTACGAGCCTCCTACATTAGAGGCGCGTCCCTAACCCAGCTCAGTCACCTCGCTAACTTCCTCGGCAATGCGTCCTCCCCATTCTCTGTCTTTTACAAAAACGTTTTAGGAACAATCCCAATGCAGCAGGAGCTGAGACGGAACCAGTGTCCTATGGCCTAGGGCAGTGGTTCCCAACCTTCCGAATGCTACAGCTAATACAGTTCCTCACGTTGTGGTGACCCCAACCATAAAATTATTTTGTTGCTACTTCATAATTGTAATTTCTTTTTGTGTGCTGGGGTTAAATGTATGTACCGTCACTGCCCAGCTTTTTTTTTTTTTTAATTTTATGTGTACCTGTGTTTTGCTTGCATGCATGTCCATTACAGGATGTTGGAAATCCTGGAACTGGAGTTACAGACAGTTGTGAGATGCCATGTAGGTGCTAGGACTTGAATCTGGGTTCTTGGCCTCTGCCATCTCCACAGCCCTCATAACTCTAATTTTGCCACTGCTATGAATTATAGTGTAAATATCTATGTTTTCCAGTGGTCCAAGGCAAACCCTATGAAAGGGTCGTTTGATCCCCAAAGGAGTCAGGACGCACAGGCTGGGAGACACCGGGCTGAAGGTCATTGATAGGATACTGAGAAGTAGCGGACCGGGCTGGGGGAGTTACTTCAATCTGCTACTTTGGGTTTTCCACATCTGGAACTCAAGTCACAAAAGGGGATCACTAGTTTAAGGCCGGTCTAAACTACATGGCAGGACTCTGTCTCAAAAACAAATAAAAGCCACGCAAAATGCTCCAAACCAGAATATATAGTAGATTTACTGGCTGATTATAGTACCCGGATGCAAGGTCAGTCAGGCTTAGGTGTGACAAGCCAGTGCTTACAGTGAGCTTCATCTAGAGTCTCTCATAACATTTTTGAGCACTTAAGATAGCCCCCAACCCCCCCCCCATTGATATAGAAGTTCGGCACACACCTTGAGTCAAAGCACAAAGTGGTAGAGACAGTGGATCTCTATGAATCATCCTCCAACCTCTTTGTGTGCGTGCACACACACACACAAGACTTTTCACAAGAAGAAAAAAGAGAACAATTCAAAGGAAACAATACTTGTTTGTTCAAATTCCCCAACTCTGAATGCTACTTTGTTTCCTAAAGCTAAGCTGGCGTTTCTTGTAGCCAGAGTGTCCTTTGCAAAGGAAGCACGCATTTAAGAGGCATAGTTGTAAATGTCAACCCCCCCAAAGACAGGGGCGCAGTGAAAACCCAACATGCCTACACAGGCACCTGATGAACCCCGGGTTAGCATCGTGCTCAGTTCTTATTGCTGGCCATCGCTTGATCTACATTTGGTGGGGGCTGGAGAGATGGTGCAGTATCTAAGAGGCTGGCTATGCACGCTTGAGGACCAGAACCGGTAGAAAGACTTGGGTGTGGTGGACTGCACCTGTAAGCCCCTCACAGAGATAACAGACAGGAGAATCCATGGGGTTTGCTGGCCAGCCAGCCTAGTCTCACACATAATTTTTAAAGGTTTATTTATTGTTTTCATGCCTGTGTCCGTGTAAGTTTATATATACCACGTGTATGCAGATGTTCACAAAAGTACCCAAGGAGGCCAAAGGAGGATGGCAGATCTGAAGCTAGAATTGAAGGCAGCTGTGAGTCATCTAATGTGGCTTCTGGTCCTTACAAGAATGGCAAGCATTTTTAAAAAACAAATTGTTATTATTATTTTTTTAAATTTTATGTACACTGGTGTTTTGCCTGCATGTATATCTGTGTGAGGGTATTGGATCCCCTAAAAACTGGAGTTACAGACAGTTGTGAGCAGCCATGTGGGTGCTGGGAACTGAACCTGGGTCCTCTGAAAGAACAGCCAGTGTTCCTAACCGCTGGGCCATCTCTCCAGCCACCAACAGCAAGCATTTCTAACTACAAAGCCATCTCCCCAGCCTGCCACTAAGAGATGCAGTTTCAAATAAAAGGGTGGGAGAGAGGAGAGATGGCTGAGAATTTAAGGGCTGCTCTCAAAAAGGACCTGGCTTTGATTCCTAGCACCCACATCGTTGCTCACAAGCATCTAGAATGCCAGTTCCGGGAGGCAAGGCCCTCTTCTGACCTCCAGGGTCAACTAGACATGCATGTGGTGCACAGATATATAACCAAGTTGACCTCTGGCCTCCACACACACACATGTGCAGACTGACTTAGTGGACATTCGGGAAGCCAGATGTGGGAATGTACACTTGTGGCTCAGGAGGCTGAGGCTGGATTGGGGCCAGCCGAGGGACAGAGGGACTTCCCAGCCCCGGTGAGGGCCCTCACATGGGAAGCATGCTACCCTCAACGTGAGCCCCCTGGAGTGCTCACCTGGAAGATGTTGGGGATGTGGGTGTGGTAGTATTCCCACTGCTCCTGGTTGAACCTCTGCAGGGTGGAGGAGTAATCGGCTTTGCTGTCCTCTGCCATTTGGTGACGGATTTGAGCTTGCTGCCGTGCCTTGGGGCAAAAGTGAGAAAATACTGTTTGTACAGAATAAGCAAAAGCCCACACTGGCATACCGGGGCCCAAATCACTTCATACACTTTATATTAGCAGATGCGCTGAGGAATGACTTCTTAGGCTGGGTGTTGGTGGCACATACCTTTAGCCCCAGCACTTGGGAGGCAGAGGCAGGAGGATCTCTGAGTTCAAGGCCAGCCTGGTCTACAGAGTGAGATCCAGGACAGCCAGGGCTACACAGAGAAACCCTGTCTAAAAAAAAATTTTTTTTTAACTTCTTTGTGGTACTAGGAAATGACTGAAGAACTCAGAGGCTCATGCCTACCAGACAGGTGCTTATCACTAAGACACACCTCCAGCTCAGCAGGGGCTTAAAACAAAACAAAACAAAAACTGCCTTGAATCTAATGTCTCTCCTTCCATCTTGTGATTCCTGGGGACTGAACTCAGGTTCTGAGGCTTGGAGGCAAGCACCTTTATTTGCTGAGCCATGTGGCCCAAGCGCCACCATTCTCTATTGCTTTGGGTTAACTCATATTTTTATTATCCCTGTGTGGTTATCAAACACACACCCTCCAAAGTTCCCACAAGGACCATGAACGGATAATACACGTATGTTTATTTTCATAACATACACACACACACACATACACACCACAAATACTCCCTTTTAGGAAGGGGAAGAAAACTCAATCCCCAGTGGGGCTGACCATCTGAAAAAAACTGAATGGGGTGAGAAGGGTGCCCAGTTAAGGTGGGTAAGAACACTGGCTGCGCTTGCAGAGGACCGGGTTCAGTTCCCAGCACCCACACGGTGGCTCACAACTATCTGTAACTCCAGTTTCCGGGATATTCAGTGTTCTCTTCTGGCTTCTGTGGGCACTGCATGCATGTGGTACACACACATATGTACAGGCAAAATACACATAAAACAAAACAGGAAAAATGTGAAAATTGTTAACCTTAAAAAACTTTTAAAGGCAGGTTGTGGATTCAAAAATAGCCTGGTCTATATAGCTAGTGCCAAGCCAGCCAGGGCTACATAGTGAAACCCTGTTTCCAAACAAAAGAAACCAACAAAAATGGGTGCTGAAGAGGTGGCTCAGAAGCTAAGAGCACTTCCTACTCTTGCAAGAGGATCAGGGTTCTGTTCCCAGCACCCACACCGGGAAGCTCACAACTACCTGTAACTCCAGTTCCCGGGAATCCAAAACCATCTGCCTCCAAGCACGCATGTGGTACACATAATTTCACATACGTAGATAAGAATAATATGTATTTTTAAAAAGGTAAAAGGAAACAATTTTTGACAAGTTTAGAGTCAGTTTGGGGAAGGGGTTCTGGGTATCAAACTCGTGGCCTGGCTCATGCTAAGACAGATCCCTCATGCTGAGCAGAGCCAAACGTGCAGCTCTACAGAGTTTCACACACACACACACACACACACACACACAGTGTGTCACTGCGTCTCCCCACTCCTCAGAAGAGAGCAGACAGAAACCACCCAGTGACTCTCCTAAGGTCTACATGGCCTGAGAGCCACACCCGGCCAGATGAGGCCACTTCCTGGTCCCCAGTGACACCTCAGAGGCAAAACCACGCCCCATTACGCTCCATTTTACAAGGGCTCCACTCCAGTATGGCACGTGGGCTTTTCCCTCATTTTGACTGTTTTTGTCTTGTTTGACAGCACCCATGTTATAGGAGATCAAGATCCACGCCTGAAAGAAGGCACACTCGGATGTGAACACAAACACAAAATGGTGCCTATCGTGTCTGCTCACTTCCTGGCACATCTTGGGTGAGGTCACTATTAATTTTTTTACATTTATTATTTTTTTACTAATACTGACAATTTCATACATGTATATAATGTATCTTGGTCTTAGAAACCCAAACTCTCCCTCCCATTCCCCTGATTTTTTTTTAAGACTTATTTATTATTTATACAACATTCTGGCACACCAGATCTTAATATAGATGGTTATGAGCCACCATGTGGTTGCTGAGAATTGAACTCAGGACCTTTGGAAGAACAGTGAGCGTTCTTAACCTCTGAGCCATTACTCCAGCCCCATTCCCCTGATTTTTAACATTTATTTATTTTGCATGTGAGTGTGTGAGTGAATGTATGCACACCTGGCATGGCACACACATGGAGGTCAGAGGACTTGTGGGAGTTGGTCCTCTCCTTTCACCATGTGGGTCTTCAAACTCAGGTCATCAGTCTTGGTAGCAAACACCCTTCCCCACTGACCAACTCAGGGGCCTTAGTTCTTTGTTTTACTTATATGTCTGTTTTGTCTGCACATAAATTCATGCACTATTCAAGGGAGCCAGAAGAAGGCACCGGATCCCCTGGAGCTAGAGTTATAGATGGTTGTGAGCCACCATGTGGGTTCTGGGACTCCATCCTCAGTTCTCTGAAAGAGCAGTCTGTGCTCTCTAGAGCCAGTTTGGGGGAGGGGCTCTGGGTGCCAAATCTATGGGCTGGCTCATTCCAAGCACACCTCTCCAGCCCTCTCAGGCGACTTTTTTATTCTCAAAGTTTCTCAGTGGCTTCTGACCTGATGACCTTGGCCTGCACCCCACTTCTTCCACACATTTCACTAAGGTTGGGCAGGCCAAGGGGACAGTTCCCGCTGGCTTCCTTTATTCTCTTCCATATTCATGAACAAACACCCAGTATCTCCAGGCGTTTCCCAGTTCTGTAAGGCATGGAGTCCTCTTGGCTAGCCAGGTGTGTTCAGCCACCACATTCCTTTTGCTGGCAGCCTGTCAGCGTCCTGGCCATATGTTCCGCCTTCCGCCCCTGACAGAGTACATTAACTGAATCTCTGTGACAGTCATCCCTAGCTACCTTCAAATATCACCCCCCCATAGTAAATAGCAGTGATCCTGTGCAAGTAACAGCGTCCCCCTGCCTGCCCTCCATCTGTTTCACTGAGGCTTCCAACACAAGCTCCCTAACTCCTCACTCCTCATGGCTAGCACTGCCATGAGCGTCCTAAAAAGGAGATTCCAGGTGGGACCAGGGTGAGATGAGGGAGGAGCTATGACTGGGATGTAAAGCAAATAAATTTTAAAAATTTAAATTAAAAAAAAGAATTCTGTGCAAACTAAAACTCCTAAAATATCTTCTGCTTGATTCACAGACCTTTCTTGGAGGAAAGTCTCAGAGGAGAGGAGAGGAGGGGGGGGGAGGAAAAGAGGACAGGAAGGGGCAAGGGGAAGGAGGGGTCCGTAGACAGAGCATTGTGGCAGTCAGACAAAGTGGTTCCCTGTTTATTTCAGAGATGAGATATCTTCTGATAAAGTATGTGAGAATGCCAAACACACACGCACACACACATACACACACACACACACACACACACACACACACACACACGGGGGGAGGGGGGGGAAGGAGAGGGAGAGAGGTGTCTAAATCCACTCACGGCAACCTAACTGCTAAGAGCTATGGTCTTCCAGGAGTCTGGGTTGTCCGCCACTGTCCCTTTGCCTCCTGAACCCCTCGTGATGTTTCAGCCCAGCCATGCAATCACTTTTTTAGCTTATTAATGCCTAAAGTTCCCTTCATCAAGGCTAAACACCACGACTTCTCATCCCTTGTAAACTTGTGCAACAATAGCCCACAGTGAGCAGGGCATGGTAACACATAGCTTTAACTTGTGAGGCAGATGCAGCAAGATCTCTGTGAGTTCGAGGCCAATCGGGTCTACATGGTGAGTTCCAGGACAGCCAGGGCTACATAGAGAGACCCTGTCTCAAAAAACTAAAACAAAAAAGGAAAAAGAAAGCTGTGGTTCTCCATCTCAGGATCCTGAGTTTCCGCTCCTACCCACACCACTAACTATTTCTTTAAAGTTCCTACTCTAAGAACAACTTACATGCAACACTGCTGTAGTATAAAGACACACAGAGGTTCTGGGGGGTTGTGGTGTGTGTGTGTGTGTTTCAATGAATCAGAGTTTCAGAATGTAAAAATTTACAAAATTCAAAAGGTCCACACTGCCTGAGGATGTAAGTCACAGACACATCTGAATGAGACTCACGTCATCTTGTTGCTGTCATAATGATTAAATCTGCATTTCATGATCCATTGAGAAATCCTGGGGAATTCCCCCAAATAAACCCAAATGGGCCCCGTTGTGGACCCTACCACCCATGGCTTCATTATTATTTATTTTTACTCAATATGTGTGTGTGTTTTGCCTGCATGTGTGTCTGTTTCACTGTGTGTGTTATAGAAGAGGGCATCAGAGTCCCTTGCGACTAGACTTACAGACAGTGGTGAGCTGCCATGTTTGTGCTGGGAACTGAACCAGGGTCTTTTGCAAAAGCAGCCAGTGCTCTTAACAACTGAGCCATCTCTCCAGCCCCCTCTAATTTCACTTCTTAACACTGTCCCCACCTGGCCTTTGGCTTAAAAGGTCAGAGGGTCACTGTTAATGGGATTCTTGTAGGCCAGTGCTCTACATGCTAAGAAAAGCGCCATCCTCTATTTGGTCAGCTCATTTCAGTCTTCGAAGGGAGTGACCTGGTTAATTCAATGTGATGTTCTCTCCTTAGGGTTCAGAACCTGAAGGAGAAAATGACAGTGTAGATTGGATCCCTGCCACCCTTAGCTAGGAATGCTGGGTGCACTAAGAAACTCCTCTGATATCTTTCTGGATGTCAGGTCTGCTCACCTCTACCCACATTTTTTTCTTCATGACTCTGTATGGCTTTTGAGAACCTAACAAATGGGTAGATAAGGGTTGGTTCCATTTATATATGGCCTGAGCATGTAAGTGATGAGATTTAATATTATTAGGTCGCTTTTTTGTTGCTGTTCTTGTTTTTTTTTTTTTTTTTTTTCTGAGACAGGGTTTCTGTGTGTAGCTCTGGCTGAAACACATTCTGTAGACCAGGCTGGCCTCGAACTCAGAGATCTGTCTGTTTCTGTGTCATGAGTACTGGGACTAAAGGCTTGCGTTACCACCCCACCCCCCATCCCTGCTCTTGAAAAACAAATCCTGTGTAGACATCACAATTGCTGAGCACCTCACAGACCACTGGCCATGCCCTCTGCTCAGAGTCTCACCATATAACCCTGACTAGCCTGGAACTCACCCTGTAGACCAGGCTGACCCCCTGAGTGCTGGTATTAAAGGTGGGTGCCACCACAACAGGCCACCAGGCTCCAATCATGAACTATTTAACACAGCAGACCTCACATCTCTGGGAAAGTCCTGTTTTTCTTTCTTATTGTCAAAAAATCCAGGACTGTAGCAATTGTTGCCACGTTCATCAGTTAAGAACATTTGCTGCTCTTGCAGAGTTCCCAACATCTGACCTGGTACCTCACAGCTACCACTAACTCCAATTCCAGGGAATTCAATGCTCTCTTCTGGCTTCTATGGTCTACACACATGTAGGCAAACATTCATTCACATAAAGCAAAAATAAATAGATCCTTAAAAAAATTATAAAAATCCAGCTAGATGGTGGTAGAGGCAGGCAGCTCTTTGACTTTGTGGCTAGCCTGGTCTACAGAGCAAGTTCCAGGAGAGCCAGGGCTACACAGAGAAAACCTGTCTTGAAAAACCAAACAAAAAACATAACATAAAGCAAAACCAAAAACAACTATAACAACTACAACAACAATAAAACTCAAACAAACAAAAAAATTCATAAAAATCCTATCTTTTATTACTAAGAGTTTGGGGGCTGGGGAAAGCAATGAAGACAATCTTAGGGTTCCCAGTGGTCTGCACAGCATCTCTGGAGCAATGGCTTCTCAATGTTTCCCTGCACCATTACCCTGGAGTTCTTCGGCTGTGTTCACACGGGAAGAAGAGGGGCCTTGTGCTGCCCTTCATTCCCCTGCTTCACGGCCCCGATGAAGACACCATGGTGCATCCAGACGGGCTGCTCAGGGTCTCATCGCCTGGCAGCCTGCCCCTGGGCCTGGCAGATGGGCCTGCTCTCCCTGCAGGGGAGGTGCTGGGGAACCCAGCAGGCCTCTGGATTCTGGCCCCTCCTTAAACTCTTCGTGCCAAGAGAAAGGTAAACTCAGAATTTAATAGCCTGGGTTATTTAGCATTTCTCCACCCTGTGTTCTTTTTCTTGGAATGACCAAAACAACAACAACAACAACAAAATCTGTTTTGTTGAAAGTAATTTAAGTTTACCAGGCTGCTTTTTTCTCATCTGTCTGTTTTGTTTCGTTGCGCCAGGGTTGCATATTGTAGCTCACTCAAGCTGGCCTGGAGCATCCTCTGTAGTAGCCTCAGGTTCACAGCGGTCCTCCAGTCTTGGTCTCCTGAGTGCTGGGATTACAGACAAGCACCACCATGTCCACCGTCAAATTTATAGTTTGTGTAGGTCTTTTGTTGTTGTTGTTTCATTTTTGTTTTTGTGAGACAGTTTCTCTGTGCAGCCCTGACTGTCCTGAAACTCTATAGACCAGGCTGGCCTTGACTCAGAGATCTAACTGTCTCTGTTTCTTAAGTGCTGGGACAAAGGGCTCAGTCTGTGTAGTTTATAAACATTCCTGCCTATCATACCTGGCAGGAGCCTGATGGCAGCCAGGAAAGAGAACAGGACATACAGACCACCAGATTACATCTGTGAGCACATCTTAGGAAACCATTTTATTGATTCGATTGCTTATTTACTTGTTTTCCTTTTTGGGGGGCAGCCTAGGCTGCCCTCCAGCTCCTTGTGTGGCTGAGGCTGACCTTAAAGGTCATCCTGACTCCACCTTCCACAGGCTGAGGCTGCCAGTTTGTACTGCCAGCATAAGCCAGCACCATGCTGTTTTCTGCAAGCCAGAGCCATGCTGGCTGCTAGCAAGCCCCGTGGGGACTCAGTTGCCTCTCCAGCCTTGAAATCCTTTTAAATCTTAACAAGAGGTGGCCTGCAAGCCAGGCATAAAGTGGAGCACTCCTGTAATCCCAGCATTCGGGAGGCTAAGACTGTGAGACTCTGTGTCCAGCGGAAAGACAAGAGCCAGCTAGTGCACTGGCACTGTTCAACAGCTAGTCATTTGAAAGGATAACTGGAAACTAGGGCTGGGATGTGGCTCAGGGCCACAAGTGTTCGGATCAGTCTCCACTCCAGGACATAAACAGACACAGGTGTGGTGGCACACAACTTCATCTCAGCACTTTCAGAGAATCTCTGAGTTTGAGGGTAGCTTGACCTGCATGGTGAGTTCCAAGCCAACCAGGGATGCACAGTGAGACCTTCTCTCAAATCAGCAACAATAATAAATGATGAAAAGAATATTTAATGAAAAGAAATGAAATCTTTATAGCTTTATATGTTTTAAAGGCTTCAAAACTGTACACTTTGAAGTGTTATCTTTAAGTGTGTGTGCGTGTGTGTGTTTAAGAGTGAGCAAGTGAGTGCAGGTGTCTGTGGAGGCCAGAAGGAGGGTGTCACATGCCCTGGCTTCGCAGTTACAGATAGTCTTTAGTGCCTCCTGATATGGGTGCCAGGAAAGGATGCTGGTTCTTCTGCAAGAGACCAGCCCCTGAAGCAGAGCCAGTGCACCCTCAACTGCAGACTGAACCAATACCTCACTGGTGGTGGTGAATAGCCAGACCACAAGCTGGTGGTGGTGGCGCATCCTTCAGTCCCAGCGCTCAGAGGCAGAGGCAGACGGAGCTCTGTGAGTTTGAGGCCAGCCTGGTCCACAGAGTGAGTCCAGGACAGCCAGGGCTACAAAGGGAAACCCTGTCTTGGGGCTGAGGTGGGGTGTACCGCAGAGCATGAAACAATATTAATAGCTTAACCGCATCATTAAGGGATATCTTCTGCTGTCTAATGATGAGTAAATGATGTAAATTCTACCACCGATTGCTGGAAGAGCAGGAGGCTGGAGAGGCAGGCTGGCCTCTGAGAGTGGGCTCTGTGAAGCTAACGGAGGGGGAGGTGCAGGGGAGAGGAGATGAAGCCAGTCTTTGTCCTGGCATAAGTGGCATTGTTGGACTTTTTCAGCAAAGGGTTGCATCTAGAATACATTTTCAACTTCAAAACTAAGAGTGCATTTGACTATTTCTATTCAGATGCGGAGAGCTGTTGTTGGAAACTTCTAGGCCAAGGGCTTGCCAAAACAATTCAGTCTGTCTGGGATAAATTATAAGGGCAGTGAAAATACAAAACAGAAAAACTTCAAAATAAGTTAACCAAAGAAATATGCCTGAACTATTCCAGCAATTTCCTGAAGTTTTTTTTTTTTTTCTTCTTCTTCTTGCCCAGTCTCACAGTTTTCAAGCCCCAGGGTTGCGGGTTACCCTGCTGCACAGTCATTGAAATAGAAGGAGGGGGGGAAAAGCTCAAAACAGAAAGATAGCAAATGAGAGCAGGATTCCCCATCCGGCGGCCATTCACTTGCTAAACAGGGCTATAAATGGCTTTCTGTTGCTCCCTACCCCAGTTACCCTAAGTAGAATTCAAAGTATCTGTTAACTGAAGGAGAAAAGCAGCAGGCCCTGTGGCCTAGCCCATATCAGGTCCAGAGAGGAAGCTCAGGCTCCAGAAACTGTCCCAGCCTGAGCTCACGTGGGCAGCGATGATGAGTCACTGCCCTTAGGACGGGACAAGGGCCTCCTGGTTTCTACAATACCACTGCAAGTAGCCTGGAGTGTTATAGTAGTGGCTGTCTGAACTGGATGCCTCACTATATAGCCCTGGTTAGCCTGGAACTCTCCATGGAGACAGGCTGGCCTCGAATGTACAGAGATCAGCTGCCTCTGCTCCAGGATGAAATGATTGTACCTTTCCCTCACCAAGCAACTCCATCCAGAGCTCACAAAGGTTCTGACACCCATTGCTCCCGACCCCAGAAAAGAGGAAGGCCTTAGGCACTGCCAATGTCCATTACCAGGGTTCACATAACGCTGCATTTGCCTCTCAGGTCACTAAAGAGACATTTTTAAATGGCTTGTAAATGCAGCTTTAGAAAAGACTGCATTTACAAGGCTCCAACACAGTCCTGTTACACACAGAAACAAGAACACCATGTTTCCATTTATTTTCCTTTTTGGTGCGTGCCTGCATGTGTATGTGTGTGAGTGGGTACATGTGCAATTTTAAGAATTTCAACATGGAGGCCAGAGTGTTGTTCCTGGTGCACCATTTGCTTTTCCTTTTTCTTTCCTTTCCCTTCCCCTTCCATCCTTCCCCTCCTTCCATTACCCCACCCCTTTTTTGATAGTGTGTCCCTAGCCCTTAACTCACCAATTAGGCCTAAAATCCACCTGTCCTCACCTCCCCAGTACTGGGATTATAAACGAATGCTACCACACTCAGCTTTTTTTCTTTTCCTTTCCTTTCCTTTCTTTTCTTTTTGTTTGTTTGTTTCTGTTGTTTTTAGAGGCAGGGTTTCTTTCTCTGTGTAGCCCTGGCTGTCCTGGACTCGCTTTGTAGACCAGGCTGGCCTCAAACTCACAGAGATCCACCTGCCTCTGCCTCCATGAACACAGCCTTTTCTTTTTTCAAAACAAACAAACAAACAAACAAACAAACAGTGGGTCCTGGGATTGAACTCTGTTCTTGATGCTTGCCACTGACTATCGCTCTTGCCCTTTGCTTCCATTTCTGAACTTTCCTGGTGGCCGCTGTTGACCTTTATTGTCCATGTCACAGCAAGCTCATACTCACAGCCCTCAGGGGTGGAGGTGTCACTAACCACCTCTCTGGTCCTACTGTGTTTATTTCTGTATGTGAACATTTGTGTAACTTTCACTTATTCTTAGTTCGTTATTGAGTTTTCTAATTTCTGGAACTACTTTTTCGTTGCTTTTCTTTTTTTTTTTTTTTTTGCTTTTTGCATCATCTTATTTTATTTCTCTCAGATATTCTGATAGTCCAGGTTCTTGTGGTAACTATTCTCTGTGATACTGGGTCTCATGGTAGCCTGTTCCCAGGTAGGTTTGTAATCTTTCCTGAATGAATATCTTTGAGAGTGATTGCTTCTCTTCTGGAGAAGCAGGACTGTGGAAATGCCCCCTTCGTAAGGATGTATACCAGGCAACTTTTATACTAATTTGTGGGCTTGAGCATCCTTTTCAAAGATTTGTTTTGTTTTGTTTTAGACAAGGTTTCTCTATGTAACAGCTCTGGCTGTCCTGGACTCACTTTGTAGAACAGGGTGGCCTTGAACTCACAGATCCTCCTGCTTCTGCCTCCCAGAGTGCTGGGATCACAGGCATGTGCCACCACACCCAGCTGCTTCAAAGATTTTTTTTTATTGATGATTTTATGCATATATGTATGAGTGCACATGTGTGCAGCAAGTGTATGGTGTGCCTGAGGAGACTAGAAAGGGGCTTTGAATCCTCTGGAACTGGACTTAAAGGTAATTGTGAGCCACATGTGAGTCCTGGAAACCAAACCTGGGACATCTGGAAGACCAATAAGTGCTCTAACCACTGAACCATCCCAGGCTTGGCATTCTTTTTTCTCTGCCCCCACTCAAAACAGTGTCACTCTTCTCCCCTCCTTCTCCTCCCCACCCAAGACAGGGTTTCTCTGTGTAACAGTACTAGCTGTCCTGCTTTGTTCCAAGACACAAAGTCACAGAGATCCACCTGCCTCTCTGCCTCTGGGTGCCGGGATCAAAGGTGTATGCCACCACACCTGGCAGCTTTTGAATCTTCAATGCCTAAAGTTTCCCTGCATTTATAAAACAAATAAATAACAAGGACCCCTAAGCTGAGGAAATTAAAAAACAAAAACTGAGTTTTGAAATACCACTGCCATGCTGCAGACCATTGAAAACAAATATGAGGTCTTAGCTGCTAGAGAATAAAGCCAGGTCTTCTCAGAGGAATGCAATAAAGTAGATGACAAGTTCCTAACAGAGTATGAGATGACTGACAAGAGCATGATAGCTTCAATATGTGGAGAGAGAAAAAACAAGTCAAGCTATAATTTAATACCTAGCTAAACTATCACATCAGTGCGCACATGGAATGAAAGACATGGGGCGGGAGGAACCACTCAGACTCCTAACAGAAGAAGAAATAAGCCATTTGTCATCCATGAAGAAGGACATTTAATTCAGAAAGGAGAGTCAGAAGTAATACCTGGGGGCCTGCATCCTATCCAGCATTAACAGATGGCTACAGCTATGTGGGCAGGTGGTGAATCATAGCTGTTCCTCAGGATGGGATCTGGGTTCCTTAGGCCAGGATAGTTCACACCCCTGTGTACTGATTCCTGCTTGTGTAACATGTTCTCAGCCCTACTCTTTGCATTTGTAGGGCTGTGGGATGATTCTGGGGAAGGCTGAGACCAACATATTTTCAGGCATGCTTTTCAGTAAGGAGGCTTTAGAGCACTGCAGAAGGTCACAATCACCCTGCATCTGGCTTCTAGAGGTTTCAGTACCCCCTGTCTCATTGCTCCAGGTCCCCTGACCCTCTTGAAAGGCAACACAGGCAGTGAGCCTTCCATAGAGCAGGGGGAGTTCTCCACAGCCCAGTTGTTCTCTTTCTAGGCCAACTTTTCAATGCCTCCCATCCTTCCTGTTCAAGTTATCTCTACAGGCCTATCCCTTCACAAGTGACAAGTGCGTGTGGGTCACATCACACATGTGGAGGTTAGAAGACAACTTGCAGGAATTAGTTCTCTTTTCCCACTACATTGGTCCCCTGAGACTGAACTCAGGCCATCAGGTTTGGTGGCAAATGCCTTTACCTGCTGAGCCATCTATCACACCACTATTCCATGACTGGCTTTGAGGGTCAATCTCGATCGTAAACTTGATTGGATTGAGAAATACCCAGGAGGTCAGGTCAGTGGGTACCTCTAGGTGAGTCTTTGAGGGCTTGTCCACAAAGGGGGAGTTGAGGGCTCTGACACAGCCAGTGGATTAAACCTTCTGTAGTCAGCTTTAAGCTGACTAAAGGAGAGGGTGGCATGTATAAGGTGAGGCCTGGCTGCAGGAAGCAGGTCACTGGACACATGTCTCTACAGAGCCTGTCTTGTCCCGCCCTCTCTCTGTCTCTCTTTTTGCTGGCTTCTGTGATGCAAACTGTTCCTTTCCAGTATGCTTACCCTGCTGGAGCATAGAGAAACTTCTAGAACCATGCGCACAGTCTTTCTTTCCTTTAGCTGTTTCTGCCAGGCCTTTGGTCACAGTAATGATGAAACTAACAGGCCATTTGATTCTCATGGAATGTTTGCTATTCCACATCTGACCACCTCCCGTTCTTCGTATCTTCTGTCTTAAATGGAGCCCCCATGAAAGCGTCTATTATGATCCAACCCGTGCTATGTGCTCCTCACCCACAAGTACTCCGCTGAATGCCTAGAATGCTGGAACACTTTTTGAGGCCCCATATAGCATCTGATTAGCAGTAAAGCCATGCACGGTGGCCATGAGTCTCTGATCGCATTTGCTGGGCTGGAGCAGGTTGTGAGCTTGAGGCCAGCCTGGGCTACACAGTAAAATGTTCTCGAAAATAAATAAATAGACAGAGAAGAAAGAAAGAAAACAGGACTGGTGAAATAGATCCGTGGGTAAAATGCTTATATGCTTGATGACCTGGTTTTGATCTGCAAGATTCATAGTGGAGAAGACTAACGTCCAAATGTTGTCCTCTGACCTCCATATGAGAACCAGGGCACACATATCAAGGGGCACAAAAGTGTGCATACTTGCACACACAAACACACATACACACTAACTGCAATAATAACCATATAGCAGAACCATCTAGAGGAGTGGGAGCCTTGTGTAGTCCAAGGCAGACTTAGGATAACAGCTCCAGTGGACCTGTGTGCTGCAGGACAGACTGACTCCACCATACACCATTCATCACAGCCCCTGAGACTTCTGGGAGTCCCTGAGGAGTACAGTCATACTCACCGGGCAGGGAACCTCAGAGATAAAGGAAATTGCCTGCTGTCTTTCCACTGGTAAGGTGGGATACACTCCCCACACGGCTGCACGGCTTCCTACCCCCGCACAGGCTCAAGCGCTTTGGGTTCACTGGGTATTTTCTGCACATTAACTTACAAGCTGTGAGTTTGTTCTCAGAAGGAAATAGAAACTCCACACCCCCATCCCTGATTATACACCGGTAACAAACAGAATAACAAAATATCTTTTATAGGGTCTTTGAAGATGGACCCACTTATAAAAGACTTGTCCATGTCAGGCTTTTCCTTTTAACTTTCTACACCTTTTTTTTTTTTTAAGATTTATTTATTTATTATTTATATAGCATTCTTCCTGCATGTATGCCTACACACCAGAAGAGGGCACTAGATCTCATTATAGATGGCTGTGAGCCACCATGTGGTTGCTGGGAATTGAACTCAGGACCTTTGGAAGAGCAGACAGTGCTCTTAACCACTGAGCCATCTCCCCAGCCCCTACACCTTTCTTTTGTTTCAAGTGAAGAGCAAGTTAGCTGGGTCTCAGGAATTTGGGAAGCAGAAGCAGGTCAGTCCGGGAGTATGGGAGTAGCCTAGTCTGTACAGTGAGACCCTATCTCAAGAAAGCAAAGTGTTGAGGCTGGAGAGATGGCTCAGCAGTTAAGAGCACTGGGCACTCTTCCAAAGGACCACAGTTCAATTCCCAGCACCCACATGGCAGCTCACAAATGTCTGTAATTCCAGTTTCAGGGGGCCTGACGCCCCCCCCCCCCACACAGACAGACGTACAGGCAGAACACTAATGTACATAAAATAAAAATAAATAAATCATTGCTGGGTGGTGGCAGTGCACACCTTTAGTCACAGCACTCTGGAGGCAGAGGAAGGCAGATTTCTGAGTTTGAGGCCAGCCTGGTCTACAGACTGAGTTCCAGGACAGCTAGGACTATAGAGAAACCCTGTCTCAGAAGAAAAAAAAAAAAAAAAAAAAAAAAGCAAAGTATTTTTGAACACTTTTTAGGTTCCATGATGAAGCTGCAGTTGCAAAATGTATTTCCTGCATTTGTGCCGACCACTTCCTTCCCCTTTTCACCTTCTTTTTTTTTTTTAAATTGTCTGCTAGACTTCAAGGGCGGTGTGGGTGTCCCAGGTACTGACAGGACCAGACCACTGCTGCCTTTAAAGAACTTGCCTTCCACGGCCTTTCTGACTCCTGAAGGATCCCTTCAGACCAGTCAGACATTTGTGTCTAAAAGGAAAATTGGGGCAAGCAGGAAAGAAGCTTACACGTTCGATAAAGAAGTCAACTCTGGGGCCCCAGCGACAGCAGAGGAAGCACGCAGCCGCATTCCAGATGCGGCCCTGTGCGAAAGGAGGTGTGGCCAGAGACACACTTTCTCCCCATCCCCCCATCAGGCTCCACTCTCAGCAGATCGACTCCCGCCCCCAGCTTCAGGCGAGGGACTGTGTTCTTAGGGTGGCAAATGGCCCAGGCTGCACACTGGTCTTGAGACAACTATCAATCATGTAAACAAAATGCCCTCTTGCTTAAGGATGGCAAAAGTTCTTGACTTCAATTTAAATCTCTTTAGAACAGTCTATCATATAGTCTAAGACACATTAAAACACACATACATTTTTAAAAATAATAAATGTTTGACACACACATAGTATGTCAACTTCTAAAATATTTTATTTTCATTTTTTAATTGCACGTGTGTGTGTGTGTGTGAGTGTGTGAATTCTGTAGTTACCTGAGAAACTAGAGTGTCAGAACAGGGGTCAGATCCCATAGAGGGCAGTTACCTGGGACATTCTTTTTTCTTTTCCTTTCTGTTTTTTGTTTGTTTGTTTTTTCCTTGGGGTTTTGTTTGTTTGTTTGTTTTGAGACAAGGTTTCGCTGTGTAGCCTTGGCTGTTCTGGACTCTCTCCGTAACCATTTTAGTCTCTAGTCTCGAACTCAGAGATCCACCTGCCTCTGCCTCCACAGCGCTGGTTAACGGTGTGCACCACTGCACCTGGCTCTGGAACATTTTCTTAATTGATGATTGATACGGGAGAACTTAGCTCACTTCAGGCCATGCCACTCCTAGAAAGAAGGTTCTGGCTGCACAGGAAAGCAGGCTGAGCAAGCCATGGGGAGCACCCGGTAAGGAGCTCATGTCCCTGCCTCTACTCCTGCTTGAGTTCTCGTCCTGACTTTCCTTCATGATGAACTGTAAGAAGCAAGACAAACTAACCCTTGTCATCCCCAAGCTGCTTTTGGTTATGGTGTTTACCAAGGCAGTAAAAAGAAACCTGGGACCGTGGGTTCAGGGCTAGCCGGGGCTACAGAGTGAGACCCTGTCTCCAAAATTCAAAACAAAAATCTGAAATCAGGGGCGGGCAAGATGGCTCAGAGGGTGAAGGCACTTGCTGCCAAGCCTGATGACCTGAGTTCATCCCCAGGACCACAAGGGGAAAGGAAAGACATGACACCAGCAAGTTGCCCTTTGACCTCCACTGGCATGCTCGTCCCCACCTGCTATGGATAACTGAATAAACAAACAGCTGAATGTAAAAACCTGAATTGGATCTGGGGAAAACCATGCGATGGAGGCCCAGGACCCACCTCTTAGGATAACCCCTCTCCTCAGGACCCAGGACCTCCCGCTATGTGACTTCATTACTTAACACTTTTACTTTTTAACTGTCCTTGCTTTGGGGAGGGGTGATTTGAGAGCCTTCCTCGGCATCCTCTGCTGCCCTAGAATTTGCTATGTCACCCACACTGGATGGGAACCATCCTGAGTGCTGGGATTACAGCCCTGACGTCCCTCCACTCCCCCCCAAAAAAACTTTTAGGACTCATATCACCATAGAAAAATGAGACGTTAAGTCCCGCAGAAACAGGTCTGCTCTCAGGCATTTATGTTGAGAATTCTAGTGTCATTTAACTTTTGTTTTTCCTGCTTGGCCGGGAACTTGCTAGACTAGGCTGGCTTCACACTCATGGAGATCCACCTGTCTCTGCCTCCCGAGTACTGGATTAAAGGTAAGCACCACTGTGCTGCTAATAATTCTGCTTTTAAGTAGTTCCTTAAATTGAATTATGTAACAAAAGGCCTCATGATTAAACCAGAGAGAAGGTCACCCGGGAGGTGGTGGCAAAGCCCTAACTCTCAGCACTGGGGAGGCAGGCAGACCTCTCTGAGTTGGAGGCTAGCCTGGTCTACAGAGTAAGTTCCAGCACAGCCAGGACTACACAGAGAAACCTTGTCTCGAAAAAACAAAAACGAACAAATAAAAAAATCCATCACCAACAACAAAGAAAAAGAAAGACAAAAAGAAACCCAGAGAGAAGGTGAACTCACACGGTATCTAGGGAGTCGCCCACACAAACTTTCTGTGGCTAAGAGGGGCCCACAAACTGAGTCTGGAGCCATGGAAGAACCACACCTCCGGGAAAAGGAGAGGCCGAGGAGACAGCACCTGCTGACCTGACTTCTATCCCTAGCAACCAAATGGTGGAAAGGGAGAACCTGCTCCTGGAGTTGTCCTCTGATGTCCTCATGAGCACTGGACACACACACACACACACACACACACACACACACACACACACACACACACACAGCTTTTCAAAAACGAGTAAGGTGGATAGTGACCGAAGAAGATAGCAGACATCAACAGCCTCTCTGTACACACGTGTACCTGTACATATATACACACCACACACACACACAACAAAACAATACTGAAGTTTGTAAAAACAAGCAAACAAACCTAACTGCCATTTTCCATTTCTGCAGCTGCTTGCAGCCACTGACTGCAGTTTCTGTTAGACAGTGCCCTAGCTTGCATGTAGAAGTTACATAAGGACAGAAGCCACATGACAGGATGGGGTTATTCACCCAGGCTTCGGATGGACTTGACTTTAACATGAGTGTTTAGAAAACAGTGTACTCTCTGTTGGGAAACTTAGTTTACAGGCTGTTCATTTTGACAACCTTCCCCTCTCATCCCCTACCAGGCTGGCAGAACTCCAGGACGAGGCCCTGCCACGTTTAGCCAGCACAGTTTGTTTCTGGAGCACTTGTCACAGTGACCCTGACTTCAAGGTTTTTGGCATTTGAAAGTCATCCCAGGGTTGTCAATGGGGAAAGCCACTAAGGCCACGAAGGCACGTTCCTTAAAGGCCGAGATGGAGTGGTCCTGTCAAGCACCTACGACACCCACAGCACACCACACCAGCCGTCACGGACAAAGGACCTCGATTCAAACACTTTACAAAAAGCAGAGATCCCATCAACTTGTTATAGTTCCTGAAAAATAAGCAGGCCTAGGTGCGCAGCCCTGGTGGCAGGGTGCCTGCTTGCCTGGCCTGCACAGGGCCCCCGAGTTCCACTCAGCACGGAATAAACTGTCATCCTTGTTCCAGCCAGCCTGGTCTCCATATGGAGACCCTGCCTCAAAAAGCCAAAATACAAAACCAAAGCTATAAACAAGCATCAAGCCCTCTTATCTCTGGGGTAGGATCAAGGCCTAAGCGGGGCTGGCTGCCACGCCTTGTCTTGCTTAGTGGCTTCCTGCTGGTCAGTCTCCAGGATCCATGGGTCTCTGCTTCCCAAGGGGTAGGATTCCGGCATGCACTACCATGCCTGGCTTTTACACGGGGGCTGGGGATCTGAACTTGGATCCTCAAGCCAGCCCTTCACTCGCTGAGCCATCTCCGCAGCCCCAAAAGGAAACTTGAGGGTTTGTGTTGGAGGAAGGATAAGATCTGTTTTTACTAAAACCAGAAAATGCATCCCAACATAAGCTGGTCTAACCAGATCAAGCAACGGAACTACCTGAAGCGATTGAGCCCAGACTCCCGGACAGCTGTATCTCTGCAGAGTCGAGGCTGAGGGACAACTTCCTTCGTCACCCTGCCTCTGAGGAATACAGTATCTAGGTAACATCTAAATACACTCTCCTGCCCAGAGAAAAAAACCCTCCCAGGGAATTACCAGGCTCCTGGCCACAGGCAAAAGTGTCCTATGGTGGGTGGGGACTTAGGCAGGAAATTTGAAGGAGGTACTATGACAGTTGTGACTCAGAGACACAGCAGGAGGGATAGTGAAAGAAAAGGAGATTCGGCTCATACCCAGACCCGGAAATTCATTCAAGCTTATGACACACCCCCTGGGCCATCACACACAACCCAGAGTTTAGACAAATGCATTCTGGGAGATAGTTTGAGGCATTCTATAAACTGTACGGCAGGCTGCTAGGAACAGGAAGGCGAGCTGAGTCAAATACAATCAGGCCACTTAATCATTTGTGGAAACTTTGGAGAGAGACATCTGTGTTGAGTCAAAGACGCTCAGAAGTTAGCAATGGAAAGTGGGTGTGGCTAGACATCTCTGAAATGTCAGCATTCGGGAGGTTGGGGCAGGAGGGTGGCAAGCTTAGACTATGTAGGAAAACCAGTTTCCAAAAACAAAGCAGAGAGCAATGGGGAATTCAATGCAAAAAGCTGACTTCACGTCTCTACATAGCCTGCAGTGGACAGCAGGTTTCAGGTCACCTTCAGAGCAAAAGGACTTAAAACAGTGAGTGTTTAGACATCAGTGTTTGCTCTTTGATGTCTGCAGCTCCCACATTCCTGGGGAGGGCAGCCATAGTACTTTCAGGGAAAAAAAAAAAAAAAAGATGATTCCTGTAGGGAAAGATAAATCAGTGGAAATATGGAGGTAGCAATTCAACTTGGCAGTAAGGCCAAACAGCCTAAGCTGGGGTGTGGAGCTGGCCCAGTCAGTGAAGTGTCTGATGTACTAGCGTGAGAGTGTGCATTCTAGCACTAGAAACAACAAAATAACACTAACAACAACTACCACCAGGCGCAGCGGTATTCACCTGTATCCTCAGTGCCCGGCAGGGTGCAGATGGGCAGAGCCAGGGCCTTGCTGGAAGGCAGCAGAGGCAACCTCCAGGTTCAGTGGAAATAAAAACCCACTGGGATCAAAAAAGAAGCAGACAATAAAACACTGAGTCACGGACCCGAGAGATGGCTCAGAAGTTAAGAGCCGTTTCCGTTTCCGTTTCCAGAGGATCAAGTTCATCAGCATCTATGGGGCCTGTAACTCCAGCTCCAGGGGATCTGACACTCCCCTGGTCTCTGTAGGCTCTGCACACACAAGGAACACAAACATACATTCAGACAAACGTCCATACGTGTAAAAATAAAATAGAGATATTTTCGCAAAACAAGAAAAGAGTGACAATTCTTTTAACAATAAAGACATGTCAATCTTAGGCTTTCCCTCCCCTTTTTGTTTTCAGTCAAGGTCTGCAGCCCTCGCTGGCCCTGAACCTGCAGCGATCCTCCTGACACCACCTCCCAAGTGCTAGGATTTTAGGCCTATGCCGCCACAATCTTAGTGGAAAAAAACCTGAAGCACTCTCCATAATCAAGAAGAAGATAAAGAAACCCACAATGACTATTGCTCTCTGTACAAGGAGGTCACAGACTGCAGAGGAAGATAAGAAAAATAAATAAAAGGCACAAAGATAGGGGAAGTGGAATCCGACTGCCAGCACTGGCTGCTGACGGAAAGCCAAAACAGAGCTGCCATGGGTGGCTCTGGGCTCTGGAACTGACATGTAACCGTGTTCCAGTCACCTGTGAATTAAGGTCTCCGAAACAGGGCTGGTGAGGTTAGAGAGTGGCTCAGTGGTTAAGAGCCCTGGCTGCTCTCACAGAGGCCCAAGGTTCAATTCCCAGCACCTATGTGGTAGCTCACAACCACCTGTAACTCCAGTTCCAGGGAACCCGATGCCTTCTTTTGACCTCCACCAGGCACACAGATCCATATGCAGGCAAAACATTCATATACGTAAAATATGAGCGTGTACATCTGTGCCACATACAGACACACACATGACCCATAAACTGAGTTGACTACATTTATTCTAGAGTTTTTAAACAAACTTCAGCCAGTCTAGCCTAGTTTTAATTATTGCTTAGAATTAGCTTCTGTCTATATCTATACGTACTGGTTTCTCTGTGTAGTCCTGGCTGTCCTGGAACTCACTTTGTAGACCAGGCTGGCCTGGAACCCACAGAGATCCACTTAAAGGCATTTGCCACACACCTTGTTTTTATTTATTTTAAAAATCTTTTTTTAACCCGAAAAGATATTTATTTTATTTTTAATTGTGTACATGAGTCTATTTGGGAGCACATGCACATGACTAATGATGCTCCCTAAGGCCAGAGGCACAGGAGCCCCTGGAGCTGGAGTTACAGGAGTTGAGACCCACCTGAGGTGGTGCTGGAACTGAAATTGGGTCCTCTGCAAGAGCAGTGTGCCCTATTACCCGTCCAGTCACCTCTCCAGTTCCATGTATTCTTTTAAGGATGTATTTATTTTTACTTTATGTCTGTGTGTCCCATGCCTGCAGTGCTTACAGAGGCCAGAAGAGGGCGTCGGATCTCCTGGAACTAGAATTCCCCAGGACGGCACACTACCCTGTGGGTGCTGGGACTCCTACCCAGGCCTCCTGGAAGAGCAGGCAGTGCTCTCAACCACTGGGCCATCTCTCCAGCCCATATTTTTTTGGGTTTTTGTTGTTTGTACACAGGGTTTCTCTGTGTAGCCTTGCTTTGTAGACCAGGCTGGCCTTAAACTCACAACAATTGGCCCTCCTCTGCGTTCCCAAGTGCTGGGATTACAGGCATGCTCCACCACCCTGTATTTTTCAATTTCTCAAGACAGAGTCTCATATATCCTACAATGACATCAAGCCCACTGTGCAGCCAAGAATGACCTTGATCACCTGCCTCTACTCCCGAGGGCTGGAATTAACAATCTTGAAAGCAGCCTTCTCAGCTAGGTAACGGTTTTAAAGTCGGAGGAGGGGCTTTCTGCTGTAAAACCTGATGCCCACGACACATGAGCGCCGCTGATACACCCACACCCACATGTAAATAAAAGTCTGTAACTTAAAAAAAAAAACACAAAACTTTTTAAGCCACCCTTTAAACACAGCCAGTGAGGAAGAATTTATGGTAAGCCTGGTTACTCTAAAAGCCTGCCCTTGTGATGTCAGGAATATGCATTTCAGTATGTTAAGTAATTTTTAAAACTACGTAACCGTATACCCCTCCTTCTATTTGCAACATTCCCTCACTCAAGGCATTTCAAACTCCTCTGGCAGAACCGAATGGCACCATGAAAAAGCAGTGCTTTTCCAAAGAAAAGCGCAGACTGTGGTGCCCAAATGGCCCTTGGGCACCGTGAATGAATGCCGCTATTTAATGGTATAATTGTGTTTGTATTATCTTGATGACTTTCATAAAAAGAAAATGGGGCTTCTAGGGAAGAAACACACGGGCCTGGGAGGACAAGGGCACACTTCATGTCTGAGCCGCCAGAGAGGAGAGCTCCAGCAGACATGCCCCTCTCACCCCAGCCTCCTGGGGGTCAGCCCGAATGAACCGTGATGCAGCTCTGGAAGCCCGGGGCTGCCAGGCTCTCCCCCATGGGCTGAGATGGCTGCTCAGCTTCCTAGGCATGGCCTTCGACAAGCCACCAAGGAAGAGCGTGTCCTTCTGAGCCCCTCCTGTTGTGACATGATCCAGTCTCCTCATTTTCCTCATTGGAGACCAGGCACATCACCTCAACCCTGGTCCGCCCCTTCCCCCCCCCAGTGTAGACTCCTGGTCGCCATGGTTATGACACAAAACGAAACCGTTCCTCCCATCAAGTACTCTCCTGTGGTTATGTCAGAAAGGGGAAGCTGAGGCCTGGCCTCCCAGTGGCAGCCTAGGAAACATGCTCCAGGGAAGTGAAACTGGGTCCCCTCACCTTCTCCACATCGGCCTTGGTCACATTGATGTCAGCATCCATCTTCTCAAAGTACTGCTGGGCACGGTCGGCCTCCTTGCAGTCCCGCTCAAAGCGCCTCTTACTCTGCAGACAGAGCACAGCCATGCTTGGTCACCTACCCACCCTGCCACCACATGGGCATTCTCCTCAGACCATCCATTATGCCTCATCATCTCCAGAAGTGACTTCAGCATTTGTCCCCCTTACAGCGATCCCCGTCTGTCCTCTGCCTAGGATTTATCTGTCTCTACTGAAGCATGTTTCAATGAGTATGTGTACCTGCTGTGTGCATGTGTGAGTGCCTGTATACGAAGAGGTCAACATCGAAGGGGTCAGAGGTCAACGTTGGGTGCCTTCCTCAATCACTCTCCACACCGTTCTTGAATGTTAAAGATTTATTGTTATTCTGATGGCATGTGGTTGTGTGTGTATCAGTGCAGTGTAGGCCCCTGCAGAGCCAGAGCTTCTGGATCCGCAGGAGTGGAATTACAGGTGGCTGTGAGACGCCGACAGGGGTGCTGGAACCACACCAGGCCCATATCAGGCCCTCTGCAAGTGTCTAGTGCTCGCGGCTGTTGAGCCATTATCTCTCCAGCCTACCCACCCTGTTTTCTGAGATAGTTTCTCACTAAGCCTGGAGCTTGGTGCCGGGATTGTAGGCATGTGCCATTGCACACAGCTTTTTAAGTGGTGCTGGGGATCCAAACGCAGGGCCTCCCATGGCACATACTTTACCCACCGAGGTACTCCTCCGGCATTTCCGGCACAGCGCTTTGTTTGCCATAGGAGCAAATTAAGTGAAATATAAACGAGAGAAACCTAGACATGAGACTCCTTAGTGGTCTATGCTGGGCTTTTTTCTTAGTGAACCGTTCGCAGTGAGCTGGTCTGGGGAGACAGTGGTCTAGCTGCCGGCTTCCCCGCTTACCGACTCCAGCTGCTTCCAGCATGTCTCTATGTGCTGCTGAGCTTTCCGTCCATCATGGAAGTTCTGTGAAGCAGAAAACAGAGCAGGGTCAGCACCCACCCTCCTCCTGCTTCCATCTGCTTAAACAGCTCTAAAGATGTATGTTTCTTTTTGTATGTGGGCCTGTTTTCCCTGTGTGTGTGTGTATGTGTGTGTGCACCATGTTTGTGCAGTGCCAGCAGAGGCCAGGAGAGGGCATCAGCTCCCCTGGGGATAGAGTTGCAGACCGCTGTGAGGCATGTGGGTCATGGGAACCAAACCCAGGTCTCCTACAAGGGCATCAATTGCTTTTAACTGCTGAGCCATCTCTCCAGCCCCTGAAGTAGCCTTTAGATATCATCTGGGCTGGAGGTGTGAGTCAGTGGAAGTGTGTCTGCCTAGTACATGTGAGGTCCTGCAAAACAAACAAACACTGACCATCTATTCTGTACAGTCCAAAGAAATATAAGGGTTCATGCCTGTAATCCAGGACCAGTGTGACTGATGCAGGAAGATTTCCATGAGTTCAAGCCAGACTAGAGACCCTGATCTCAAAAAAACAACCAAAGTTTAAATAATAAACAAGTTAAGGGGAAATAGAAACAAGGCTGGTTGCAGAGTTCCTTTTTAAGTTGTAGACACAGCAATATTGAATGTGAAATTGCATGTCGCTTGCAAAAACAGGAATGTCTTACTGAGACAGGCATCACACCGGCAGATGTGGCACACACCTCTAATCCCAGCACTTGAAAGGCAGAGGCAAGTGGATGTTTGAGGCCAGTCAAGGCTGCATAATGAGACCCTGTCTTAAAGGAAAAACTTACACCAATCACTGGGGTCATCCTTAGAGCACTGGTGAATTCACATGTTATATTTTCACCTCCCACAAATGAAAAATTGTACTTCTTAGCTGTCTCCCCCAGCCTCTCCTGAGTTGGGAAACCACCCCTACACCCCTATGAATCTGTCTGTGTTGGATATGTCACATAATGGAACCCCATAAACTGAGGACTTTTGTGATTGGCAGGATGGCAATATTTCTTCCTATTCACATGCAAGGATACTTTCAAGGTTCTTGCTGTTGTAGTATGTATGTGTCCACCAATCCTTTCTTCTGGCTGCATAATATTCCACTGAACAGAAGTACCACGTTGATGTATCCACTCATTGGTTGTTGGCGGACATTTGCTTTGTTCCTAGTTTAGGGAGACTATGGATGTTGGTGCTACAAACACTGCTGTGAGCTTTGTGTAAACAGACGTTGTATCTTAGAAGCTTCAAAAACGGTTTATTATTGTGTTTAGGTGTGGACTCCACGGCACACGTGGAGCACGGAGGAGGACTTGCCGGAATTGGTTGTCTCTTTCCGATGCGCGGGTCCCTGAGGACTGAGCTTTATCAGCTGAACCACTGTACCAGCCCGAGAATCTTTTGAACCAGAGAGGCCTTGTGGCGGGCATGTGACTAGTATTAACTTCCAGAGACCCCAGAAAGCCGGATCAGGCAAGCTGCTAGGAGAAGGGGAGGAGAGGAGCTTAGAGAGGGACACTGGTGGCTCAGGGTCTAAGGGAACAGAAGGCCATGGGTGGGTCTGAACCTGGATGATGTGAAGGGAAGACACAAGAATGAAAGCTATTGCCTGGTGACAATGCAGGGAGAACTTTGACCCCCGCTCTACAACACAAGCACTCTAACCCTGGCCCCACCACCAGCCACCATGTTTGTCTTTGATTAGTCAAGCCACTGGGAGTTCAGGACCAGATGTGATCCTGGGTCTTTGAGATAGCTCAGTGGATAAAAGTGCTCACCACCAAGAATGATACCCAGAGTTCAATTTGGGGTCCCACATAGTGGAAGGCGAGAACCAATTTCCAAAGCTGTCCCCTGACCTCCAGTAATGTGCGTACATGTCCTGGGTCCGGGTCCTGATCTGAAGAGAGCTTAGCAGGTTCCCTCCCACAAGGCAGAAGGAGAAACCAAATCCACAAAGCTGTTCTCTAACCTCCAACTGCACACTGTGACAGACATGCCCAATAAGTGAAAACTTTCCTTAAGAAGAAGGAAAGAAGGAAAGCCAGAGTGGGAGGAGGGTAAATAGATCGATAGTTTTAAGGCTGATATTTCTAGAAGGTTCCAAAGTCTGGTCCAAGGTGGCTTGGGGCCCGAGAGCTGGGAAGGGTTAGCATGGAACCTCCACTAGAGAGGACTTGTCGTAAGGTGGGTAGTTAAGGCCGGGTGACCACCAAGGATGAATGCTCTGGAAAAGAAAATGATATGGCTAGAGAGAGGAAATGACGTCTCTCTCACTTAGCATCCAAAAATCACCAGTTCCCTTTAACATACTTCCACCAGACACTAATGGGATCAGTGGACCTTGTCTGCATGGCCAGAGGCTGCAGGGCCTGTGCTGGGTAAAGGGCTCTGCCCTCTGGGGCTGCTTAGATTTGCTGTCTGAAGCTGCCCAGTCAGCGAGGCTTCTCATTTGGCTGAGTCTCTGGACCAAGGTCACAGTAAACTCTGATCTCCTACAGGGTTCACCCTTGACCCTGGAGACAAGGGGCAGCAGCAGTCCCCCAGCTGGCTGTCCTGGTAAATGCCCTTCTGTGTGTCTCTGTGTGTGTCCTGGGCAGGCCAGAGGTTAAAATGTCTTCCTCCACCATTTCCCACCTTATTTCTTGAGAAAGAGTCTCTCATTAGACTGGGAGCTCACTGGTTCTGCTAGACTGGCTGGCCACTGACCTCCTGGGGTCTGCCCACTTCTGCTTTCCATTGCTGGGTCACAGGTGTGCATCATCACACTGGGGTTTTACGTGGTGCTAGGAATTCAGACTCAGGTGCTCATGTTTATATAGTAAACAGTTAACCCACTGAGCCATCTCCTTCGCCCCTAAATGCTCTTTTTAACAAACCTTCCTCGTTAGCCAATCTGAGTCCTGCTTTCTTCCTGACTGATAAGGTATAGCTGGGTGGTAGGGTAACTAACAGAAAGTACCGGGTCCCTAAGGTCCTCTTCTGGGCTTCTGCCAAAAACCCCCTTTCCTTACGCCTACAACTCATCACAGTCTGGGGACAACCAAGTGCCAGGGAAGGTTGGAGGAGGGGACAAGACCAGCCTTTTGCCAGAACAATGAACCTTTATAAGGGGATGCATTCTTGTCTATCCAGAGGGCAAGTGCCACCGTTCTGAGTTCTTCTGCAGTTCAGTTCTGACCATCCTGCAATTTTTTTTTTAGACTAAAGTTTTTGTTTTTTTAATCTTAATCATATGTGTGATTTTGTATATCACGTGCATGCTTGGTATGGAGGAGGTCAGAAGAATAAGCTCTGAGATCAAAGTTATAGACGGTTGCGATTTTTCCAAAACCAGGACCTCTGCAGATGCTCTTACTGGGAAACCATCACTCTAGTCCCCACCTGTCCTTCAGGTTTGGGTCTCTATGGACTCAAAGGTCATGTCCCTTGGGCCTTCACCTTTTAATCTCATAATGGACACACAGGGTGGGAGAGAGGGGAGAGGACAAAGCCTTGGAGTGAAGGCGCCAGGGGCAAGGCCGAGGAAGAACCAGGCAGCTTGCTGACTGCAGGGTGTAGAAAGCCCTGACAGACAGGATGTTATGCACAGCTCTGTGAAAAGGAAGGAGTGGAGGCCAGAAGGAAGGGGGAAGGGTACCCTCAGGGGAAGAGAGGCAATCAGGAAGAAAAAGTCCATTTCAAACCCTGCCCTGTTGGAGAGGCATCTTGGGCTCCCAAAGTTCTCCACCTGGGACCTTCTCCCTAGAGAGGATGGCTGCCCCTGCTTCTCATGTTTTGCTGCATGCTGGAAAGGTCCCGGTGACCTCAAGATTCAAAGATGGAGCCAAGAGGTGGTATAGGAATGTGACCCCTAACTCCATAGGCTGAGGCAGGAAGACGATGGAGGCCCAGGCCTGCCCAGGCCACTCAGCACAGCCTGTCTCAAGATAAAAAGTAAAAAGGGGCTGGAGACTAAGCCTAGTGGTAAAGTGCTCGCTTATTTGGGCTCAAGGCACACAGCACCCCAACACATACACACCCAAAGAAGAATAAAATGAACATACAGATGTGAAAAATGAAAAGGCGAGACCCCAGAGATGGCTCAGTTCCGTTCCTAGCCCTCATGGCAGGTGGCTCACAACTTCCTCTAACTCCAGCTCCAGAGCTCCGACACCTTCTGGGCCTCCTGCGCACAGGCACACACACTTCAAAAATAATAAAAATAGCCAGCTTGCGGTGGCTATAACCCTACGGCTGGGGAGGCCAAAGCAGATGGATCTCTGCATTGCAGGCCAGCCTGCGCTACATAGTGAGACTCTGTCTTAAAAAATAAACAAGTCTTTAAAAGAAAAAACAAAAAACAGCTCATGGGCTGGAGAGATGGCTCAGCACTGGCTGCTCTCCCAGAGGACCAGGGTTCAATTCCCAGCACCCACATGGCAGCTTACAACTGTCTGTAACTCAGTCTGACACCATCACACCAATGCACATAGAGTAAAATTAAATATGAATTATTTTAAAAGAGTTCACATTTTGGGTAATTCTATCTAAAAACCCAGAGAGGACGTTCTCTGGCTGTCTTTTATGTAAGTGTGTGAGAAGCATACACATTTTCTGTGTACCTTACATGGCTGGTAGCTGGTGGCTGTCTCCCATGAGGGCACCTCAACCCTCGCCCCCCATAATTAACTAGGCACCCAGACTGCAGTGCCTGGTGATGTTCCTTCCAGTATTTCTTCTGCAGGGTGACCCTCCACTCCCAAGGAGACCCACACCCTCCTCATGGCTCTGCACATGACTGACCTTGGCAGAGGTCACCAGCTCCAGCTGGCTCCTTGGAGGGAAAACAGTGGTTTGAACAGTTAGAAAACTTAAACAAATAAGCAGATTTGCCAAATGCATTTGTTGTTTACGAACAAACAATGGCAGGGCGCTTCTCCTCAGGACAGTGAGGAAGTGTGTCAGAAAATCGTGCCCTCACCGCTCTGAACAAAGAGGGATTGTTCCCAGGACAAAGACATAAGGGCTGCTTTGGGAGCCTGGGATGAAGTCACCACTGCTCTTCCCTCCTGTCAGAAAAGGGACAGGAAATGCCGTCTCTGGGGACCTAGAGGAATGCTAGTTACTCTCCCTGTAATAAGATGCTTTGGGTCTCTTTTAAAAACACAATAATAGACAGAAAAGAAAGGGGAGAAGAAAAGGAAGGATGGAAGGAAGGAAGGAAAGAAGGAAGGAAGGAAGGAAAGAAAAGAAAGAGAGAAAAGCCAAGTAGTATCTGAAGTAGTCAGCTAACAGTATTTGTTTTCCTTTCAGGGTTTTTTTCTCTGTGGCCCTGAATATCCTGGAACTGACTCTGTAGACCAGGCTGACCCTAACTCATAGAGACCACCGATGATGTCTCCCGAGGGCTGGGATTAAAGGCGTGCACTACTGCGCCCTCAGTTCGGTTTTGAGTTGTCCTTGAGTCTACAGAAGAAACGCCCTTCGAGGAACCATGCTGCTCAGTAGATAAGGTGCCTGATGTGTCAGCGTGAGGACCTGAGTTCAGATCCCCAGCGCCACTTACAAAGCTGAGTGTGGCAGCGGGCATCTGTAATGTCAGCACCAGAGAAGCAGGGATGGAAGCCCTGGGCTCACTGGCCAGCCAGCCTAGCAAACTGTCAAGCTCCAAATTCAGTGAGGGACCCTGTCTCAAAATAATAATAATAATAATAATAAGGTGGTGAGCAATAGAAAAAACACACAACATTGACTTCTGGCCACCACATGTTCATAGGAGATTAAAAATAGAAAGAAAGAGAGAAAAAAGAGAGAAAGAAAGAAAAGAGAAAGAGAAAGAAAGAAAGAGAAAGAAAGAGAAAGAGAGAGAGAAAGAAAGAAAGAGAAAGAAGGAAAGAGAAAGAGAGAGAGAGAGAGAGAAAGAAGGAAAGAAAGAAAGAAAGAAAGAAAGAAAGAAAGAAAGAAAGAAAGAAAGAAAGAAAGAGGGAGAAAAGGAAGGAGAAAAAGAAAAACCTGAATTTGGCAGGGTAGCCTACCCCTTTAATCCCAGCATCTGGGAAGCAGAGGCAGGTGGATGAGTTCAAGGCCCGCCTGATCTACATAGAGAGGTGGATAGCTAGGGCTACATAGCAAGATGCTATTAAAGGAAAAAAAAAAAAAAAAAGCAACCTGGATTTATAGCATGAGTCTGAAATCCTGACCCTTGGGAGTGGGGTGAGGTGGGGTGTTGGAGGTCGGTCTGATGCTGTCCCTCAAGATCTAGTTAAACCTATCTTTGTTGTGTAGACCTGCCTAAGTCATTATACCTGGTTGGTTGATTAAACAGCTTGTTTTAATGGGATAGGAGTGGCTAAGGTTCCCAGGTTTCGGGTTCTAGAGAGAATCTTGGAAAACAGACGGACGGGAAGGGAAGAGAGGAGGAAAGAGGATGCAACGATGGGTTGGTGTGGAGGAAAAGCCATGTGGGCCAAGAGGAGGACTCTAGTAATGGTGTGAAAGGCCCAGATGAAGAATACATAGGCAAGTATTTACAAGATTATGGATGGAGGATAGTCCAGAAGAGGAGGATGGAGACTGGGAGGTGAATGGTGAGGTTATTAAGACAGTGAAAGTGAAATATCTGCCCGGCCCAAGGTAAATAAGGCGATTATAAAATCTAACAGGTGTCTGTGCCTTATTATTTGTGATAGCGGGTTAAATAATACCGCCCTGATAGTCTTAAGGCTTAAAATAAACATTATATAGCCAGACAACGATTTTTAATTACTACAGCACTGGGTAGGCAGGACAGGAGCTGAGGCAGGAGACTGCTGTTTGAGGCCGCCATTGGCTACTTACATAGTGAGGACCAGGCCAATCAGGACGTTCATACAAAGACAGTGTCACAAACAACAAAACCCAGCAGAAAACAAACCAAAAGGCGACTAGAACCCAAGGGAAAGCAAACCCCAGCTTCAAGGGAAATAGAGAGGGCTGTCTGCAGCGACTTCACTGTCCCGCAGGTGAGACTTGCTTATCACTTGCTCTGCAAGGAGACAGTGTGGCCGGCTTCACATCTAGACACCCGGGGTCAGTTAAGAAAGCAAAATGGAATGCTGTTGTGGAAACAGCCACTTCAAACACAAAACAGGAAAATTAAAAGAACACACGCTGAGTCGGCGCAGTCTCACCCGTCTGGAATTTTAAACACAGCTCAGTTCCACAGACGGAAACAAGAGGGCACAGAGACTTTAAAAGGGCAAAGGCAGAGGGGGCCTCAGGCGGCACGTGTGGCGAACGCTGTCCTGTAGGTCGGGAGGCTGGGTCACCCCAACCCTGACTCAGGGTCCTCTCGATTGTCTCAGACAGGGCTCGGCTATGTAGTCTAGCCGGCCTGGACACCGCCATCCTCCCTTCCCCCACCGGTGCCTCAGCCTCCCTAGCTGGCCGGGCAAGCATGCACAGCCCTGGCTTCCTTGGGAGTCTGAGTATAAATCTTTGTGCTACGGGCTGATCAAGTGTGAGGACACCGTGTGGAAGATGATCACCCACCCAGCTGGTGTGCTGTACTCCTAAGCCCTAAAAGGAAAACACGAGACGGTTACAGCCACACACTCTGCTTTTGGCTCAGGAATCCATGTTAAAAGTCCTTTCAGAAAGTGCGTTTCAGGTCTCATGAAGGCAGCTACCTCGTCACACCCTCTGCCTCCCCTCCTGCAGCACTGACTGACAAGGCATGGCTTAGGGATCCAAACAGGGTGCAGGGTCTGCCTGGGCCCGGGGATGAGGCTGAGTTTCCTGGCCTTGACTCTCCGGTTGCCCTTTTGTCCTTGGTTCTCCCTTGTTTTCTGGAGAGATGCACCACCCAGAAACCTCCACACCCGGCACCCACACGTTGAGTTTAATCTCCTGGGCCATGTCACCCTGTGTTCACATTCCTTAAAGCTCTAACCTTGTAGAGCCTAGGTTAACGTCAGTGACACAGGACCGACTTGAAAGCACCCTCACAGGCTCCAAGGACTTCAGTCCGTCTCTTCCAAGAGTGCAAAGCTGTCGCTTCTGAATCAAAGCAAGGGACCTCCATGATGGGTTTAAGGGAGTGCCAGGTGAAAAGGAGAGGCCTCCGGTGGCCCCGCCATGACTACAAAGGTCTTATCTGACTCCACCACCCATCAGGGGATACTCGCAGGTGCAGATGGGGACGATCCAAGTTTGAGGCATGCAGCATCATAACAAGAATGCCAGTGAAACCCATTACATCCAGGACAGCGTAAGGGAACAGAGTGAGAGGATGTGGGAGAAGGGCAGTCTGGGATGCTAACAAATCAAGACTTAGCAACAAAGGCTGAGGACGCACCCTCCTCCACAGCATCTTTGAAGGATGAGCAGCTTGTAGGTACTCTGAGATGCCATATCTGAGATTGAGTGAACAAAAGAAAGAAAAAAAAAAGATGACTGGGCCTTGGCCTTGGATGCTTCTCGTGACTGCTGGAACCACGAGAAGGATAGTGGCACTCTTGGATTGGCATTATGGGAAAGACAGGCAAGTGCTGAGTACAGGAGAATCAGACGAGGAACGAGTGGGGTTGGAGACAGGCCTGGCAGTGACTAAGGCGGTGAGCTGGGCAGTGGGTTCACAGACTCCAGGGCCAGCATGGAAGCAGAGCTTGGGCGAAGAGACACAGTGCTCTCCTCTAGGTGACTCGCAAGGACTGGATAGATGGAGGGTGAGGGCTCTCGCTCTGGAAAGCACTTGGCTAGCATGCCTGAGATCCTAGGTTCAATCCCCAATATTGTCAGAGAGGGAGAGGAAAGGGAGGGAGGGACAGAAAAAGAAGAAGGGAAGGAGAGAGAGCGAGAGAGAGAAGGAAAGTCTTGGTTGTATTTCGAGCACATAAAATCAAGAAGAAAATATGAACACCCTGTCAAGGAAGGAAGCTGTTGCCCCATGAATAAAGAAGCTTACGTTTCTTCGGTCCATGCAATGGATATGGCTCAGTGAGCCTGGGTTCCAACCCCAGCCCCTATAAATGGGGTGAGTTTACCATGCCGGCTCTTGGGAGGTATAGGCAGCAACTTTAGCTATCTAGTGACTTTAGGGCCAGCCTGGACTATAAAATAAAAGACCCTGTCTTAAAACAAACTAACCAGTCGGCAGGCATCTGTGGAGGCCTGTGAAACCTTCAAGAACTGCTAAAAGCATCCATGATTGTTTCCTCTACAACTTCCTAGATAGTTACTGATGAAAGCAATGCTGGGAGCCTGCTGATTAGTGAAGCAGACTTTCCAGCTGCAGAGAGAACTACGTCTGCCGCTCAGGCCCAGGCTGGCAAGACCACCTGGGCTCCTGAGTGGGAGCCACGCAGCTCTACAAATTCCTCCTATGAGATTAGTGAGTTCTGCTGTGCTGGACCCCAGACGGACACAAAAGCGGGGCTGGGCCAGCCTCTAAACTCCATTGAGTCCTTTTGCCATACAAAAGCCTTCAGTGGCGTTATCTGTCACCTACTCTACCACCTGGACCTCAGATAAGCCAGTCCAGGTCTCACTGATGCTGGAAACTGATTTGTGACACTGCTGGCAACTGTCAATCAGGCTGTGAAAGCACCCCTGCTCATCTGACTTCTGGGACCTGGGTAGGGATGGGAAGCTAATCTCACCTCCCACACAAAGGCAAGAGCTAGCCCAGGAACAGCAGGGCAAGCTTGCAGTCCCTGTGGAGGCTGGAGTTCTTCAAAACCAGCTTCAGCTACATGGTGGATTCCAGGATAGCCTGGAACTGGAACATAGCAAAACCCTGTCTCAAAACAACGAGCTAAAAAGAGCTGATTGTGGAATCGTTTAACTAATCTAAACCAGTCAAAACCAGTAAGACTACAGATCAAAAAAAACAATAAAAGTACTTAAACAATAAACAAATGGGGCTGACTTGCAGCTTGTAGTTTTTATGTAGCTGTAAATTCATTTATGAATGAATGACTGGAACATCTACTAAAGATCTGATTATGAAAACAATGCATTTTCCAGAAAGAACTGAGCATACAAACTATGGAACAGTGAGATGGTTAAAAGATGCTCGCTGAGTTTAAGCCCCGCAACCTACGTAAAAATGCGAGGAGAAAACAGACTCCACAGATCAGCACTGTCCTGCCTCTAAGACAGACCCAAGGTCTGTTCTGACCTCAGCAGAAACTGGGAAATGATATTGTTTGGCAGAGACACCTGGGGTAGAAGGTGTGCAGGCAGGGGTCTGCAGATGTGCAACTGGTGGCTATGTGGGCAAGCTAGAAAACCACGAATGAAATAAAAGCACGCGTCCAGCCTTGCTTAGCACTGAGGTCCAGGCTGCCTGGGTAACAGCCCCAGCTGGACCCTGTGTGACCCAACAGACCCACACCCTGTGCTTCTAGCTGCTGAGCCAACGTCACAGACCTCCAATTGGGCAGGGTTAGCCTGAAGTCACAGCAAACGTTAGCCACTGCTATCCAGAACAGTGGGCGCAGGCCTAACCAATCTTCCAGACTATCAGTGTATCGACACACCCACAGGACACAGCCCTCCAAGCTTTTTGTTGTGTCTGTTTGTGATTTTTTGTTTTGTTTTGAACAAGGTCTCAGTAAATAGCCCTGGATGTCTTGAACTTGCTATGCCAACCAGACTGGCCTCAAACTCAGAGATCCACTTGCCTCTGGCTCCTAGGTGCTGAAACTAAAAGCTGTTTTGGGGCCAGGATCTCCTGCAGCCCACGCTGGCCACAAACTCACTGTGTAGCTGAGGAAGATCTCTTGCCTCTATCTCCCAAGTATGCTCCATCACACTGCCTTTTTTAATTCTATCTATCTATCTATCTATCTATCTATCTATCTATCTATCTATCTATCTATCTATCTATCTTTTTTGTTTTTCCAAGACAGCATTTCTCTATGTAGCCTTGGCAGTCCTGGACTCACTTTGTAGAACAGGCTGGTCTCAAACTCACAGTGATCTGCCTGCCTCTGCCTCCCTGAGTTCTGGGATTACAGGCATGTCCACCACTCCTAACTTTTAACTTTTTATCTTACTTTTAAAATGTATCTTATATCTATAGGTGTATGGACACATTTGTGTGTGGAGGTCAGAGGACAACTTGCAGGAGTCAGTACTCTCCTTACACAATGTGAATCTCCAGGCTCAAACTCAGGTCATCAGGCTTGGGGGCTAAGGCCTCATCCACAGAACTGTCTTGGATGCTCTCTCTCTTGCGTGCACACACACATTTTTTGAGCAGCGTCTTGCTAGCTGGCTAGTTGCATTCTCTAGTTTGTAGTCCTCCTGCCTCAGCCTTAATGCTGGGATTAAGGACCTGTGTTACCACACTGAGCTACACAGTCCTTCCAAATAATGGTAACCATGATATAGGAAAGAGATGGCTTCACAAAGCCACATATGAAAATACCACAAATATGTATTTGTTGACAGACATTCTTTCCAGTATTTCTAAAGATTTCACAATGTTTTTAAATGTCAGTCTAGTTTAATTACAGAATGCTTCAACAAACAGAGTGGTGTTTGCAGATCGTCCTGACAGAACAGCTGACTCCCAGGCCCTGACTGGTGACACTCCTTAGAAGCAAAGGGATGGCTCAGTGGTTAAGGGTGCTGGCTGCTCTTGCAGAGAAGCCAGCTCAGCTCCCAGCACCCGCATGGAGGCCTAGCCTGTGACTTCTGTCTGTTCCAGGGGACCCAATAACCTCATCTCACTGCTTTCCTTCTTTCTTTCCTTCCGTTTCTGTTTTATTTTTCTGAGACAGGGTTTCTATGTGTATCCTTGGCTGTCCTACAACTCGCTCCATAGACGAGGCTGGTCTCACTCTTCTCACTAACCTCTTTGGGCACCAGGCACACAAGTATGCAAAAACACTCATACATATTAAAAAATTTTTTTTTCAAGACAGGGTTTCTGTGTGTAGCCCTGGCTGTTTTAGAATTCGCTCTATAGACCAGGCTGGCCTCAAACTCAGAAGTCCATCTGCCTCTGCCTTCTCAGTGCTGGGATTAAAGGCATGAGCCTCTACCACCAGGCTTTAAATAAATCTTTAAAAAAAAAATTAAGGCACATGATGTAAGAGATAATATAACAGATTATAAAAAGATAATTAATAATGAGTAAATAAGATAACGCATTTACAAGATAGCAAAAGCATATAAAGGTCCTTATCTATAAACTTAGAACTAAGCAGATATTAATATTCTCTGTGTATGTGCTGGGCCTGGAATCCAGTGCTCTGTATATAAGAGGCAAGTCTACACCTGCTCCCTTACTGGTGAACTCTAGGAAAACGCTCACCATTGCACTACACTCCCAGCCCTGGGGCACATCTGTTATTTCCCAGCTATTGCCACCCTTTCTCACCTGTACCTTCTGTGTGCCTGCCTTCTGCAATGCTGGACCTTATGAAGTGGGCAAGGATGTCCTTGTCCTGGAGGAGCCGACATTTTTTTAATGTGAGGTGGGAGAAAGACCAAGCAAGCAATTCCACACAGTACCTCAAGCTGCTGTCTGGCCGGGGTTAGTGGGGGAGTGTGTGAGTAGCATGCACACAGCCCTGGGTTCTGTCCCTAGTGCTTCTCCAACCCCTCTCCCCCGCCACTGCCAAATCTAGAGAGTGTTAAACACTACCCAACAAGACTAATGTAAGGTATTGGAGACATAGCCCAGAGGTTAGGAGTGCTGGCTGCCCTCGAAGGGGACATGAGATTGAGATTAGTCCCAGCACCCATGCTGGGTAGCTCACAACAGCTGTTAACTCCAGGTGTAGGGGATCAGATGCCTTCTTCTGCCTCAGAGGACATCTGCACACATGAGGTACCCGTACAGACTGACTGGCTCCCACTTTGTCTATCTGTCTCTCTCTCCTTTAAAAAATGCCACAAAGCTGTCGGACATGGTAGCACACACCTTTAATCCTAGCACTCAGAGACGGGCAGATCCCTATGAGTTTGAGAACAGCCTGGTCTACAGAGTGAATTCCATGACAGCCAGGGTTATATAGAAAGATTCCATCTCAACAAAGCAAACCAAACAAAAATTCATTGCAAAGCAAGGGAAGGTAAAGGGGAGAGGTCAGAGGAACTCTGTAATTTTAAGTGAGGCAGATGAGAAAGTCCTCTCTGGGAAGGAAACATTCCTGAGGAACCTGGCAAAAGGCTTTCTGAGCGAGAAAAACCAATACAAAGGCCCTGAGGCCAGAGGACAGTGAACCCAGCCATGGACCACACAGCGAGAGGGGAGAGATGGGGAAAGGCGCAGCTTTCGAGCCCTTCCCATCTTCTCCCCCACTGCTAGAACAGAATGGATACTTGATAAAAAGGTGAAAGCAGTTTCTGTTCGGGAAGCTGGCTAAGATGCTAAGCCCTCTGGGTAGAGAAGTGTCAGCGGCCAGCACACAGGCAGAGCCCTAAACAGGAAGAGGAGAGAAACCTTCACAAAGGTCAAGGCAAGTTCAGAAGCAGGGCAGCTGGCCAAGGCTGTTTCCAGATTCCATGTATTTATTTTATCTTTATACTAGAAGGTAATGTTTTGTTCTGAGCCGCAGGGTTCTGTCTAACTGTTTCCTAGCTGTTTCACAAAATAAAACACCTTGCCAGGTATGGTGGTGCCCGCTTTTAATCCCAGCACTTGTAGCCGGATATCTGAGTTTGAGGCCAGCCTGGTACACAGAGCAGCCAGGACAGCCAGGGCCATACAGAGAAACTCTATGTTGAAAAACAGCAACAACAAAAAATAAACAAACAAACAAATAAAATACCTTCCTTAATGGCTGGTCCAGCAGGGAATGTTGCCAGGCTCACGGCTCCAACCTCAGAGCTGTGGACACTTGGCCCAACTAATTCCATGTGCTAGGAGACCTAATAAATAAGCCCTTTGAGCCTCACTGACGAGACACCAGCTACAGGCTCAAGTGAGATGGCTCAGCAGGTAAAGAAATGAACTTTTAAACGTTGTTTTCTGAGCTCTTAAGCACACAGCATGACAGGCGACTAAGTGAACTCATATAAACACCCAGACAGACAGACAGACACACACACACACATACACACACACACACAATGTTGCCCTTGAATTTCTGCTAGCCTCTACCTTCAATGTATACCATCACGGCTAGTTTTGTTTCTAGTTTTGTTTGTTTTATATTTATTTTTATGTAGGGGTATTTTGCCTGCATGTATGTATTCGTACCACATTTGTGCTCTGTACCCAAGGAAGTCAGAAGAGGGCCTTAGATGCCTTAGAGTTACAGATAGTTACGAGTCACTATGTGGGTGCTGGGAACTGAACCTGGGTCCTCTGCAAGAGCAGCTAGTTCTCTTAACCAATGCACACTCTCTCCAGCCTGTTGGTGTTTGAAACATGGTCTCATTATGTTACCTGGCTGGTCTGGAACGCATTATGTAAAGCAGGCTGGCCTTGAATTCAGAGATCCACCTGTTTCCTCTACTGCTCAAGTGGTTTAAGGGGTGCAGTGCCACACCTGGGCTCCTTTTTGTTTTGTTTGTTAGGTCAGGGTCTCACTATGCAGCCTTGAAGGCTTAGAAATCACTGTGTAGCGCAGCTGGTCATTGAATGTGAAGAGAAGTTTCTGGCTCTGCCCCACACCCTTGTAGCTCTCAAATGGGAGAACACCCCTGTCTTTGGTCCAAGTTTTGGGGGAAGACATCCCAACACACGTTACCGATTTCCGCTCCTGCTTCAGCTCCTGCACGTAGCGCATCAGGTCCACTGTGATCTGCGACGTCATGTTCTCGGAGATGACCTCGTGCTGCCCCGCATAGTCATTCGTCTCATTCAGGGTGGAAAGAAACGCCTTACATGCGGTATACCTGGGGACAGAACACAGCGACTCCTTCTCAGACGAGCCCACCTCCATCCTCACATGCTTTATTCGAGGAAATACTAATTAAAACCAGTCTGCTCTGCGTCCGCCTCCCAGAGGATCTTGCTGGTTCATTACACAACAGCTCAGAATTAATTACATCCCAAACACGGACACAGGTGCTCTGTGAAATATACTCTCTGGCACTGTTCACTCTCAGTCCACAGATGGTCCCAAACTCATGCACACGTTTCCACTACACCAGGCCTCTGGACCTACATCAAAGATGACACTCCCACCATGCACAATGACCCATCACTGCTGACTGACACAGACACAGTTCTTGGATGGATGAGGAGGTAAGTTACGGCTTTTGATGCTAAGGAAGGGAGCCCAGGCTCTGCGCCATTGGTTCTCAATCTGTGGGTCGAGACCCCTGGGGAGGGGGTCGAATGATTCTTTTACAGGGGTCACAAATCAGGTATCCTACATATCAGATATTTGCCTAACAACTCATAATAGTAGCAAACTACAGTTATGAAGCAAAAAGAAATTAACTTTATGGTTGTAGTCACTACAACATGAGGAACTGTACTGAAGGGTCACAGCATTAGGAAGGGTGAGAACCCACTTGGCCTGCACGTGCTTGCAGGACCTCCTAAAATATTCCCTAATTGGTTTAGGGGACACAGTCTGCAGCGGGCCCCGGGGCTCAGGGTCAAGGTTAAGGAAGCGTTCTACTTGTCTTCCCCAAGTTCAAAACGGACACAGACAGCAAGGTGGGAAAAGGACAACATGAGAAGATGCAGTTCTCTCCTGTCCCTTCACAGGCACCACCAATCACACACATCTCGCCACACCTCCACCAGCAACGGACATACTTGTATTCTTCTTCTTCCTTCGAGTTCTTTTTGGGCTGGTATTTCTTTGAAAGGTTCCTAAGACGAAAATGAAGACACATCACCTTATTTGGAAACACACAGAGAAGCCAGCGCTAAAAGACGATGCAGTGGACTTTACTAGTTTTGTTTTTTTCTAAACACATAAAGTTGCACAATTCAAGCCCATTTGTAGGGCCAGCACAATGGTCCAGAGGGTGAAAGCGGTTTGTTGCCAAGCCTGATGACCTGAGTTTGATTCCTCAGAATTCACACAATGGAAGAAAAGAACAGAGTCCACAGAGTTGTTCTCTGCCTCTGTATTACAGCGTGCACTCCCTCACCTACAGATCCTACACAGAAATAAATAAAAAGTGTCTAAAAAGTAGCACTCCAACAAGTGATGGGTTGTACATACACTTAAACGCATAGAGTACTCTACAGAAATGTGGGTATGTAAATGCAGCAGATTGGCCTAATAAATGCGTATTTAAAAAGCACCATTTTCTGTAAGGGTGTGCACTAAAGGGAAAAAAAAGACAAAAAGGGAGACTCACGTCATCCCAAAAGACATTTGGTCAGTCTCTCAGAGGCAATGTAGTAAACCAAAGTCACTCCAGAGCCAGGTGGAGGGGACAAAGCAGAGTGAGGGGGCTAAGTTCAGCAACAGATTCTTCCATGCATGGGAGCAGGGAGCACCGAAGGGCCCGTGGCTACCTTCCAGGTGTTTTTAGTGTGCAGTTTGAAATAGTAACCATTCTTTTTGTTAATCATAACTTATTGAAAACACCACTTCTAAGTTCACAGCTCACATAAAAATTCTCAGACTGTGGGTTAAAAAAAATTGCCTGGTGGTGATGATGTGCACCTTTAGGTAGGTCTCTGAGAGTTTGAGTCCAGCCTGGTCTACAGAAGGAGTTCCAGGACAGTCAGGAAAAAACACAAAGAAACCTGGCTAGATAGATTGATAGATAGACAGATAGACAGGAAGGAAGGGAAGAAAGGAGGGAGAAAGGGAGGGAGGCAGGAAAGGAAGGAAAGAGTAAAAAAGAAAGGAAGGAAAGATAGGGATGGATAGATGGATGGATAGATAGATAGATAGATAGATAGATAGATAGATAGATAGATAGATAGATAAGCAAACCCATCCACATTTTCTTTTTAGCTTCTTGTCCTGGTTCTTTCTCCACAAACCCTTCCCAACCTCTTGCCCTGGGGACAAGCTTTCTGGTTTTGTATTAAGCATTAAATAAAAACAAAAAGAAAAAGAAACAAGCATGCAGGGAAGCTCTCAAAACACCACCTTTCCATTACAGACCTGTTGAGGAAGTATGCTTTCTATATGCAACCAGCATTTTGGATAGACTAACTAGCAGGGAAGAGGAAAATCTGAGTTTCTGAGGCTGCTGGCTCAGAGCTGGCTAACCCCATGAGCCACAGGGGTACTTTCAAAGCAGATACTTGGGCCCCTTTCCAGGTGCTCTGAACCAGAACGCCCAGGGCGGAGCCCAGGAATGTTTGGGTCTGTTCTTTTATTTTTCTGAACAGTTACCACAAGAGATCTGGATCAGCGTGGCAGAAGGTGAAGGGCGCATTCCCAATGAACAAAAGGCACAAAATAGAAGGTGGCCAGGAGCCTGGCTGGAGGCACAGGCCTGTAATCCTGGCTACTTAGGAGGCGGAGGCCAGTGGATCCTAAGTTCAAGGGCTTCCTGGACTCTGGAGTCAGTTCAAAGAAGGCAATTTAGAATAAATGCTGTTTCCACCAAAATGGCCACATGAAGGGAAGTAAGGGCAGTGCCCTGAGTCGGTTCAACAGAAGCAAACTGAACAGAGAGGGACACTCAGGGACAGGGGACCTGCCCTGACAATGTCCATGCTGTCCCTTCCATCTGTGGACTCCAAGGACATGGGCAAAGTGTGGGCTATTCTGTCTCCACACCTCAGGTCTCAAGCTGCATGCGTGTGGAAGTTCTCAGAAGCCTAGGCAGTCCATGGGAGCAAGGCCCATTCTTCTGAACACCTCAGCCCACAGCCAAGAGTTTCAGAGGAGACAAGAACTCAGAACCCCTAGGCTAGAGGCAGTCTCCAGGCAGTGCACTCAACTCTTCAGCCTTGGAGAGACTCTGAATAAAAAGATGGGAGTATTGCAATGGACAGTCACTCCCAGGGCCATCGGCTCTAAAGGTCACTCATGCAATGGGTATGCTGGGAAGCAGCTGGAAGACTTTCAACCTCATCCCCTCCAACCCTTGTGGCTGGTAATCGTCAAACTTCTGCCACCATGATGGACTGTGTGCCCCCAAAACTGTTGGCAAAACAACCCCTTCCTTCCTTAAAATGCAGGTCTGTGGTCACAATGATGAGAAGAGTTAACCTATCAACTTTAGAAAGGCAGAAATTCTCACTGTTCACATTTGACAGCTGATCCCAGAGAACAATGTGCCCCAAGTCCTACTGTTGTGAAGTAAAGCAGGCACAGGATCACCCCCACAACACTGGGGACCGAGAGATGAGCTCAGCCAATTCATCAAACCACCCAAGCCAAGCACAACCAGGGGGAAAAGATTTGTCAGGTGCTGTCAGAAGGGAGTGGGGAGGAGGGGGATGGAGAGGAGGAGGAAAACCCAGCCTGGAAAACTCACACACACAAAAACAAGCAACTCAAATCCCCGTGGAGTATTCCACAGTAGAGGCAAACTTAAAAACCTGTAAAGCAAAAGAAAGTGGAGCGAACAAGAAGAGCAACACCAGGCTCAGGAAATGAACTTTGGGCTGAAAAACACACAGCAGTGGCGAATGAATAAACACACCAGGCTTTATCAAATTTGACAAGAAAGGAGCAAGATAACCACAGGGCCAAAACAGGAACATAACGGAAGAGCATGCCCAGGACCTAGGCAGAGCTTTGGTGCATGGCCACACTGCGCAGATTTACTCAGAAAACCCAGAGTTGCCCATGAGGAGAATGTTCTGACTGGCCCCAGACTTTCTCACCAAGGCCATGTGGCAACCATGTTTGAAGGACAAAGGCATGACCTGGGAAGAGTCTAGGCATGGAAAGTTTTCAGGCATTTGCAGGAAGAACTTTGGAAATTTAATCAGAAGGAAATGGGGAATTGCTGAGGAACTAATGTGGTTGCTTCACAGAGAGCTAGCAGATGGTGGGATGGCAATCTGGCTCGACTGGTAACAACGCTGACCTGAACCCAGAGGTAGCACACAGCCAATGAGAAGTGGCTGGATCCTGGGTCGGCATGGAGAGCTGAGTGGAATGTGTGTCCTGACGGCTTGTGAGGAGAGCTCTGGGGCCTCTGTCCTAAGGCAGGAAGGGCCACGCACTCACAGGAGAGGTGAAGTGGTGGAAACAGAATCAGGAGTTGCAGCCACACATGGATGCAGGCAGGCACGTTTAGAAATGCTTGTGAGGGTTTAGGTAAGCTGGAGTCTGGGAGAGAGGCACAGCTGGAGACACACATCTGGGAGTGATTGCTACATCCATGGGTGCTAAGGCCAGATACAGCTGTGGTCAAGGAGAGAGCACGGGCTAAGGGCAGAGAGAAACAGCTGGATGCTGGCACAGCAATGTTAAGAGCAAAGATAAACTCAGCGAGGTGGGAGGCAGAGACTGTCACTTGGTCTCCAGGAGAAAGGATGCCTCCGAGGAGGACAAAGGACCACTTCCATGTCCACCGGAGTTGTAGATGGACCTCCACAGCACAAGGCAACAGGGACGGAGGCACCACAGGGAAACAAAGGCACAAAATAAAGTAAGGCTGCTTCTAGCGACGGGACCCGCAGACAGCATGGGCATCTCCAAGCTTCCCCAAACTTCTGAATAAAGTTGTTCTGACCGTAAAAATGAATAAAGCCTAACTAGGCTGTGGAGTAGCACATCTATCCTCTCTCTTCTTCTCTGGAGACATCAGTCGGTTCTCTCCTTCCACTAGACTCAAACCCACAGAGATCCACCTGGCCCTGCCTCCAGAGTGCTCAGCCAGGCAACGTAACTCACTTTCATGTGAACGGGCAATGTGTCAGGATGAGCCAGTGTGAGGAAGCCATTTACTACCGAGACCTAGACACTTATAGGGTTCCAGAAACTGATCTGGACCTAGACAGTAGGAAACGTACCTTCCTGGTCTCTGTATTCCAGCTACTCAATGAAACCAAAATGTGTCATGCCAAGAGCGTTCCATGGCTAACGCTGAGGTGCTCATTTAGGCAAAAACAATGACCCTGCAGCATCCTAAATCAGCAGAGGGTAACTTTGAACTCCTGATCCTCCCGCCTCCACCGCCACACCCATGTTACAGAGTGCTGGGGATGGAAGCCAGAGGTCCACGTGAGTAGGCAAGCCCTCTACCAACTAAGCCACATCCCCAGCCTTCTCTCGGCGATTTTATAATAGCCTTTGTTCCTCGGATAACCTTAAAGGTTTGGAAATCGTGTGAGCTTCCTGCCAGGAGAGGGAACATTGTGCAAGACACTTGTGCCTTTCAAACAGTGGGTTTCAAGGAACTAAAATTTCCTAAAGAATTTCATGTTGGGCTTAAAGAAGCCAACTAGAAAAGCTAAAGCTGGGGTGGACTGGGCTAGCAAGATGGCTCAGTGGGTAATGGTGCTTGCTGCATAGGCCTGGGGACCTGAGTTTGAACCCTGGAGCATGCACAAAGGTGGAAAAAAACCAACTCCATTTATGCTTTGGCATGCAAGTGTGCACATGCACAGACACACACTCCACACACACACATACAAACTCCACACCCCCTATTTACAGCTCACACTCATTTCACACATGCGCCACACTTCACTCACTCAACACACACACTTCACACACATTTCACACACACACAAGCTGACTGGTATTGAGGCAGCACAGACATCTGACAACTCATCATCCCCCTGCAGGGCACACTAGAGCTCAGACATGGACAGAGCCATGATGGGCCAGGCCTGCTTAGCCCAGCACACTCCTGCTTTCCATTATAAATGTCCCTCCGGGACCCGCAGATGGCCTTGGAGGCTTCACTGAATAAATCTTTCCCTGCATTTTACTCCAACTTGTCTCTCTAATGGGTCTGTTGGGGACAAGCAGCTGGGACTGGCTTGTGGGAGCTTCTGGGATCCAGGCTCGGACACTAAAATCTGCTCTACAACAGGACCACTCACATGCTGCTGGAGAATGAAGATGGGAAAACACTAACTAGCTCAAGTACTACTACAGCCAGGCATAAGTTCACTCCGTGATCACAGCCCTGATCCCACAGTGAAGCAGAGGCATGATTTTGCCAACTCCAGAAAGTTTCTGCGATTGTGTGACGTTTGGAATTTTGGGGTCTTTTCAGAGGGTGTATAAGTGCTCGAGCCCTGAGAGGCAGGGTGGGCTGCTAGCTGCTGGTGTTGGTTGTGGTTTGTTAAGTTGTCATGTGCAAAGAAGAAACAAGAGGAGAAGGAGGAGGAGGAGGAAATTATCCTGACTCTGGAGATCAACCTGCCCCAAGAAGCTCAATGGCCCTAATCAGCAGGAAGTAATCTGAAGATAACATCTCCCTCTTTCCTCTCTATCTTTTTTTCTCAGTGTTAAGGGGTTGAAAGGGAAGAAGAAAAGGGGTAGAGAAGGGTGGAAGACAGAAGAACCCACAAAGTAGCGCACACCGGTTGCCGGTCATACCAGCACGAGCGGGAACAAGCACTTGCTGAGTGACGACAGAGAGGCTGTAAAATCCACACAGCAAAATGTTCAACAGCAACGAAAGCATAAGCAAACGATCTCAGTGAAGACGAACCTCACAACCAGTGCGGAGCAAAGGACCACAGCCAAGGCCCTCCATAGGAGACCCACAGCAGGCTCTACGATCCTGGGGAGGCGGGCTAGTCCAGGGCCCTCCATGTGGGATCCATGAGCCTCTCTCTATACACATGAGGCTAGGTGCAGAGGACAGGGTGACGGGGTTAGGATGGGGTGAGGGTGGGAGTCAGACCCTGGCTTCAATGGGAAGCACTGCAAAATAAACCAGAACACAGTACAGGAAATGAAAACACACCAAAACACAGTACCTAAAGGCAGGGAGGGATCTGAGTCCAGAGTGGTGGCACACAACACCTGTAATCCCAGCATTCAGGAGGTAGAGGCCGGAGAGTCAGGAGCTAAAGGCCAGCCTCCACCATAGAGTGAGGTCAAGGCTAGCCTAGCTTACATGAGACCTTGTCTCAAACAGAAAAACTGAACAAACAAAAAGTAATACGTTTTAAAATTTTTGCTGTCTTATACATATTAACTTTCTATATTAAAAAACAGCTATTTCCAATGACATATTACTTTATAAGAAAAGATCTCTCTCTCTCTTACACATACAGTGAAATGAGAATACAAATCATGCTTGCATCTGGCTGGTGAGATGGTGTAGTGGGGACATGCCATGAAGCCTGATGATCTGAGTTCAATCTCTAGGACCCACACCATGGAAGGAGCGAAAACCAACTCCTTGGGTTGCATTCCAACTTCCACACACACCATGGCACACACTCCCCTGCCCTACAAATAAATAAATGTAATGAAAAAAATCTACTGAAAAGAGAAATGGACCACAGCACCACAGCCATCTTTGTGGGCCGCCTTACCTGAGTTGCTTGGCATAGTTGAGCTCAATCTCAGTCCTCTCCTTCACAAACTTGATGTATTTCTCAAGAATATCGATTCCCCACTGAGTGTGTTTTTCTAAGTTGTCAAACTGATCCTGTTTGAAAAGAGAGGGGGGGAGTTTATTGTCTGTTTCTATGGCTACCAGTTCCAGGGAGCAGCCCTCCCCATCATCCACCGGTCCAGGAGAGTGGCTCGAACATTTTCCATGACACTCGGGCTTCTCTGTTGAGAGCTTTACATCAACATTACCAAATTTGGTTTGAGCAC
>CM053752.1:106686810-106899000 GCA_028658305.1 Pachyuromys duprasi | reverse complement strand
TTTTTTTTTTTTTTTTTTAAGAAAGAACAGTTGCTTGACTTTGGAGAAAGGAAGAGGTAGGGGAAGAGTTATGAAATTTGGCTTTTTCTTTTTTAAATTAATTAATTTTTTAAATTACAATTTATTCATTTTGTATCCCAGCTGTGGCCCTCTCTTCCCCGCCCAACCTCTTCTCCTCCTATGCCCCTCCCCCAATCCACTGATAGGGGAAGTCCTCCTCCCCTTCCTTCTGACCTTAGCCTATCAGGTCTCATCAGGACTGGTTGCATTGTCTTCCTCTGTGGTCTGGTAAGGCTGCCCCCCTCCCTCAGGGGGAGGTGATCAAAAAGCGGGCCACTGAGTGCGTGTCAGAGACAGCCCCTGTTCCCATTACTAAGGAACCCACTTGGAGACTGAGCTGCCATGGGCTACATCTGTGCAGGGTTCTAGGTTATCTCTATGCATGGTCCTTGGTTGGAATATCAGTCTCAGAAAAGACCCCTGGGCCCAGATATTTTGGTTCTATGGCTCTCCTTGTGAAGCTTCTGTCCCCTCCAGGTCTTTTTATCTCCCCCTTCTTTCATAAGATTCCCTGCACTCTGTCCAACATTTGGCTATGAGCCTCAGCCTCTGTGGTAGGTTCCTGTCCTGTTCCCTGTTTTCTCCCTCTTCCGATGTCCATCCTGTTTGCCTTTCTGAATGAGGATTGATCATCTGCTGGAGAGAATGTAGAGAAAGGGGAACCCTCCTCCATTACTGGTGGGAATGTAAACTTGTACAACCATTTTGGAAATCAATCTGGCGCTTTCTCAGACAATTAGGAATAGTGCTACCTCAAGATCCAGCTATACCACTCCTGGGCATATATCCAAAATATGCTCAAGTATACAACAAGGACATTTGCTCAACCATGTTTGTAGCAGCTTTATTCATAATAGCCAGAATCTGGAAACAACCCAGATGTCCCTCAACTGATGAATGGATGCAGAAATTGTGGTACATTTACACAATGGAATACTGCTCAGCAATTAAAAAACAGGAAATCATGAAATTTGCAGGCAAATGGTGGGAACTAGAAAGGATCATCTTAAGTGAGGTATCCCAGAAGCAGAAAGACACACATGGTATATACTCACTTGTAAGTGGATATTAGACATATAGTATAAGCATACTAAAATCTGTACACCTAAAGAAGCTAAGCAAGAAGGAGGACCCTGGGTAAGAAATTTGGCTTTTTCAAATGAGAAAAAAAATAGCTCAATGTGGACTTCACTATACACTATGTGCCACAAACAGTGGTTGGACCCAGGAACCAAAACTGAACAGAATTAGGCCACACCTGTACAGCGGCTGGGCCTTTCTGCTTTGAAGAGCAAGACAGGTAGGTGTACCAGCCATCGACGCACAGCTGTAAAGACAGCTCGAGCAGATGAGGGTAGGACAGCAGCAGGGCATGGGCAGAGGTTATGAAACCGGAGACAGTGGAGGGTCAGATTGTCCAAGGCCTTCGATGCACGGTGAAGGAGCTTGGACTCTCTAGGAGGCACACTCTGCTCTTGCAGGATCACAGATCTGTATGGAGTCGCAGGAGACAGAAGCCAGGAGACTACCCTGGGAGTCTGAAAACGAGAGTGGGAGGAAGCCATTGAGGCCAGGAGACTATCCTGGGAGTCTGAAAATGAGAGGCGGAGGAGGCCATTTTGGAGACACTTGGCACATGTTACTGACAGGTCAGCCGCAGACTCTGAGGATACTGGAGCAAAGGGGAGGGACTCTGGTTCTGCTTCCTGTGGGTAAAATAACAGTCCACACAGGGAGGAAGACTTCAGTGCAGTTTGGCCATGCGAATGGAGGGTTTGGTGTGCCTAGCAGAGCCTGGAAGCACAGATGGACTGAGCTCACAGGATGTCAGGGAGTGGACGGGTCTGAAGCGACAGCCACAGATCGGAGTGCCAGAGGGTGGGCAGCAGTATACAGGAGCAGCAGGGAGGACCGGCCCAGGAAGTGGAGCCTGAGAGCTGTGGAAGAGAGCCAGGGCGGTGGAAAGGAGCCAGGGAATGCATTAGAGCATCCCAGGAAGTGTCCTGCGCCAGGTCAGATGAGAGGCGTGCTGCTGCCTCACAGGGAACCTCAGAGGGGGCGAGGCTCTAGCCAGCCACAGGACTTCAGTGACACCAGCCAAAGGCTCTGCCCTCGGTACCTAGTGTGCCCACATCCCTGCCTCATTTCACTGAGACATGCAAGGTAGGGAGTGAATACATAAATGACACACTTCAGCTGTTCCTTCCAGCCCTGGGGCTGTAGCTCAGTCTGTAGAGTGCTTGTCTGGGGCACATGAAGCCCTGGGTTCCATCTCTGGCCCCTGACGAACTTGTGTGTGGCAGCACATGCCTGTAATGGTGGCACTCAGGAAGTGAAGGCAGGAGGATCAGAAGCTTAAGGTCATCCTCTGCTACAGAGCAAACTTGAATACAGCCTGGTCCACATAAGTGCCAATCTCAGAAAAGGGGGTGAGCTGAGACAGCTCAGTGGTTAAGGAGTGAGGTCTACTCTCAGCATCCACTTTGCCCTGTGTAACTTCAACTCCAGGGGATCTGAGGCTTCTGACCTCCACAGACACTATACTTACACGCCCAACCCTATACTCATACAGATAATAATGAAAAATAAAATCTTCTAGCCAGGCATGGTGGCATAAGCCTTTAATCCCAGTACTCAGGAGGCAGAGGTAGGTGCATCTCTGTGAGTTCAAGGCCAGCCTAGTCTACAGTTCCAGGACAGCCAGGACTACACAAAGAAACTGTCTCAACCCCACCCATCCACCTACCCCAAAATAAACAAACAAACAAGCAAACAAACAAACAATAAAGAGTCCAGAGACAGGAGGACCACACGAGCCCAGGAGTTCAAGGCCAGCCTGAGCAATATAGTGAGACTCTCAACAACAACAAAAGCTATACATACTTAACATATATAACCTAAAGAGTCTAAAGGTTAAGTGTAACCCATGGGACCAATCATCCCTACCATCTACCCCACAAATACATAGCCACCCCTTCTAAAAGCTTCGTCTTGCCTTTTGATTCCTTGTGTGTGAATCAGCCTTTTCAAAGCACAGCACAGTATTGTTGAGCGCTGGGGCTGAGCTGTGTTTCCAGCTTTCTGTATCAACCTTGAGTCTATCAGAGTCCTGTGTCCTAATTTCCTTCCTGTTGCTGCGATAAAACACCCTGACCAGAGGCAACGGGCTGGAGAAAGTGTAGGATTCAGCTGACACTCCCAGGCATAACCCATCATAGAAGGCAGTCAAGGCAGGAATTCAAGGAGGAACTTGAAACAGAAACCATGGAGGAATGCTACTTGCTAGCTTCTTCAGAGACTCATGCTTGGTCAGCTTTCTTATATGGTCTGGGACCACCTGCCTAGCGAACCGTGCTACCCACAGTGGGCTGGACCCTTCTGACTCAGCTAACAATCAAGACAAGCGTCCATAATCATGCCCACCAGCCAATGTTGTCGGGGGCACTCCCTCGACTGAGACTGTCTTCTCAGGGGACACTGTGTCAAGTTGACAGTTACTGCTGAGATTGATGGTTCACAGTCTCCATATCAGGCTGAACTGACTTAGTCTTGCTTCCAGCCAGGTGCCCAGAACAAATTAGCATCAACTTAGGACACTGGAGTCTTCTGCCACTAAAATGACTCTCACTGAAGACAACCCCTGTTTTGTTTTGTTTTTCTGCTTTTAAATCTATCCTTACAATTAATCTTTTAAAACGTTGTCATAAAAAAAACAAGGGACAGAGACTTAAAATTCTCACCTCTTTTAGCCCTCAATCTATCCCACACCCCTCCCAGATTCCAGTTTAAGAGCCAGTGCTCAGAAGGTTATTTATTTATGTTATCTCTATAGAGGAGGCTTGTTGAGCAAATGAGCAGGGTAAACAAGGCGGCAGGTCTCTGTAAACAGCTGGAAAAAGCAAATACACAAACAACTCAAGTGACGGTATGAATGAGCAGCACTCGAGTAAGACTTCTCCAAAGCACTCTGGTGGTCAAGGGCCCTTTCTTGCTCTACTTTCAAATCGATCAGATTTACTTAAAAACAAGAGCTTACTTAAAAATAAGGGTTGGGTTATGGTTCTGTGGGTAACATGACTGCCTTGAAAGCACGAACACCCAACTCCGACCCACAAGTGCTTGGGTAGGTGGAGACAGAGGGAATCCCTGGGGCTTAACAGTCACCTAGTCACCCTCTACCTAAAGAGGTGGATGGAAGTTCTGAAAATAACACCTGAGCTGACCTGTGGCCTACACACACACACACAACCACACGCGCACCTCTAATATATCATATTCCTCTCTCCCATCTATCTTTCTCTCTCCTATCTATCTATCTATCTATCTATCTATCTATCTATCTATCTTTATTCCTATACACTGATATTAATATATATAAAGAGCTGGCACTGCAGCTCAGTGGTAGAAAGTAACACTCAAGGTTCCAGCCTCATCACTGACAAAAAGAAAGCTCTTCCCTCCCTTCCTCCCCTTGAGCTCTCACTACAGCACCATCACCTCTGAAAGCTCCAGCTTCTGCTCTTGGATTTCACCCTCTCCTATCGACAATCTGCCTGACACACTGTGCCTGCCATTCTCTGCAGCAAGGGTGGAAATCCCAAAGTCCTTGCAAACAAACAAGCAAAAAGAAATCCCATCCACAAGCAACTGAGTCCCCCTTAAATTTCACTGACTGATAATATGTTTTCATTGGCTTTAGTTTTGAGACAGGGTGTTATGTAGCCCAGGCTGGCCTCACACTCCCCATGTAGCCAAGATGACCCTGAACTGTTGATCTGCCTGCCTCTACCTCCCACACGATGGAATTGCAGGCATACATCACCAAGCTGGCACCAGCAATCAAACCCAGGGCTTTGTGCATACTAGGAAGCAGTCTGTTAGCTGAGCTACACCCCAGACCTCACAATGTTTTTTTTTTTTTTAATCAGTTACCAAGACCATTTTTTTACAAACTGCACTAAAAAGCCCTTCCTCGAAGTCCAGGACTCAAACAGGACAGAAGATCCTCAAGAGTAAAGCCTTAAATAGTAAGGAGTGAAAGAGTGCCTGCAGTCTCCAAGCAGCATCCTCCGTAGGCAATATTAAGGCATCCTTGAAGGGACCACGCCCTGCTGCTACTATCACAGGACAAGGCAGCCAGAGGAAAATTCAAAACAGATGAAAAACCAATCGGCCCACTTGCATTCTTGACTAGAATGTGGAAAATTTAATGGGAAGAAATTCCAAATCTCAAAAGGACTCCTTTGTGAGCAAACAGTGTAAATGGTCCTTAGGAAAAAAAAAAAATTATCCCAGGCTCCGGTAAGGATGGAGATGTTATCAAGAATGTATTCCTTCCTAATGTGTGACCGGGTGGCTCAGCCTGCAACCCAGCACCTGACAGGCCACAACAGAAAGATCACCATTCATCAAAGGCCAACCATGTCTCAAAACAAATTGCTGGTTCAGGAGATAAAGCCACTCACCTCCAAGCCTGAGTTTGATCCCCAGGATCCACGTGGTAGAAGAAAACTGACCCCCACAAGATGCCCTCTGGCTCTTATATGCACAGAGTGGCATGGGAACCCACTGCCTTTTTAAAGTGTATTGATGCCCTAAGCAAGAAGCCTTTAAGTGGATCCTATTTATTAATATTTATTTTATGTGAAATTAAAGAGATTTTTAAAAAATCTATTGATTCGCTTATGCAGCAATTACAAGCACTTCGTATGTTTATGCAAATGGCGTTATTTTTCTGCTCAAGAACTGGAGTTTTCTGAACAAAAGTCACTAGCAGGAAGAGTGCTTCACAGAAGGCAGGCTGCTTCTGTTCCAGTCCGCAGCCGTTCCTGACTAGGTGACACAACTCTGCAGCAGAAACCCCACCCCCCGCCTGCCCTTTCCACTGCCCCTGCCCTGCCCCCTTGCCCCAGGGGTGGAGGAGAGGTGGGGGGCAGGGCATGCTGTGGGTAGACTATGGCCTTGGCATACTAGGCACTCACTCTACATTGACCCACATCCTCGGCCCTAAGAAGAGTGGTTCGGTGGCCTTTGCAGATAACTGGATCTCTTCCTTGGCTATCACTCCAGTAGCTTCACTTCCAGTAGACTAGGGAACACATGATGCGTGCAGCCATCACAGCAAAGCATCGTAGACAGTTACAGTGAAACCCACCAGTCCAATTTACATTGCAAAGGGTGCTTCGATCTGTGCATGGCTGTGTGTTATTTTGTGGTGTCACAGCTGAGGAAGGAGAGGGAGGCTCCACTGAGGAGTCACCTCCATGAAACTGGCCTACAGCCTGCCTGTGAGGCTTTAAATTAATTACTAAATGACATCGGAGGACGGCCTCTCCCACTGCAGGCAGCGCTCTCTCTAGGCAGTAGGCCTGCATCAGAAAGGCAGCTGAGTAGTCAGCAAGCATCTTTCTTCTGTGGTCTGCTACAGTTCCTGCCTGCAGGTTCCTTCCCTGCCTTTCCTCACTCATGGGCTATAACCTAGAAGCCGAATAAACTCTTTCTTCCCCAAGTTGCTTTTGGTTAGTGTTTTATACATATATGAGAGCAACCGCACTAGATTTTCACTTAGGAAATACTTTTCCTCCCTTGGTACATGTAGAGCTTTTAAGTATCGACAACAAAGTTACTCCACCATAAAAAAATTTTTTTAAATTGCTTTTGTCTCATTATTTCCTGTCTCCTCTTCTCTGGGTATTTAAACATTTGGAAGCTTACAGGCTTACAGTGGAATACAAATTTCCTCAAATTCTAATTTATTTTTAACATGGAAGCCAGAATGTTATAATTTGCAACAAATAACTACCAGTTGCTCTTCATTCAGTGAGAAAATGGCTGCCACAAACAAAAGAGCTTGTCTTTGAGGGAGAGCGATGTCCTGAGAAAGAAAAGGCTCTGGTCCAGCTAGCCAAACAAATATGCAAATGTTTTGCTACATACGAATGTGCTGAAGCCTGTGCTGCATCACAGTTTACACACTAAGGAAGGAGGCTTGCATGTGAATCAAGACTTCACAGAATTAAGAATCTGAGCCAGGTATTGCACCCCTGTAATCCCAGCACTAGGGAGGTGGAGGCTGTTAGATCAGGAATTCGAGATCATTCTTTTACAAGGCAACTTTCAGAGCAAGCTAGGATGCCTGAGCCCTCCTCTCAAAAGAAAACAAACAAAGAGCCCACAATAGGCTGGAAAGATGGCTCCGCTGTTAAGAACATTTTCCACTTTTTCAGAGGACCCAAGTTCAGTTTCCAGTACTATGTGGCATCTCACAACTGCCTGTAACTCCAGTTCCAGGGCCCCAATACCCTCTCCTGACTCCTGAGAGCTCCTGCATGCACATACAGGTGCACACACTTACATAGACATAAAGGAAAGCAGAGGGCTTCAGAGAGAGCTCCATGGGCGAAGTGCCTGCTGTGCAAAATTCGAGGACCCGAGTTAGCACAAGCCATGTCAGAAGCCTCCCTTGCAAGCCTGACGCCTGAGGGGAAGAGACAGGTGGATCTCTCGGCCAGCCAGTGTCCCTAAATTAACAAGTTCCAGGTTTGCTGAGATAGTCTGTCTCAAAAAAGAAGTTTGAGAGCAACTGAGGAAGACCTCTAACATCAGCCCTGGCCTCCATCTGCATACACACACTCACTGATACACTGTCCCCCGCCCTCCACAAACAATAAACTGGGGGTCAGTGTGCTTACAAAATCACAACCTTCAGGGAACCTAACTGTGGGGCCATGCAAACACACATACACACAACACATGAGCTTGTATTGTATACACACAATAAATAAACATAAACATAACAATAAACATAATAATAATAAATAATAAAGCCAGTGGTGGTACAGTCCTTTAATCCCAGCACTTTGGAGGCAGAGGCAGGCAGAGCTTTGTGAGTTCAAGACCAGCCTGGTCTACAGAGTGAGTTCTGGGACAGTCAAGACTACACAGAGAAACCTGTCTCAAAAAACCAAAAATAAATAAATAAACATAATTATGTGTTATGTTTGTTATATATTATATATTATGTTTGTTATATATTATAGGTTGGTTTGTTTGTTTGTTTTGAAGGGAAGAAAGTCTCTCTATGAAGACGAGGCTGGCCTGAGACTCACAGAGGTCTACTTGCTTCTGCCTCACAAGCACTGACCTCACAGGGGTCTGGCTTGTGAAAGGTGCTCTATACACAGACATGTTTTCATGCATTGCTTTGCAATATGCCAGAAATACTTAGTTTGTAAATATTTATGAGCATATCTGTAATGAGGCTGATGGGAAAATCTTCAAGATAAGAGAAACACAAGGCTACATGAGCCTCTGCCAACTAGTTATAAAAAGGAAGATAAAACATTGCAGAAAGAAACACTGACATCCATTTCAAAAGCCTGTCACAAAATATTGAACTATGACTTTTTCTTTGATTGATATACTTCCTATTTTGTCCCCATAAAAAGTGTAAGTCATCCTTCAGAAAATGGCACCAAGTAATGCCCATGTATGGATTATTTATTGATTGCATACAAGCTTTCACACTTATGGAAAGCAAAAAAAAAAAAAAGCCTAACAATAAATCCAGGATCAGTTGGGTATAGTGGATCACCATAAGTCTGACTTGAGCCTGGGCTGCAATGAAAAAGGAAAAAGGAGACAAAGAAGAAGAGAACAGAGAGATAGCTTATCAGTTAGAAGGACCTGAGTTCAGTTCCCTGTGCCCACGCTGGGCAGCTCACAACCACCATAACCCCAGCTCCAGGGGAATCCCATGTCTTCTATGGGCGCTGGCACACATGTGACATGCACACACGTGCGCACGTGCAAGGACAGATAAATAAGCATTTAAAAATCTTTTTAAAAAAGAAAGGAAAAAAGGAGGGAAAAATAAAGTTCAGGATTAATACTGTCTAAAAGCCAAGAACGTAGATAATTTAGTTCCCTGTCAATCAAAATGTTCATGGAAATTACAAGCATATAAAAGGTAACAATCGGTAACACAGGCTGTGTTTTAGTCAGGGTCACTATTGCTGTGATGAAGCATCACAAGCAAAGCAACTCCGAGAGGGAAGAGTTTATTCAGCTTACCCTTCCACATCACCGTCATCGAAGGAAGTCAGGACAGGAACTCGAGCAGGGTGGGAACCGGGAGGCAGGAGCTGATGCAGAGGCCATGGAGGGGTGCTGCTTACTGGCTTGCTCCTCATGGCTTGCAAGGCCTGCTTTCTGATAGAACCTAGGACCACCAGCCCAGGGATGGCATCACCCACAATGGGCTGGGCCCTCCCCCATCAATCACTAATTAAGAAAATGCCCTGCAGGCTTGTCCACAGCCAGATCTTATGGAGGTGTTGTTTCCGTGGAGGTTCCCTCCTCTCCTATGACCCTAGCCTGTGTCATATTGACATAAAACTAGCCAGCAATGACTGTATTTTTTCCTCTGTTCTGAAACAACCAGTCCATCTCTCTCCCTACTCCCTGCCCCAATCTCTCTGAAGATGTGTGTGTGTAAACAGAGTTTTACCATATAGTCCTTGCTAGCCTGGAACTCACTGTGTAAATTAGGCTAGCCTCAAACTCTCAGAGACCCAATTGTCTCAGCCTCTGAAGTTCTGGGATTAAAGGTGCGTCACCTTTCTTAACTCCTTCATCTAACTGCTCGCCTCTTAAGCCTTTGTCTGGAATTTCTTCTTGTAACTGTCCTGACTTAATAACTGCTCATTTTTCTGCCAGAAACTTTGTTCTTATTGTATTGTTCTGCAGAAGTTCTTTAAAACTTTAGGGAATTAAGAGTGTTACATTTTGAATAAATGTTTTTTGTTGCTGTTTTTTTTGTAGGGACTTGAAAGATGTCTTAGCAGGAAATGGTTCTTGGCACCAAGCCTGACAACCTGAGTTTGAATCCTGGCTCCACATGGTAGAAAGAGAGACGTGAGTGCAGCAAGTTGTCCTTTGACCTCCATGTGTGTTGGTGATAAAGACATGACTGCCCCTTAACACATGCACAATTTTTAAAAATATTTTTACATTGCTTGATTTGAAATTTTATATAAAATTGTTCTAGACTGAGTGTTACATGTGACCCAAATCCATGACTGAAATCCAATCCAGTCCAGGAGGAGCCTTCATGACACGAACAGAGGCAGGTTAGGGCTATAGTACCAGCAGCCCCTGATGGCTCCCTTCAACCTTCTGCTACGAGGGGTTCAGATGATAAGACAGTCTAGCGTCTGTGTGCCAGGAAGTGGTTGTTCACCAGACACCATGTGTCTGTGAGCCTCTGACCTTGGACCCTTCCAGCTTCCAGAACCGGGAGGAGTAAATGGTTCTCACAAGCCACCCAATTTACAACATTTGACGAAAGCAGACCAAACAGGCTAAGGCAAGTACAATTTTTTGACACACAGACTAAGTGCTTGGTGACCTATCGGGCTCACTAGCTTACACTTCTGTAAGAGAGCCAAAGCTTCTTCAGCAGACATCGTTTGGGGGTCACCTATTTGGTACCATATGGACTTGATTCATGGCTTATTATTTTAAAGGCACCGAAGGAAGTGACATAGAAGCAAGATCTATTATGAAAATAACATCCAGAGACTGGGGAGATAAGCCTGCAGACGAGGCCTTTGCTGTGTGAAGACTGGCGTTTGGATCTCCAGCACCCACATGCAAGCCCACTGACCCTGAGGAGGTGGGGGCAGCAGATCCCTGCGGTAAGCTGGCCAGCCAGACTAACAAAATCATCGAGCTTTGGGTTCAGCCAGAGAGCCCCCATCTCAGTAAATGAGGTAGTGATTCAGAAAGACACCAGATGTCAAGTCGGAATTCCACAAGCACACATGAGCTCACCCACACAAGAACACTAACACAAACAACACAGCAAAAACATCCACCTTCACTTTACCATAGCCTCATTTCCTTTTAGACAGTAATTCATGCTGAAATAGCACACTATTTTTTTTTCAGTGTAAAATTTTCTTCAGTAAAAGGAATAAAAGGTTTTTATAAAAAGGTCATTTAACATGAACTAGAGAGGCCAGATGTTTGTTGCCTGATGACCAGGACCCACATGGTGTTAGGAGACAACAGAGTCCCACAAGTGTCCACACATACACACACATGTAATGAAATTTAAAAACAAAAACAAAAACCAAAAGCCCATCTTTTCACATGTCTAAACCACTGCTAAATGTGTCTCCCTTTTCACTGTGCCATCTACCATGAAGAGCTTCTGGCATGGCTTGGGTAACCTCTTTCTCTCTGTGTGGGAGTCACTACACCCTGTGACACAGGTCCAGACTCACAAGGCCTGGGTATCCTCTGATCAATATTTGCTGCATGCTCGAGTCAAAGGAAAATTCCCATTACTGACTGCCTCTGGGCATCAGATCAGAGCCTGGGCTGTCCACGTGCGTGGCTCACTACCCTGAGAGGTGGGATAATGAAGGGCAGACGCTTTGCAAGAAGATTGCACTGTCAACAATGAAAGTGTACTGCTCTCATGGAGCTACCAAAAACAATCTAACCCAGCCTGGGCTACATGTCAAACCCTGTGTCCAAAACAAACAAACAGGCAAGGTAGCTCAGCAGTAAAGTATTTGCTGAGCACATGCAAAGATAAGGTTCCAATCCTCAGCACCGCATGCACACACACACCAAACCCATGCACATAAATAATCAAGAATTTTTTATTGTTATTTAATCATGCCATCAGAAGCATTCTAATTCCCAAAATCATGTACAAAAGATTTTTTTTTTTAATCTCTAAAGCTTGGGATAAAACTGAGTGGTAGATAGCTTGCTTTGGATGTGGGTTCAATTCCCAATACCATACCAAAAAAAAAAAAAAAAAAAAAACAACTCTCTAGCTGTGCCCTTCCCAATCTCTTGCCAGAGAACTTGTGCTGGCTAAGTGTTTGCATATATACTTTTTTCCCCCCTTGAGACAGGGTTTCCCTGTGTAGCCCTGACTGTCCTGAAACTCACTATGTAGACCAGGCTGGCTTCAAACTCAGAGCTCTTCCTGCCTCTGCCTCCCAAATGCTTGGATTAAAGGAATGTGCTACGTCTGCCTGGTTTAGGAGACATCTTTTTAATCCCAGCACTCGGGAGGCAGAGGCAGGTGGATCTCTGTAAGTTCAAAGCCAGCCTGGTCTATATAGTAAGTTCCAGAACAGTCAAGGTTACATAGTGAGACCCCATCTCAATAAATAATTTTTTATGGCCCGCTTTGTAATTTGCTCTGCTGTTTAGCACAAATCCCTGAGTGAAGTTTCCAAACAGATCACTATGGCTGCTCCATCTGGAGACCAAATCTGCCTTATAAATTTAGACTTGGCTGGCGCTGACTGGAAGGAAATCAGCTACCCCACCGGCTTAGTTTGTTGTTCATTTTGATCTCTGAAGGGATAGCCTGCCAGACCGAAGAAACCTCAGGATTTTCAAGTGGTCAGATGGGCACAATGCTGACTTTATCTACGCAAACATGGAGCTGTTTTCACAAGACCTCGATAGATTGAAAAACAGAAAACAAAAAAAAAAACCCCACTGTTCTCGAGATTCAGGGAGCAGCACGGCCGGCTGGCCTGTGGTTTTCATCGAAGTTCCCAATCTGAATACTAAGAGGGGAAACCCTATGACTCAAGGCCTGGTGTGACACAAACCTCACCAATGGAGTGACTCTGTCCCCGGTGTCCATTTCCATGCCAACCGTATATCAACAATACATTCAAATGGTACTTTGGGGACCAGCAAGATGGCTCAACAGGTAAAGGGACCTGCTGCCACACCTGATGATCTGAGTTCAGTCCCAAGACCCAAGTGGTCGGAGAGAACCATTCCCATACGCTGTCTTCTGACCTCCACAGGCACCCACAGAGGACATGCACACACCTCACACACACACAAGATAAAACGTAAAGTTGTGGCCTGGGGATGCAGTTCACGTGGTAGAGGGCCTGCCTAGCCGGCCACAAAGTCCTGATGTCAGTCCTCGGCACACAATAAACTAGGCATGGCCAGTGTGCCAGTAATCCCCACACACAAGAGGAGAATCAAGAGTCCAAGGTCACCTTCAGCCACATAATCAATAGGTACCTGTTTTCTTTCTTTCTTTCTTTCTTTCTTTCTTTCTTTCTTTCTTTCTTTCTTTCTTTCTTTCTTTCTTTCTTTCTTTCTGTCTTTCTTTTTCAATCTCTTATGCCCATTTTACACTGTGCTAGAGATGGAAGCCAGGGAGTTTGTGCACCAGAGGAGCAAAGTCATATGAGCTGCCTCCCCGCTTCCACTGATTACTTTCTTACAAACAGGTGGAAATCCATGCCTATCTGCTCACAGTTTGAGTTGGTTTCTCTAACAGAGGATAGCCACACTGAGTCTGACCGAGCTGGCACACACCACCCATCTTAGTTTGTATTCTCCCGGTGTTCCCGTAGCCCAGGGATGAAGGGCTAAAAGCGGCTTGCCACTTGGAGAAAATGGCAGCGTTTCAAACTCCTCAAGCATTCCCCTCCTGTGAGTCTGGTAAGGCATTCAGAGGGCGTGCAGGGACCTTGCCGCTCCAGCTGGACTGCACCCCGGCTGGCAGAGCACCCTAGTCTCCGTGCCCACTGGTAAGGGGGATGGCTCAGTTCTCCATGCTCTTAGTTCCATGTCCGTGCAGGCCAGAAAGTGCGGCAGAAATAGAAATTTTGAAGTGATTGTGTTGCCATCTTCAAGGGGCAGCATTTGCTAGACCAGAAAGGAAAAAGGAAAGCCTAATGCAGAAACAGAGAGCGGGCTCTAAATAATCGGGCTCAGTGAAAAGGGACCCGTTGAGCTGCGGAGATGGCTTGGCAGTTCAGAGCCCAGGCTGCTCTCTCTTGCAAAAGACCTGCAAGTCTATAATCCCAGTACTCGTGAGGTGGGGCAGGAGGGGCAGGGGTTTAAGGTAATCTCTGGCTACATAGCAAGTTCGAGGCTAGCTTGGGCTACATGGGTCCTTGCCTCAAAAACATGAGATAAAATAATAACAATTAAAAAATAAAAAATAGAAAAGCAATAAACAGGTTGGGTAGGACACTCGCCAGACTCTGAGCGGTCCTAGGTCCTAGCAAGAAAAAACAGAAAATGACAAGAAACCCAAAGAAAACACCTCCACAGCACCACCAAACTACTGGTTATTTTTTCCAGTGTATCTCTGATAGAATATAAAACTAGACATTCAGAATAGATGGGTCTGGGGTAATGAAAATCATACTAGTAATTTCTAGAAGCCTCACACTGGAGAAGCTGAGGACAGCTGTGTGTGACGATTCCCTGAAGATTCCCACAGCACTCAGCTCGAGGCACAATAATGTTTGTAGACCCATACCACAGGCAAACTCAGTGGTGTGTCTGGCCCGTCTAACTGCAGTCGGTTTAAAACAGAACGGAATAGTTATACTTGGCTGCATACTGTAATTACAGTAAAATATAAAAATGTCAATCCCAGGCATACTGTGAACACATTCCCTACTACCTTACCTCCCATCTCCCAAGTGTGAGCAGAAGACTAGAAGCCACTAAATGTTGGTTTTAGTAGATCAATTAGCAGCCGATTTGGTGGAACTTCACTTCCACCGAGAGCAATTCCTTTCGCTTGTTCTTAAATAGCACCTGCTAGGCCCTTCTAACCTGTTTAACAACAAGACTCCTCCGCTGGCCATTAAGGAGACAGAAGAGGGCGGGCGCCCTCCCAGCTCCTGGGAGGAATTCCACAGACTCCTCCTCCAGCTGAAGATCAGCTCACTCCCGGGACAACCAGCTTGGCTCTTACATTTCTGAAGACAGAGGAGCTCCTCAGATTAGCCCTTTTCTTCACACACAAGCAAGATGCCCAGGCCAAGCTGTCTTGTGTGTGTGTATGTGTGTTCATATGTGCATTTATGTGTGCATATGTGCAACTGGGAGTCTCCCCTGATCACTTCCCACTTGGATTTCATTTTTACTGAGTCAGGGTCTTTTGTTTAACATGATTTGGCTGGTCTGTTAGCCAGCCTGCCTTGGGAATCCTGTCTCTACCTCCCAAGATGGAATGACAGGAATGTGAACATCCTGGCCTGGTTTATTTCTGAATTTTATGTTTGTGGACATACCACAGTGCCTGTGTCAAGGTCGGAGGATAACTTGTGGGAGTAGGTTCTCTCCTCTAACATGTGAGTCCAGGGGCTCAAACTCAAGTCAGCAGGCCTGGCATCAAGTGTCTTTTATGACCATCCTGCCAACCCTCATTCATCTACTTTTGTAGTTCCAGAGACCCTGGGCAAATGTACCCATCCCAACCCTATTTTCTTTTCATCTTTAGCATTTCTGTTTGTTTGTTTTTTGAAGCAAGATGTTACGCACTCTAAGCTGGACTCAAACTAGGTGTGGAGGTGAACCCTGAACCCTAGATCCTCAAGCCTCCCAGGTGCTGGAATTTCAGACTAGGCTTCACTACTGCCAGCATGGCTTGGTTTTTGAGATAGGGCTTCTCTGTGCAGTCCTAGCTATCCTGGAACTTACTCTGTATACTAGGCTGGCCTTGAACTCACAGAGATCTGCCTGCCTCTGCCTTCCGAGCGCTGGGACTAAGGGTGTGCACCACCATACCAGGCAAGTTAAGGTTACTTTTACTTGCTGTTACAGACGTGAAGACTATAGGCAGGTTAGGTCTCTGAAGAAGGTAGCCAGACATAAATGGTGCAGAGGCTGAACGCCCTGGGCCCCTCCAGAGATGCAAACCAAAGCCACATCGAGATATGGCTCACTAGAAGGACTAAATCTGACCCTGGGAGGTCGAGCACACGATGTCTTCGTGCAGCAGGGTACTATCCAGCTGTAGTAAGTAAGCACTGAAGTGTTGGCCTGTGCTACAACTTGACAATGAGATGCTAAGGGGGTGGAGCCAGCTGTGTTGAACCGATCTCTCTAGATAAAACAGGAAAAGCAGGTAAACCCACGGAGAGCAAAAACCATCCCTGCTAGCTGCCAGGGCCTGAGGCTGAGGAGTGGGAAATGACTGCTCCACGGTGTGCGGTGTGTGCTAGAGTGATGGAAATGTCTGGAACCAAACAGAAGCAAGCAGTGGTTACCCAAGCTTGTGAACACAGGAAACATCACTGAATCTGTTTGCTTCAGACGGCTGAGTTCCAGCCAGGTGTGCTGGCAAAGACCTGTGACTCCAGCTACTGCGGAAGCAGAGGCAAAAGGCTCTAAACTGGTTACTTTACTGTTACTGTGATAATTAACTCTGACCAAGGAAATGGAGGGAAGAAAGACTTTTGTTTGTTTTTGACACGGGGTCTCACTGTGGACCTCCCTATGTAGACTGGGCTGGTGCTGAACTCAGATCTACCTGCCTTTGCCTCTTGACTGCTGGGATCAACGGGGATACAAGGCATATCACACCATACTGGGCCACGAGAAGGAGTTTATTTTGGCTTAAGGTTCCGGAGGGAAAATCAGTAATGGCCAGAAAGGCATGGCACGCTGGCAAAAGCAGGAAGCTGGCTGGTAACATCGTTATACACAAAAGAAGGACATTTCTTTTTGAGATGGATTCTGCTGCATAGCCCTGGCTGGGCTGTAGTCGGCTACGTAGACCAGGCTTGCCTTAAGTGCTAGGACTGCAGGCATAGCCAGCACCTAAAGGACACTTTCTCAGAAGCCTTCTAGCTGAGTCTGGTTAGGTCTGATCACCACCCATTTCCACACCCCAAAAGGTGTCTCAGCATCACACCCTTGGTGGAGGGTAGGAACGCACGGATAGGTCATTTTTTTAAAATTCTGCATATTTTACCACTTTATTCACTTTCCGTGAGACCAGCACCCTGTCTGCTCCTAGTGTATTCTACATCTCCTTTAGTCTCTTTCTCTCTTTGGCATCACACGCTATCAGACCCCAGAACAAGCCCAAATTCAGAGTGCTAAGCATTCAGTGTGCCAAGCCGCAGCCTCTGCTCTCTTAGCCTTCCCTGGTCTCTGCCACACCAAAGGATCAGGACACATACAGCTTTTGCACCGGGTCTTGCAGTGTTGTTCAGACTGGCCCTGAACCCTTGGGCTCAAGTTGACGGGCCTGCCTCAGCCCCCTGAGGCGCTGGGACTGCAGGCATGCCTCACTTCCTGGGCCCAAGATAGCCATGAGCCTGGCCCTCATCTGCAGTCACTTACCCTGCAGACCCCTCATTCCAAGCATATGAGCGGAGCTGGGTCCAGACCACAAACAAACATCGTTTAATTTGAAGTAAGCAAACCTTTTTATAGACTGGTACATGGGTGAGGCCCACCGAGTACTGCTGAGGAGACCATTCTCTGCCTTCCTGTGCAATTAACTGCTTAGGGTTTCAGTCATTCTTTCATGACCAAGTAACAGGAAGAGCAACCTGAGAAACAGGCACTGGCCCCTTTACGCACTGCTCCCTGTGCCCCTGGCCTTCCTTAAAGTTATCCAAAGCGGTCTTTTCCCCGCCCAACCGCTTTCAGTTGTGTCCTCCTCCTCCTCATACTTCTCCTCTTCTTCCCAGACAGGTTCTCTTGTAGGCCAGGCTAGCCTTGAAGTAAGTATGTAACCAAGGCTGGCCTTCAAACCCACATTCTCCTGCCTCCACCGCCCAGTGCTGGAACAGCAGTAGTCCCCCGCCACTTCCAGCTCCATTTCTCACCCCAAAATAAATGCCAGCCTGTGTGTGTGTGTGTTTAAAGGCAGAGGAAAACTTGTGGAAGTCCTTTATTCCTTCCACCGTGGGGTTCCAGGAACTGAACTCAGTCCATCAGGCTTGGCAGCCATCTTAATAATGCCTCTTTTTTATAGACAAGACCTCTAATTGAACCTGGATGACATGCCAGAAAGCCTCCAGGGTCTTCCTGTCTCCAAAGCTCCGGGATTCTAGGCACTCACTATGATGCCCAGTTTTTACACAGGTGCTGGGCATCCAAACTCAGGTCCTCTGTTAGTGTGAGGCAAGTCTCTAACTGACTGAGCCATCTCCCAACCAAAACAAAAAAGGTTTGACTCAGCAAAAGAGACCTGGGTATTTTTGACTGAAGAGCCCCGCCCAGGACACCTAATGCCTTCAGGAGGCCTAATAGCCTAAGGAATGTGTCTAACGTCTCTATTTATGTCCCACTGGGCAATGGTCCGATCTCTGCAACCCTCCTATTATTGTTATTGGCGTTTCTTTGAGTTGCAGTGTGGGAACTGGACATCAAAGTTCTGAAGCGTTGCCAGCCTCAGAAGCTGCTGTGACCCACAGAGTGCTCATCGCACGATGTGACCACACACCCTGATCAGGAGCTTTGGGCAGTTGGACTCAGAACTTTAAAAGGTTTATTTTATTTACCTGGGAGTTTGTGTGTATGCCACATGCATGGAAATGCTCTCAGAGGCCAGAACAGGGTGCTGGATCCTGAGAACTAGTTACAGGCAGTTGTGAGCCACCATGTGGGTGCTGGGAACTGAATTAATGTCTTCTGTTAGAGCACGGCCTGGGTGGAGGGATCAAAAACCTTGCAGTTTGTTGACTAGACTAGAATTCAAACACAAGCCAAACACCACAGCCGGCAACATACAAGGGGATCATTGGTGGCCATAACCCGTTGTGTCAGGCATTACCAGTGATGGCTCATCTTAGCTGTCAACTTGACTGCATCTGGAAACAACTAAAACCCAAGCAGCTGTTTACTCCTGGGAGGGATTTTCTGAATTACTCTTTTTTAAACCAAGAACACCCATTCTCAGTGTGGGTGGGCACCTTCTGGTGGCAACCCAGATAAAAGGGCATGGAAGAGGGAAAAAGCTTTGTGAGGGCTTGCCCTCCCTCTCACTGGCAAGATCACCCATCTTGCTGCTGTGTTCCTCACAGATATTAAACCTGAATGAAAACGAGGACATGATCACACCCAGCTACGGCTGAGAAGGGTTTTTATTGTAGACATGAGGGAGAGCACAACGAAAGGCATCTGCAAGGGTCCAGACCGAACATGGTCAACAGACTGAACAGGACCAAGGAAGGAGCAGGGAGGGAAGACTGAGAGAAGAGAGGGATGAGGAAGAGGAACAAGAGAGGAACCATGGCCAAAAGGCCAGTGCACAGCTGTGTTACAGAGGGAGGAGAAGCTTTGGGAGAAGGGAAGCAAAACCAGCCTCTGGGAGGGAAAGGTTTAGGGAAGGGGTGGAGTGAGAAGTGATGAGGGCTGGGAGGCTGGCCACCATCCGCTTTGATATGTTAATAGGCACCTCAGCCATTTGTCCTCGGTTTCTTTGATACACACACACACATAAATATAATTTTTCTCATCTCATCCATTTTGCTTCTCTAGAGAACTGCTCCAAGCATTCTTTCCTCTTCTCAACAATCCCCTCCGCAGGCATCACTGTGTCCTATTCCACAGGGGAAGGAACCCAGGTTGAATGGCTTGTCCAAAATGACTCAGCATGTTTGTAACTGGAGGTAAGCCATGGGACCTGGCTCCAGAACCATGCTGTTGAGCAAGACCACACACTGTCTGCAAAAACCTTGTAATAATAACAATGGCAATAATAGTAACAACAACAACAATTAGCTGGGTATGGCAGCCTGTTTACACCTGCAGCCCGAGCAAAAAGGAGACTGAATGAGGCAGGGGGGCTACTCTGAGTTCCAGGCCGGCTTCATCACTGGCCTGCCCTTAGGGGCCTTCAGATCCCGACAACGACCTATGTCACTACCTGCATCCTATGATACCACCTGGGCCAGGCCACTCCAACCCACACTCTTCTCTTGCACTCACACTCTCTGCCTCTGTTGTTCTCATGATGGTCCCCTACCCTCTCTTTTTCTCTCTCCCTCCCCAACCCCATCCAATACATCTCTTTTATATCAGATCTGTTGTATTTTAAAATACATCCTAGCAATAGGACCTTGTCTCAAACAACAACACACACACACACACACACAGGCCAGGTATGGTGGTGCACACCTTCGATCCCAGCACTTAGAAGGCAGAGGCAGGTGGATCTCTGTGAGTCCCAGGACAGTCAAAGCTACACAATGAGGCCTTGTCTCAAACAAAACAAAACAACCCCCAAATAAAAAAGCAGTCCAAAATAGCCGAGCTGAAGCAGACGTCTTTTATAATCCTGCCTCAGAAATCATATGGTATCACATCCACCACACTCTGTTTTACTGTAAGTAAAACAGCCCCAAGGACCTGCCCACATCCCAACAGAAGGGCTATAAGGCCCTTTGCAGAACCCAGTGGGCGGGGTCTGGAGGTCACATTGTAAGATGAGCCCAGGGACAGGCAGTTTTGCCAGCATCTTTGCAAAATAGAATCTGCTGGCCACATGAGGTGAGTTCTCTCAAAATCAGAGTTATTTCACAATCTGTCAAGGGGAAAATTAAATGATATTAGATCTGGTACAACAAAAATGCCAGTCACCAAGGTGAGAACTGAATAATTCTAAACTCAATTCCTCTCGAAAGCAGCACATGGGGAGATTTCAAGGGACCGGTTTAAACTAACGGCCTATGTATGGAACTCTCCTGACATTCATTTTTCACTGCTACCCAAAGCATAATGCCTACCAGTGGCCGCTTGAGTTTACTGTTCCCATTTCTGACTCGGAAGGGCAGTGTTCCTGGAGCTTTCAGATGCCCTCGGTACAGTTTCTGGAAGCCACCCCAGCTTAAACAATTCTCCCCATGGGGACACAGTAAGTCACACCCCAGCAAGGCCATGAACACTGTCCTGAAGGACAGTGACAGTTCACCAAGTGACAATCTCAAGTTGGATGCTGGTGTTCAGAGGGCCGAGCCTGTGGAAACCTTGGACCTCTATGTCTTAATCTCTGTTTTAGGATGGTCACAGCTTCTATCTCCACCCCCTGCAGTTCTTCTGGACATCCAGATGCAAATGCCTGTCAACCGCAGCTCTGAGATGCCAGGTATCTACTGCTTTCCTCTCTGCTCCCAACCCTCTGTGGCACATGTCATCCTGACACTTGAAAAATGAAGATCACGCTTGGCAAAGCCCAACTTTCTACTAGTGGGTCGCCTACCCTCTTCTCTTCTCATAGAATAATCCCTATCAGTGGGTGGCCAAGGGCACTATTTAAATGACTCAAGAAATGAGGGCTTAGCTAGGTGCCTGAGTAAATCGGGGCTGTTATCCTAGGCCACAAGGGACGGAAAGGGCTTTCCATGGGGTTGTGGTGCTCCTCAGGGGCTGACTGGGTGCAGTTCTGCGCCTCTAAAGGAAGATGCTGGGAAAGCTTGAGGCCTTGCCCACTCCTCAAAAAAGACAAAAGGTATATTAATCCTAGTGTGTGTGTGTTCATATTCTGTCAGTCAGGTGCTGTCAGCGCACACCTCTGATCCCAGCATCAAGGTGGCAGAGGCAGGAGGATCCCTGAGTTCGAGGCCAGCCTGGTCTACAAAGAGAGTGTCAGGACAGCCAAGGCTACACAGGAAAACCCTGTCTCAAAAAACCAAACAAACAACAAACAAAAAGTAAAATAAATCAAGCCAGCTGTGGTTTTTTACACACCTTTAATTTCAGCACTCAGGAGTCAGAGGCAGGTGGCTCTCTATGAGTTTGAGGCCAGACCAAGGCTACATAATGAGACCTTGTCTCATAAAACCACATATAGGGCTGGAGAGATGGCTCAGCAGTTAAAAGCAGTCTCTGCTCTTCCAGAGGTCCTGAGTTCAATTCCCAGCAACCACATGGTAGTTCACAACCATCTATAATGAGATCTGGTGCTCTCTTCTGGCATGCAGGTATACATGCAGCTAGAGCACTCATACATAATAAATAATCTTTTTTTAAAAACCAAAAATAAATAAATAAAAGTAATCTTTTCTTTTTAATGGTTCAGCCTGTAGATTCTCGTCTCTTCTGGTCTGGGAAATGCTACAGTGGGTCAGATGATGGACAACTGGCTCTAACCTGGAAGAGGCAGAGTTGAATAAAGGGTGAGTGAAGAGGATCTGAGCGAAGTGTTGCAGTCAGCCTATGGGGAAAAGCTTTTGTAGCATCCAAGGAGGGGCTCTCAGCTCCCCCTATCCAGGCCAGAGGAGCCTTGGGCACCCACAGCTTGCTGTCACTAGCCATTAAGCTCATCTGATCCTGTTTGGACTTTATGCTCTCCAGGAAACTCAATATAGACTTAGTTCTCCACATAGATCAGCCTCTGGGGAAGGAATGTACAGATTGGCATGCGAGAACCTTCAGTCTCCACTTCTCATTAAGTTTCACATTTGCATTCTGTGTTATTCATCAGTCTTGGGAATTTGGTTAGTGTGAGTCACCTCCAGGCAAACTGAAAACACAAAGCCTGTTAGCTGTAAAGAGCTGAAGGCCTAGCCCTGATAACCTGACCAAGGCTGGGTGAGCAGAACAGAAGCAGACAGGGAAGAAGCGATGGCGGGTTTCACGTGTGTATAGGGTACATGTGCATGGAAGGGAGAGGAGGGCCTGGGATGTCCTATGCAATCATTCTTGACCTTGAGACAGTGTCTGTTACTAAGCCTTCTGCTAGGCTGCTGGCCAGCAAGGCACAGCGACCTTCCTGTCACCCACACCTTACCCTGTTCACCCACACCTGGCTTTCTACGAGGGGTTCTGTGGGTGTAAACTCAGGACGCCGTGTTAGCCCAGCAAGCACTCTTCCCATTGGGCCATCTCTCTAGTCTGGGTCTGAGTTCTGTGCCCCACTGGTGAGGAGAAAGGCTTAGAGGCTGAAAGGCAGCCCACACGCTCTGAATGGGAAGCCAGGTCCCTGTGCGGCTCTGCTATGGTCCTCTCTCTCAGCTCCCCTAACACCTCACCACATGCCTGGTTCAACAGAGAGCTTTGTGTCCTCCCACACTTCTGGGCCTTTTGTCTGTTACTTCCTCTTCCTGGAAAGGTAGTGTGGTCTCCACCCGACTGATCACACTTCTTGACAACTGACTAGGCCTTCAGCACTCCACCAGGATGTAACTCTTTCCCAGCTGAGCTATGCCCTCTCGTTTCTTTTTTTTTTTTTAAAGATTTATTATGTATACAATGTGTGTTTTGTATGCACACCTGCACGACAGAAGAGGGGACCAAATTTCATTTTTTTAGATGGTTGTGAACCACCATGTGGGTGCTGGGAATTGAACTCATGACCTCTGGAAGAGCAGCCAGTGCTCTTAACCTCTGAGCCATCTCTCCAGCCCCTCTCGTTTCTTTTTATTTTATGTGTGTGAATGCTTGCCTGCATCTATGTACGCACACCATTCGTGTGCAGTGCTTGCAGTCGCCAGAAGGGGGTGTGAGATTTGCCGGTACCTGTTGTGAGATTCAGGAAATGAGTTCTGGAAACCAAAGCCAGACCCTCAGCAGGACAGCAAACTGCTGAGCGGTTTCTCCAGTCCACACCCCGCGTCATTCCTGTCTACCTTCTTATCACACTCTAAACCACATCTTAGTACTCTTAGTAGATATTAAAAAAAAAAAAAAAATCACCAGACCTGCTTCTCTAACCTGGCACACCAGTTTAACTTCACTCTGTGTCTAGTCTATGGTGGTGTCATTTCATTATTCCCCACTGACAGCTGCCCAGAATAATCACGAGCTGGGTACTGGCTCAGTGGGTACAACCGCTCGATGTGCAAGAATGTTAGTACCCACAGAGCTATCAGACAAACCTCAGGAGCTTGCTGGCCAGCCAGTCTGGCCTAAGAGGTGGGGTGAGTCAGAGTCAATGAAACCCGGTGTCAAAGAAGCTCGGGTGAGCGGGCACCTGAGCACGCGCCCACACACACACTTCAGGAACGCGGACACTTGCAAGCACACACAAAGGTAATTTTAAAAATTCAGAGTCATGATGAAATTTATATTTACATACATACTCAAGCAATCCAAATGTCTTTGTTTAAACACTTAGAGGAATTTCCACGTGTATCTTCCCTAAAGTAAATATTTTAAAATCTTAGTTATCTTTGTTGAGAAGAAATGGATCCTGAGCTAAACTGATATGCAGAATAATTTATTAGATGTCTCAAGTGGCAAATACCAAGCTTTGTGAGGGGAGAATGAATGTGACTTAAGAATCTGCTTTTAAAAGTGGTAAAAACAGCCTAAGAAAACTATTACCCTCCAGGGTAAATTAAATGGGTATATTTAGACCCACGTATGCAGTAAACCTTAGTATAATGTTTGTTTTAATTTGTTTTATGTGTATGTATGTGCCTGAGTGTACATATGTGCACCCCATGTTTGCAGGTACCCAAGAAGCCAGAAGAGGGTCTGGAACTGGACTTCCAGTTGGGGTGCTGGAACTCGAACCCCAGTGTTCTGCAGCGCAGCCAGGGCTCTTACCTGCTGAGCCATGCCTGGTACCTCAGGGCAGTGTTTTGAGAGCTCATTTTATCTCGCTAAAGGAAAAGAAAATCACACTTTGATATGGCCTTCAGAGAACTGGACTGCTTCATAAAACAATGCAGCCTCTCCCCAATCAGTTTGTTTTGGTGTTTGTTGTTTTTTGTTTCTTTGTTTTGGTTTGATTTTTCTCTTTTTTGGTTTTGGGTTGTTTTTTTGTTTTGTTTTGTTTTGTTTTGTTTTGTTTTGTTGAGACAGGGTTTCTCTGTGTAGCCCTGGCTGTCCTGGACTCACTTTGTAGATGAGGCTGACCTCAAGCTCACAGAAATCCACCTGCCTCTGCCTCCCAGAATGCTGGCATTATAGGCATGCACCACCACGCCTGGCTGCTTGTTGGTTTTTGAGACAGGGTTTCATGTTGAGACTGGCTTCAAACTAACCTAGGTGAGATGACCCTGAACTTCTGATCCTCTGACTCCACCCCCTACAAGCCAGAACTGTGGGTGTGACCTACCACACCCAGCCTAACGTCAGGTCGTTTTATTTTACTGTTAACATATACAAAGAATCAGTTTTAAATCAAAGGACAAAGAGTCTACGTGAAAACTAGAAGGCATGGTGCCATGATGCCAAGCCTTCATCGAGCGAGCTTGCATCAGGAGAGTCCTTAGTTTGTCCCCAAGGACTACGGCTTTAATTCCCACAACCCCCCCCCCTTTATTATAGTTCCCACTGACTCAGTGGCTCTCACCCAACAGGCGCATGCACAGTACCTTCAAGCAAGCACTTGCCCCGTGCTTTGGGAAGGAAGGCATCACCGCACTGCAGAGATTGGTGAAGCAGGAACAGAGGTGACCGGCCAGAGTCAGCCAGCCCGCCCTCTCCAGTGCTGCTTTCTCAACCCCAGAGAAATTTCATCCCAGCTCAGGAGTCCACAGGCAGCTTGGGCTGTACATAAATAAATACAAGTCCAAGGGGACCGGCATCCTTTAAATGCCCACGCTTCCTTTTGCCACCGATATAGCATGTGAGAAGAAGAGTTTAAAATCTTGTACCAAATCTTTGAGGGACGAGGGTGGTGGCCCAGTTAGCAAAGCCTGAATACTGAAGTTCCAGTTACCCACAGCAAAAAGCCAGTTGTGCTGTGGGCACTTGCAATCCTTGAACTGGGGAGAAGTGTAAAAGACAGGCAGCTGCTAGGTGTCAAGCCAGTCCAGCTGAAACAGCAAACTGCAAGTCCAGTGAAAGACCTTGCCTCAAAACACAAACAAACAAACAACAACAAAAACCAAAGCAGTCAAGAGTGACTGAGAAAAACGTGTGAAGTCAACCTCCGGCCTGCACATGTGCACACACACATAACACATACACACCCCACGACAAAACAATAAACCAAAACTTTGAAAGCCTTACATACCACACCCAGATCACCCACAATTTAACTAAAAATGCTTTTTAAATATACTTTCTTAGCAAAAAAAAAAAAAAAAAATCAAAGCCCTCTCTACTGCTCTGGCTAAGACCCATATGAAGTAATTTCTTTAAATTAGAAGAGAGTCTTTGGGGGATGCAGTGCTCCTGGGAAGACTTCCCCAGCTTTGGAGAGGAACCAGGTTCTGGGGCTGGAAAGATGCTCAACTGCTACAGAGAGCTCACTGCTCTCACAGAAGAAGGGCAGACAGTTCCCGGCCTGCACTAGCCTGCTCACCACCGCCCGCAGCTCCAGCCGCAGGACATCTGATCCCATCCCCCAGCCTCCCTGACACCAGCACACACATGGTACACACATGCATTCCGGCACTCACACATTCACATAAATAGAAATAAATCAATCATTACACGAAGAAAGACCAGCTGAGCACAGTGTGGCACGCCTGTAACCCAGCACTTGGGGAGGCAGAGGCAGGCAGATCTCTGTGAGTTCATGGTCAGCCTAGCCTACAAAGTGAGTCCAGGACAGCCAAGGCTACACAGAGAAACCCTGTCTCAAAAACCAAAACAGAACAGAACAACAACAACAAACCAGTAGAGAGAGAATGAATGAGAAGGTAGCTGGAAAAATGGCACCCACTAGCTTCATTCACAACCATGTCTTCCAAGTCAGCAGCCCATAGCAGTTAGCCCAGCCCGGGCTTCTCTATAACAGTGGCATCAAAGATTTCACTAGCCAGGCCTGAGCGCACAACCCTGTAATCCCGGCGGCAAGAAAAGACTGGGGCAGAAGAGTCAAGCATAAAACTAGCCTGGGCTACGGAGCTCAGGGTCAGGCTAGCCAGATGATGGAAAGGAAAGGTGGGGGAGGGTAGTGTTAAATCTCTGCGGAAGAGAAATGTTTTTAAAGATTTTTGTTGTTGTTGTTGTTATTGTGTTTCGAGACAAGGTTTCTCTGTGTAGTCATGGCCGTCCTGGACTTGCCTTGTAGACCAGGCTGGCTTCGACAACAATGTGCCTGCTTCTGCCTCCCTGCGCGCTAGGATTAAAGGTGTGTGCCACCATGCCCAGCTTTTTTTTTTTTTAAGATTTATTTTTATATATGGACAGGTGTCTTGCTTGTCTGTGCGTCTGTGCACCATGTTCATACAGTGCCCTCAGAATCTGAGAGGGTAGAGCAGGAGTCACAGGTGGCTGGGAGCTACCAAGCGGGTGCTGGGAATCAAATCCTGGTCCTCCCTCTCGCAGAGTAGTCTGTGGTCGTAACCTCTGAGCCATCTCCGCTTGGAAGAATACTTTAAAAACATGTGCCCTGCCCTAGGTTCAACCCCCAGTACCAAACCCAAACAGATTTTAGGGACCCAACCCTTAGTCACTGACAAGGAAAACAGGCATGAATGATGGGTGCTAAAACAGTTACAAAGCTTTGGACTCTAGCCGTCTGACTGGCACCAGGAGCCCAAGGCTCACCTACAAACCAGAGAGGAGGTAAGGAGGCTCAACACCCTCTGTTAAGGCCCACAGGCGAATTAGTGATTCTAGCTCTCTTCCACTTCCAGATTTTAAGCAATGGGGAGAATATGAGGTCTGGGTTTGGCTCTCCAGCAGGCCTAGGAGCCGGAAGGCACCACGGTGTGCGGGAGAGACTGCAGAGGACTCTACAAGTATACACTAGGTACAATGTGACACAAGGGTCACGATCGCTCTTGAGGTGATGCACAGTTAGGGTGGCTCGTCACATTATCTTCTCTGCTTTAAGTTTATTTGAAATTTTCCATATTAAAATGCTTGAACAAACAAGCAAAGAAAGAAGAACAAAATGAACCGCTGAAACAATAAAATCAGTTTTCTGTTTGTTTTTGTCAGGCAGTCTTGCTCCTGAGCCCAGACTGACACCACAGAGAGCCCCAACCTGTAGAGTGTTGAGATTATAATAGTGAGCCACCATGCCTTGCTCTTGGGGTTGGGGACATGGCTCCATGGGTGGAGGTGCCTGCCACCAAGCTTGATGACCTGAGTTTGATTCCAGGAACCCACACAGTGGAAGGAGAGCTGGCCTGCGACCTCCCTCCAGCCATGGCACAAGCGCACCCCGTACATACACATTAAAAAATTAATAAATAAAAATTGTTTTTTCTTAAATTTTAAGAGAGAAAAGCACTAGCGCTGGTGCAGCAGAGAGCTTGCCTGTGGTACGTGAGAGGCCCTGGGTTTGTCCTCAGCACAAAATAAGTAGATTTTAAAGAACCATTTCAGAGTACCAGTACCGTGGAGCCAGGACCTGGAAACAAACCTCTACTCCCTGTTCTAAGATCTTGGGTCAGTTGTTTCAGCCACAGGAAGCGCAATCTCCAGCCCGCTCACGAGTGAAGGGCTGCCAAATGGACTCACATCTGACACATGTGATAAGCAGCCTCCCTGGGCTTTGTCTCATCCGCCCAAGTCAAGGTCTCGATTACAAACTATCATCCCAGGCAAGGATCTACCACATCCCAGGCAAGGACTTACCCAGTTGAGGCGCAAGGTCACGTTCTTCCTGGGGGGCAGATGGTAGCCATTTCTGCGCAGTGTAAGCCTCCCTGAAATGGGCCATTTCTACCTGGCTCTCCCTGCTGGCTTGGTGGAGACAGCGTGAGGCCTGCACGGTGACTTGCTGGCTTCCTGTCACAGGCTGACCCCACCCCGCCCCCACAGGCCTTGCACATTCCTGAGAGCATCTCAGCATCTTCTTCCCAAAAACTGACACAAGTGGTGCTTGGCCCACCACTTCCTCATGAGGGAGAGCTAGACCATGGTGGTCGAGCTCCAGCAGCAGGTAAGGCCGCAGGGCAGTGTTGTGGGGTATTACAGGGCTATGGGGTTGAGGCAATTAGAAGCCAGTTTTAGAAAAGAAAGAAATACAAATGGAAGCACACACTGAAAATCGTTGGTACTGGACTAAGTAATTCTTGGCTAGGGATGTGGCTCAGTTGGTACGGTGCTACAATCGGGCCTGGTGGTGCCTGTAATCTCAGTACTCAGATGTTCAAGGTCATCCTCAGCTTCACTTCAGGTTCAGGCCAGCTTGAGTTGCCTAGGCCTTGTCTCAAAAAGTAAATAAACACATAAAGGAAAAAAGGAAAAAAAAAAGAAGAAGAAGAGGGAGACGAACAAGAACAACTAACCGAACAGGCAGGGCGATGGTGGCCCGTGCCTTTAGTCCTAGCACTTCAGTCCCAGCACTCGGGAGGCAGAGGCAGGCGGAGCTCTGTGAGCTCGAGGCCAGCCTGCTCTACACAGGGAGTTCCAGAACGGCCAGAGCACACGGAGAAATGAAAACAACAACAAAGACAGAACCCCACCACCAAACAACGAGAAACCCACAATTCCAATTACTAGAGTAGTATACGCTAACCAAAGCCTCCCTCTACCCTCCCCTCAGCTGATATGACATCACAGTTTCTTTTTTCACACGTGGAAGGCAACCTGCAAGAGTCAAGTCTCTTCCTGCCTTGTGGGCTCTGAGTGTGGAACTCAGCTCAAGCTGGCAGCAAGGGCCCTTACTAGGCCAGGGTTACCTTTCTGTTTTTGCTTGCTTGCTTGTTTTAATTTTAAAATTTTGGGTGTTCTGTTTTCGTGTATGTCTGGGTGGCGCCTTCATGCTTAGTGAGAAGAGAGAATTGGACTGCCCGTGACTGAAGCTACAGATAGTTGAGAGCCAGCACGTGGGGGCTGGGAATTGAACCCAGGTCCCAAGTTACAGTTTGAATGTAAAAGTTATTTTGCCCTTTGCCAGAAAGAAGGTGGATATTCTGCTGGGTGTGGTGACTCACACTCATAATCCCAGCACATAAGGTGAGGCAGGAGATTTCCTGAATTGGGGGGAAAGTTCAGGCTACATCATGAGTTCTAGTCCAGCCTGAGCCATATAGTGTAAGGCTACCTTTAAAATTTAAAATGTCCTATTACACCAGGAGCCTACTCCATATGCATTCATGGTACTGAAACAGGAAACAAATATTTCCATACAAATTCCTGATGACTTCACACCCACGTTCTAAAATCTAATTAGATTAATTTCCCAGGGCATCTGTGTATTCTTGGTAGTGTGCAATTTTTCAGTATCAAAATAAAGCCTTATTCTTACGTGTAGGCGGTACTGACGGAATAAGCATGAGTGGTGCCTGCAGGGAAACATGGCATCAGGGCGGGGCTAGACGCCAGGTGAGCTGAGGTAGGAGTCGGGGATGATGGACTGGAGCTTGAGCAGAGCAAGGCCAGAGCTCCAGGGCATCCCACAGCCGGCATCGGGAGATGCAGAATTCGACGATGCTTGAGAGCATGGTCTCCCTAGCCCAAACACAGTGCACACACGGTTTCAGAACAAACTCACAAACTGCAGAGTGTGAGCTGGGTTGCCTCTGTGATGGCTTTGCTTCACTTCTGCTAAGCAGAAGGCCCGGGTGCAAAGCGTGTCCAGAGGAAGTGATAGAGGTGACTGAATTCAGCCACATATTCTGTCTTCCCAGGTCCTTTTATTCTGCTCAGCATACCTGCTGGTAGCCTTGCTGTGCTCATCTTCAGGGGCGAAGGATAAAGGTCACAGCACTGAGGAAGTTTCTGCAGCGCGATTAGCGGTCTACTCCCACTCAGAAGTCAAGGGCAAAAGAGTTCGCACCTCTCCCAAACCAGAAACTGTTAATCCTCACTACTTCTGGTTGAAAACAATCAGGATTTCTTAGTTTAACACTTAATACATTATAAAGTGTCTTAACAGAACTCCCGGAGCTACTGAGCCTGCATGCCATGAACCACAGAGAGGAAACTGCTTTTCAGAAACAATTTTCATATGTGTGTGTGTTTATGTGGAGTGAGTGGGGGGGGGTGCCAAAGCACATGTGTAGAAGATGAAAGAGGAACGTAGCTCCACTGTGTTCATTTAGGGACAAAGCGTACGGGGGAGGTGACAGTCTATATGTCACCTACTCACTTTTACTGGGAATCTCAAAGTGTTCTAAAAAAGCTCACTTTTTAGAGCGTCTAAGAATATAGAGAGAACATACATATTATGTATAATTATACATTAAACATATACATGTTAACAATTATATATAATATGTACATATACACACACAATCTCAACAAGTTGTTCAGGGCTCACACATGCTGGTCGAGTGCTACACCAACACACTATACCCGGGCTCTGTTTTGATAAATCTTCTGTAGAAACGTAGATGTCCCTTGGGATTCTGACGTCCCCGGCTAGAGGTAAAACCTATATTGCATGTGCTGTCAGGAAGGTCAGTGCCGTTTGTCATCCCGTACAACGTGGCTCACCGTGGAGGCTTGAGGTGTGTTCAGTGTTACATAGTTACAGAAATGATTTCTTATAACCCTATTATAGGATGATTGTTGAAATTTGTAGTTAACTGACTTTTTCTTTTCTTTTCTTTCTTTTCCACACTGGGGATGATGCTAGGGCTTCACACAAGCTAGGCAAGCAACCTACCCTTGAGCTCAGGTTTCAGCTTTAACCTAGTCACTTTAAAAACTGATCTAAGAAGGCAGAAGCAGAGACAGGAGGGTCTCTGTGAGTTCAAAGCGAGCCTGTCTACATAGTTTGCTCCATGTCAGCCAGGGCTACACAGTTAGACCCTGTCTTGAACAAAAGCAGATTTAAAATAAATAAATAAATAAATATATTTTGGAAAAAAAATTAAAGCTGCCATTTATATTGTTTTGCTTTCTCCCCACCCCAGTACCCGGGGCAGAACTATGCAAGCCACTGATCTGTGTCCCAACCCTTTCTGTGTTCTGTGTTTTTGACATGAACTCTCACCTGAAGTTGCTCAGGCAGGCCTTGAACCTTCAGTTCTCCCGTCTCAGCCTCCCTCTAGCTGTGATTACAGAGCTGACCAGTGGGCCTGGTTTTATTACACCCCTTTGATACAAAAATACAATTTTTATAACTTCCTCATAAGTTATAACATTTTACAAATTATTAAAGCTCACCTAGACTGTGAATGCTTTCTGCTTTAAAGGGAGAAGAAGAAGGTTTCACTCCTACCAGGATGTGGCTTAAGAGAGGGCTTCTCACGGAGAATGGGGGTTCAAAACCAGAAGTTTTTTTAGGGCCTTGATCGATTTTCACTAATGTCCCTAGACTGTGTAAAACCTGTTAATATCACTGAAGGTCCATGAGAGCTGCAACACCTGCCACCAGCCACTCATGGCCACCAAACTGTGCCACTCCATCTAGAAGCATCATTCTGGCAACTGAGGCTTTTGGGCCCCATCATTATCTCATTACACATGAGCGAGGTCCCAAAGCCACCATGTAAGGAAAACCCTTAATCAGGGCCCTGGCCTGGCCGCCAGGCCCTCTGCACATCTCCAAGCTCCTGACCACGAGACATACAGCCAACTTCTACCCTGCTTTGCTTCATTCCTCTAGGCTGGCTTTACTTCTTTCCTTTCTTTTTTCTTCTTGAAAACTGTTTTCAAAATGCCAAGATAACTGACAATGGACATTTTTGCCTTAAAATTCGAATTTTGCAAATTTTTCTTGATAGTGTCATAACATGCTCACGCATTCCCTCCATTAAACTATAAGCTACCCAAGGGCAAAGCTACCCTGTACTCAACATGCCTCATAAACAAAACAGCAAACAAAACCAAGAATTAAACCACCCATTTTTCATTGTCATATACTTCATATATAATACGGCTGGCCAACTTGTTATCGGCCATAAATAAACTCACAAGGTTACTAAATAAAATAAATCCAAATATTTCATCTCTCTTGCCATTAAAAATATTTCCCAGGCATTCTCTTTTTTTCTCTGCACCTCCAGTGCTGGTTTAATCCCCAGTGCCTTATGCAAACCAGGCAAGAATTTTACCACTGAGCAACATCTTTGGCAGGTTTTTGTTTTGTTTTTCCAGACAGTGTCTTGCCATGCAGCCCCAGCTGATCTGGCGCTTGCTATGTATTTTAGTCTGGGTGCAAACTCACAGAAATCCCTGCCCCAGCCTCTCCAATGCTGGAATTACAGGTGTGGACCACCACGGCTGGCTCACGGGTTTGACTTCCTGTCTTCCACTCTCAAAAGACGCAGGAAGGGCAGCTGTCAGTTCTTCCTGCCCTCTTCTGGATCACTCCCTGCTGGAACATCCACCAACGTCCACCTCCCTAAGTCATTCAGGAACCATGGATTTTCTCCCTTCCTACTTCCATCCTGCTGTATGAACAAGTGAGGGGGACCACATGATTGGACTTCTATTCTGTCACTGACCATGACTTCTGATGTGACCCTACCCCAGGTCACACTCACTCATACACACACACACACACACACACACACATACACACACACACGGTCAAAACCAACCAACCTACTAACAACAACAACCCAAAAACAAAACCGTGGGAAGATCAGAAAACAGCGCTGAAAGGCGGACAGTTTTGCCTAATGTAGGTCTGTACAAGTGCTTCAAATTCCGTGTTAATTTACTTTCAAAATGGGTAGTGCACACACCACCTGACACTCTGACAGCTGAATGAATGGGAATCCCTTCGACAGAGGATGTTTATGAAATGAGTTATCTCGATTTACAGGAGCCACTGCTCCCGGGATTCCAGGATTATCAGAAGCTGCTGTCGTCTAAGAAATGGTTATGTAAAAACAATTAAGGAAAAAAAAAATTAAGGAGGACGCATTGCATTTCTCCAACTGACCTAACCTTGTTTTATTTTGACATGACATTTCTTGGCCTCATCTTGGATGGCAACACCACCCCGCACTTTCTCCTCCACACCCTTCACAAATGGAATTCAAGAAGGTAGTCAGCGGGCAGTTTGGAGTCCATCACCAGCACGTTTCGGCGCAGTAACAGTAATCGCGGCTTCGTCCCCACCTTCACCCAGGCCACTGCGCCGCCAGCCTATGCCAAGCCTCTCCCAGGTCGCGTCCAGAGGAAGGTAGGGCAACAGGCCCTGTCCCTCGGCCAACGGCCTCTCGATCCCAGAGACTGCCTGAGAACTACCCTGGCGTCCTCTGACTGCCCTCGGTGGGACGGTTTCCAGACACAAGCTTGCTAAACCACCTGCACCCCCAAAGGAAGGATCCCCGGGAGGCCATCCCCTTTTGAAACCGTTTTGTTTTCTCTGGGCAGCAGGACAGAAACAGGTCCTCCGCAACCCGCTCTTCCCTGGTTTCCTGCGATCTCCTCTACTGCTGTCCGCCTGCGGACTAGAGCCGCAGCCCCCTCCAATTCAGAATCTGAGCTGTCCCCCGAAGAATTACAAGTGCGCCCCAACAGCCCGACAGTCCTCACTTCCAGAGAGAAGACCTCACCCTTCGCTCCCGGCACCCCAAAACCCAAGACCCCAAACCCCGCGCCCGCCAGGCCGCCCCGCCCCCGGGAGCAGCGCGGGATCCGCCCGCACCTCGGAGCACAGATTGGCCCCAGAGCTCCGGCCAGGGGAGCGCGCAAATACGCAGCCCCGCAGCGCGCGGGCCCCACGCCCCCGGGGAATGCCCGCGGGTTGCCGCTCCGGGAGCCGGGACCCAGCCCCGAGCGCCTCGAGGCCGCCGGGGCCACCCGATCCGCGTTCCCTCCGCGCTGGGCGACGACACACGCCGAGGCCCCTCGTTGCGCCACCCGCCCAGGCCGCCCGCGGCCCGGCCCCTCACTCACCCAGAGCTCGGTGCCCCAGCTCATGGTGCAGGGACCGGGAAGGGGCCCTGGACCCTCTTCGCCGGCGATCGCTGCGGCCCTCCGGCCCCTGCGAATGCGGAAAGCCCGTCGCCCGCCGCCTTCTCCGGCCCGCGCCTCCTCTGGCCCCGGCTCTCCACCTCTCTCGCTCCGCGCGGAGCAAAATGGCCCGAGGAAGCAGCAGCAGCGACCGCCGCAGCGCGCCCGCCCCGCACCCGAGCTGAGGGGCGGGGCGGGGCGGGGCAAGGGGCGGGGCGGGGCGGGGCCGGACTGACAGCTCCTGCATGGCGCCCCGCCCCGAGGCTCCCTTTGACCGGGTTGCCTGGGGGTCTGGAAGGAAGCGAGCCCCTCGGGACCTCTCCTCGTTCTCCGTGTTCGGCAGCCGGCGCGCTCACACGCTCTCGGGACCCGCGCTCACCGTCTGCAGACTGGGCCGCTCGTGATCACGACGCTCCGTCGCGGTCTGCCTTCCATCTACCGCGCCCAGCGCGGCTTTGCTTTTCAGAACTTTCGCCCGGTCGCCACCGACGCCCACCTAAGAGGCTCCCGGAGCGGCCTCTCCTTATTCAGCCACCGCAGACGCCCAAGGAGCCCGGCAGCTTGCGTGGGAGTGGGGCCTGGAACCGTAACGTCGGTACGCTGTGTACACAGGGATGTTAAGGAAAACAACAACAGAGCAGATCCCGGAAGCTAGGGAAGAAACTCGGAAATGTACGCCCCCCCCCCCATTATAATCTGTGCCCTTTTCTATTTGTTGAGCCAGGAATCTCGGCAGTGAAGTTCTGTCACCTCGTCGAAGGACAGCAGACTTTCTGAAGGGCCCGCAGAGAATTTGGAAGGTTCAAACCCAGCCTTCGAGCTCATTGGCTGGGTGGTCTTGGACCAGCTTCACCTGTATGTAGTAGGAGAGGCCCAGCTGCCGAAAGGAGGCAGTGTCTACCAGTCCCGGCCTAGTGCTGAACCAAAGAGGTGAACTGGCTAGTGGGTGTCCGATGCAGAATGAGGACCACTTATTAACTCCTCCAAAGCTCTACAGAATGTCATTTCTCACAAGCTGTCGGGAGTCTGGGGCCTTCCAACTAACTGTCTCCTCAGAATCCCTAAGGTCCTTTTTTCCACTTTTCTTTCTCTGAATACTATTGCTGAGACCTTTCCTCTAGTGCCATGACCCTCTTCTAGACGGTTTCTCTACTCCCTGTTCTCTTGAACCTGTTCATCTTTTAACTCTAAGAGGTTAAATTCTCCTTAAAGGGTGGTGGCCTGTACTTGTAGTCTCAAACCTCCTGAGGCAGAGGCAGGAGGATTGCTGCAAGTTCGAGGCCAACCTGAGCCGTATAGTAGGTACCAAATAGGCTGACTTGGGCTTCAAAGTGAAACCTTGACTGAAATAAATAATAATAGCAATAACAACAGTAATGTGTGGTGAGGGGCAGAGGTAGGTAGATCTCTACAAATTAAAGGCCTGGGTTACAAAGTAACTTCCGGGCCAAGGGCCACTTAATGAGACCCTGTCTCAAAAGAACAAAAATAGGCACAAAATAATACATTTGTTTAAAAAGTAAAAGGAAAGAAAGAAAAAGGAAGCAGAGGCGGAGCTGAGAACCCTCAAACCTCAGGACCTCCTACTTCCTTTGCTAGGTAGTTACATTGAAACTATTAAAACTATTTTGGTCTGTCTCTCGTCAGTTACAAGCCCCTGCCCCCATCCTTTGTGTCTGTTTAAATATTTGGCTCCCACATTTACCAGGTCTGAGCGCTCTTTACTCCCTAGACAGCTGGATATGTGAGAGTCAGATGGCCAGCCGCCTCCCAGCCAAGGCAGATTAATGGCCAGGGTGAGTTGAAGGGCTTGGAAATGTAAACAGTGTTAACAATGCCTCCGGGTTGTTTTGCTTTTTGAATGTGTAGGGGAGTTTGTATGTACGTATATCACTGTACCACGTTCATGTCTGGTGCCCTTGGAGGCCAGAGAGGGTGTGGGATCTCCTGGAACTGAACTACAGGTGGTTGTGACTCACCCATGGGTGTTGAGAGTCAAACCCAGGTCCTCTGGAGTGGCAACCTGTGCTCTTGGCCACGCTGAGCCATCTCCCCAGCCCCAACGATGCCACTGCCTTTTATTTGCTCCAAGTTGGAAATGGCCTATAACCTCGAAAGACCCTGCCAGCTCATCATCACCTGTGTCTCTCTTCCTGCTTGTTTGTTGTTTCCTTTCCAGTTCACAAAACGATCTAGTCTGGACTTCAGAAAACGGTGACCACTTGCAAAAAATAGGCTAGACAGGAGGTAAAGCAGCCTGTGCCCTAAAGAGAAAGAAGTGGAAGGGACTGCAGGAGAGACGCCTGAAGACGAAACTTTTTATGCTAGTAAGCAGAAAGTGTTCCCTTGCGGAACCTCTGAAAGCCATAGCGGGGCTGCAGGAGCCCAGTTAACTGAGCACACCTAAAGTATCTTTCACTTGGCTAAGTCTGGAAGGCAACTGGAGAATGCCTGAGTCAAAGCTTCAGAAAAGGAACGATAATTGATTTTTTTGAGCAGGGGTGTGCTCACCCTATGCAAATGCTGACCTCACCACAGCTACACACATGCTGTACCTTGACCCACAAAGTTGTTGCCTTTGTCTTTGAATGATCTGATAGCATGGAAGAGGTTAACCCTAAAAGAAGGCATCCGGACAAACAGCCAGACACTATCTGCTCAGGCTTCTGGCTGGTTGGGTTGCTTTCTTTTTAAAGGGATTATACAGATATATTATTTAGTTGTATATGAGTGGGTGTGGGCATACAGCATGCATATAGAATAACTTGTGAGAATTGGTTTTTCTCCTTCCACAATGTGGGTTCCAGGAATTGAATTTAGGTAACCAGGCTTGATGGGAAATGCCTTTACTGATTTTTTTTCTGAGACAAGATCTTACTCTAGCTCAGGAGGCCCAAAACTTTGGCAGGTGATCCTCCTGCTTCAGTCACCATTTCTGAGTAGTTTGAGGCAAATCTATGAGGGATTTAGTCAGTTCTAACCCTGTTCAGGATTAATGGACATCTCACATGGGGTGCCTGTTCAGTGGCAGATAGATTGGAGTTTCTGAAGCAGATGGGGTTTTATGATTGTTGGGGATTCCTATGTTCAGTCTTTACTGAGTGTGTGGCTTCTGGCAACTTACAGCCTCTGAGCTTCGGTTTCCTCATTCACAAAAGGGGTTTCACAGATGTCCAGGAGGCTGAAATGCCCAGCGAATACATGCTGTAGTGTGGCTCAGCTCTGCAGGGCTCAGTGCTGGCAGCTGCAGAGCTTCCCTTCTCCAGACCTCAGTTCCTCTCTTACAATGAACACTGACCTCATGGCCTTTCCAAATACTAGAAGAAAGTATCTGCAAAGCGCTTAGCAAAGAGGGTACAGATACAGGTTTTCTTTGACCCTGTGTGACACAGCAAGGAAGCAGTGTCTTACAAAAGTTGCTGCTAAAGCTAGACCCCAAGCCAGGAAAACAAGACAGATGATGGTAGTTTATCACTAGTTTCCCAATGACCTTTCGTTTGTTTTGAATAGTCTCTATCCTATTTTAGCTTAAAATTTCCCATAGCTCAACTTACAATGGAGTTAAGTCTCAACAAACCCCCCCTTTTTTTTATTGTGTACATCCATGGCTGTTTTGGAACTCCCTATGTAGAACTAGACAGAGATCTGCTAACCTCTTCTTGAGTCTGGGATTAGAAGGGTACACTATCAAGCCTGGTTTACTGTGTTGTTTTCTTCTTCTTCTCCTTCTTCTTCTTCTTTTTGGTGGTGGCAGTGTTTTGTTTTCCAGACAGGGTCTCTCTATGTAGCCCTGGATATCCTGGAACTCACTCTGTAGACCAAGCTGGCCTCAAACTCACAGAGATCTGCCTTCCTCTGTTTCCCCAGTGCTGGGCTTTAAGGCATGTGCCACCACTTCCAGGCTTTGTTTTTGTTGTTATTGTTTTTTTCTTTTTTAGGGTTTCATGTAGTCTAGGCTGACCTCAAACTCACCATTTAGCCAAGGCTGGCCTCGAACTGACCTTAGTTTAAAAAAATTAGCTTAGTATTCTAGTAAGCCCACAATTGTTGGTTAAGCCATGGTAAACTGAGAACCAGCTGTACATGCTCAGGAAGCAGCCAGGAAGTAGGACAGGATAACACTAGGAGCTGTCTAGTGAGCGCAGTCTTAAAACTGCAACTACACTTTAACACTAGGTGGCTGAATTCTCTGAAATAATGAAGCACAGGCTGCCACAGGCTGAGCAGGCCGCCTACAGTGCCCCAGGTTGACAGCTGAATTCTCAGTTCACCTCTGGCCCACCTGCAGCCCGCTGAAGGTGTGCTGGGGCCACTAGACCAGCATCTTCTCAGTTGCCAACAAGATGCTCTCAACGGTTTCTTCTGTGTCCCAAGAGATGCCTGAGATTCTCCAATATAATCTGGAAGACAGGGCCAACAGATGTTACCAGGCCCCACAAGCTTCCGGTTCCTTCCACTGTGTTAGCTTTGGGGTCTGAAAGGACTCTTCTGAAAAGACAAACAGACCTGTGTGACAGCTCAGCAGGTGAAGGAGCTGCCTCCAAACCTGGCCCCTTGAGTTCTATCCCTGTGCCTCACATGGCAGAAAGAACAGTTTTTAAACGTTATCCTCTGACCCGAACACATTCTCTATGGCATGTGCCCCTCCCCCAGTACATACATACATACATAAATGTAATAAACATTTTGGTAAAAGGAAAGACAAATGGACAAAAGGCATAAAGTTATGTCTTATTTTCTCCCACTGTCTGAGCCCAGGCTAAATATTATCAATAGCGCTGTATCCAAATGACAAGTTTGAGTTGAGACACTTGTTTCCTACCAGTTGCAACCCTGAACTGATCCTGCCAGCGGGAAAGGTCTGCGATTACAAGAACAAGACTCAAAGCCAGGGTCTAAGATCTGTGTCCTTGCTGACCTCCAGGCTTTTCCAGTCACTGCCTTGCCTCAATGCCCCTTGGAAAGCGCTGCCAGGGAGAAGCAGGCAGAACTTGTTTTGTTACTCAAGGTATGCTGTTGCAGCATCCTGGTTACGCAAATGACCTTCTCTGGAAACTCAGAAGTCACAAGTCACGTGCTACACTTTCTGGGACCCAGTGTTTGAAGAGCATTCCACCCTGACTCCTTGTACCAAGTTTCAAAGACTTTGTGAGGGGTCTTCCATGCTCCTTCCTCTGAACTGCAAAATGCCAGAGTCCACAGGGTTCCCAAACATGAGAAGATAGACATTCTCAGAGCCCACTGAGCAGGTCTGCCTGGTATACGCTTATGGAGATTCTGTCATCATTCCCACGGTTAAAAATGAAGGAATCATAAAGATTTACTTTTAAGATCTGGCAAAACTCTTAATACAACGACAAGAGAAATTCTTCTTTGGAATAGGCATTGTACCAGCCCTGAGAGGAACTGAGGATACCTGGACATTCTGATTTTTAGTGCTAGTCAAATTAAAGATACACCTTCTAAAAAGTGACATTGAACTTTATTGTTTATTGATTTTCATTGTTTTCACTTATGTGTCTATGTGTGCAGGGGTTGGGGTGTGCCAGTGGAGGAAGACAATGAATCCTCTGGAGCTAGGGTGACAGGTGGTTGTGAGCTACCATGTGGGTACTGGGAACTGAACCTGGGTCCTCTGGAAGAGCAGCAAGCGCTCTTAACCACTGAGTCATCTCTCCAGCCCACATCATCATCATCATTATTATTATATTGAAACAAGGTCTCATACACAGATCTGGCTGTACTAGAACTCACTCTGTACACCAGGCTGGTCCCAAACCCACAAAGACCGGTAGTGGAAATTTTGGTTTCTTCAAAAACTCAGGCTGAAAAAAAGTAAGGGACGCCTGTAATGCCCGCACTCTAAGAGGCAGAGGCAGAGGCAGGTGAATCTCTGTGAGTTCAAGTCCAGCTTGGTCTACAAAGCGAGTCCAGGACAGCAAAAGCTACACAGAGAAACCCTGTCTCAAAAACCAAAAACTAAATCAAGGCAAAAGAAAACCTCAGTTTTGGTATGTAAGCAGGTTTTTGTTTTAATCCCAAGTATAGGATATGGGACTGCCTTAATTTATCCACAGCTGGTAACTGCCTCATAGGGCTCAGGAGGGGTGTGGTCTTTGCCAGCTGCAGTTAGTGGAATTCTGAGGACTCTGGGGAGGTATAAATACCAGGGCCCAGAGAGGGGAAGGGGCTTAGAGGAGATGGATGGAAGAGAAGGAGGCTGCTTGTTCATCCTGCTGCAGTGTTTGCCATTTGCTGGACTGCTAGATACCCTGAAGACAGAGATTGGTATTTTCCCAAAGGACCAAAGCTTAACCAGCTGGAACTAAGTCTAAAGATGTCTATGTCCCCTTTCTCTTCTAACATTCTTTCTCTGTTACCTAGGTTTGGGGGGTTGAAGGGGAGGTAGAGGCTTAAGGAACCCCAAATAAAATAGAGTTTAAAAAACAGTGCCTACAGAGATTCTCCTGCCTCTGCTAGAGTGCTAGAAGTAAAGGCATCTGTCATCATGCCTGGCTATTATTATTATTGTTATTATTATCATATCTATGTGTATGTTTGTCTGCATGTATGTAAGTGTGACAGGTGCCAGAAGAGGCCACTGGATCCCCTGGAACTGGTGCTATCACCACATGGGTTCTAGGAAACAAACCTGAGTCCTCTGCAAGGTCAGTAAGTGCTGAGCTATCTCTCTAGCCCTGACTATTATCGGTTGGGAACTGACTTTAAAAAGTAAAAACAGGATGGGACTATAGCTCAGTGGGCTTGTCTAGCATGCATGAGGCCTTGGTTCAATCCTCAGCACTACATCAAAAAGGAAAATATAACTTAAAAAGTTATTTTAAGTGAAAATCATTTAAGTAGGGCTGGAGAAATAGCTCAACAGTTAAGAGCAATGGTGCTCTTCTCAGCACCCACATGGTGGCCCACAACCACGTGTAGCTCCAGCTGCCGAGGGTCTGATGCCCTCTTGGCCTCTGCAGACTCCTGCACGTGTGTGTGCATACACACACATGCTCAGACACACATACACATAAACATTTAATTTTTTTCTTAACTGTCTTTAACCTTCTTGCTTCCCAAAACAAAGTATCATTTTTTTTTTTGCATTCTCTTTTTTACATGATTTTTTTTGAATGTTTTGGTATGGGGACTAAACTGAAGATCTTGTTTATGCACATGCCAGGCTACTAAGCTACATCTGCCAACAGCGGACTTTTACCGCAGACTCCCTGACACAGGGTCAAAGCTAGGTTATCATCCCAGCACGCTACCTTTTTAAAATACAAAATTATAAAAATCAGAAAGCTGAGGCTGGAGAGGCTGCTCAGCAGTTCTGTGTGTACGGCTCTTGCAGAGGATCTGAATCTGGTTCCCAGCATCCATGTCCAGAGGCTCAGTACCACCTTCCAGCTCCAGGGGTTCTGAAACCCTCTGCTGGTGGGTCATTTATATAAACAGACCACCTCTGAATTAATTCATCTAACCAAACCTGATCTGAAAAAAAGAAAGTACACACCTCCTAAGACTTTCATGCATATAGATCACATACGTGATTAAGTTCACTCAGAAAATAATTACTCATCTCTCTGCGTAGGGCTGCAAAAGATTAATTCTAGAGTTTCCTGTTCTAGGTTTCCCTATCTGAAAGGGGGTGGGATCAGATGAAACTCCAATTCAAACGTGGAAGATTGCATACCCATAAGAGATGGCCCGAGACCCAAGGGAAGGGAAGGCCAGGCACCAGGAGTAATCACTGCCTTTCCCTCCCATGAAACTTAAAGGTATTTTAAGATAAACTAAAGCCTCCATCTGCATGCTCTACTTTTGCCTTTGAAGAGGGTGTAACTGAACCTGGACTGGTTTTTTTAGTTAAGGGAAGGATTAGGGGATTATCATTTTCTGAAGATGGTTCGCACAGAGGCAAACCTAGGACCTTCTTTAGCCGGGAGCCCCCATCTCATTTCCAGTTCTGCACTTCCTATGATTTTTAAAAAATTTCTTGTTATTTTTAAATTTTTATTTTGTGTACATTGGAGTGAAGGTGTCAGATCCCTTGGAACTAGAGTTACAGACAGTTGTGAGCTGCCATGAGGGTGCTGGGAATTGAACCCCGGACCTTTGGAAGAGCAGACAGTGCTCTTAACCACTGAGCCAACTCTCCAGCACCCGCTATGATTGTTTTTATTAGACAGGGTAGCCCCAACCAAATGATTTTTTTTCAAGACAGGGTTTCTCTGTGTAGCCCTGGCTGGCTTTGAACTGGGAGGTCTGCCTGCCTCTGCCTCCCTGCACCATCACCTCCCAGTGACAAGCAAAAAAAATTTTTTTAATTTGCCTGCTTTGTGTCATTAAAGTATAACATATTGGGCTGGAGAGATGGCTCAGCGGTTAAGAGCGACTGGCTTTTGGGTCCCCAGCAAGCAGAGCTTCGGGAGATCTGACTCCTCTTCTAGTCTCTTTGGCTACCTGCTCCATGGCGTATATACACATAGACAACATAAATAAGAAGAAGCTGAAATCCCTTCCTATCTCTATGTCCTTACAGCTACAGATCTATCGTGTTGGGCTGGAGACATTGCTCAGGGGTCAAGAGTACTTTCTACTCTTTGAGTACCTGAGTCCAGTTTCCAGCACTCATGATGTCAGGCAAGACACAACTGCCTGAAACTCCAGCTCCAGAGGCTCTGACACCATCTTCTGGTCCCCTCAGGTACCTGAAAATGACACATACGCGCACACACACACACATATATGTAAACAAACAAGCCTTTAAAATATATCCTGTTCCTAATTTAAAAGCTTTAGGAATCTGATTGTCGTAGGTGTCAACACACCTGTGCAATGATAGTTACCTGGCAGTGAGGGTCCTAGTGGTTTTATTATGTCCTGTTTTGCTTAAATAGTTACACACACATAAACAAAAGCACACATTACTATTGTATCCAGTTAAAAACAAGAATCTAAAAACTAAACAAACTTGGTTATCAGCAATTTTAATAAGCTTGTTTCCTGGAAGTCCTTGATAAACAATGGTATCAGGGGACCCACTCTCAAGTCCTTCCGTGAAGTTCCAAGAAACAGAAACAAAGTTTCCACAGAGATTAAAATAGAAAATATTAAGGCTCAGATTCTAGTGGTGGCATGAAATCACATGAGACAAAGTGACGTATTAGTTCAAAATTTCCATGTGATCGCCAGCTCAGCCTGGACACAATGAGCATTTCTCAGAGATTAGGTAGAGCAGGGGAGAACTATGACACCTACCTCTTATCTGATTAGATTGTCCCAAAGATTAAATGACTTATTTTTTTTTTTAAGCCTAGTAGGTTGCTTCATATGGACTCAATAAATCCTGTTACTGCAACTATTTTTACTGCGGTTTGTGTAAAGGGCCGAGGATAATAATAATGCAAGGGATCTAATTCCAAACAGCATTTTCTAAGGTATTATCACCGACAACAAGCCCATCAACCGCCAGGGGCTGTGTGGCAGACAGTACGGGTTCCAACCTTTGGTCCAGGTCCCTCACTCCCCAGTGCTGGCGTGGCAGAAAGGTTGGACTTGCCCCGCCAAGGTTGTCATGGCAAATGCTTCAGCGTCCTCACAGGGGCTTCACTGGAAGACCGCCCTGAGGAAGGCAGCTGAAGAGTCTCGCGGTGGTCCTGGAGAGTTGCATTTTCCAGCAAAATGATCTCTGGGGCCTCAAAGGCGGCAGCCGCGCCCCCTTCCAGAGCACGTCCGGGACGCCGCTCTTTGACCCGGAAGTGGTTGGGTGAGGAAGCAGCTGGTGATGCTGGAACAAACATGGCTGTCCCGGTACCCCTCGGCCGCTCGGGCTCCTTCTGTCTGCGGCTGCTACCGCTGCTGGCGCTGCTGGAACTGCTGGTCGACACCGGCTTGGGCCGCGTCCACCACCTGGCGCTCAAAGTAAGGCGTGGCGTGCTGTGGGCAGGGTCAGGGAATGGAGACCGGGGCGCGTCCGCTGCCCCCGGCTGAGCCAACTTCGGCCCTGCGGGGTCTCCAAGTTCGTGTCCTGAGCTAAGAGTCTGCGCGGTAGGGTTGTCTGGTCCCTGCTGGTTTGAGGTTGTGGGGAAGGGGCCCAGCCGTGGCCAGAACCCCAGAGGACCCGGGAGGCCGCTCCTGCGATCCCTGCTGGCGTCCCTGGATTCCACGTTGGTGGTAACCTCCTTTCCCTGCTCACCCGTACACAACTTTAATCCCAGTTTCTCCTGTTTGCCAACCCCGCCCTTCTGTGCTCCTTGATCTGGCGCTTTGAACTTGTGCGGAATCTTAGCCTGTTTCTTTGCTGATTTTAGGGTGCCTGATTGACCAAAGCGAGGGTCCCCAAGAGGAATTTAAATCTTTCTTGAAATACATGCCTTGATTTCAAAAAGAAGAAGAAAGAAAGAACAACCCTGAGAATTTAAACTCAGTGTCTAGAGTGTGTGAAGTAGTGCGGCTTTTTCTTTCTCTGTGGTCGTTGTCTAAGGGAAATATTTATGACAGGTCTGGAATCAACCCAGGGGACCGCTATGGTAACCCACAGTTTAAACTTTTCTAAGGTTTACACAGGATTGTCAGCAGGTTAATATATCTGGAGAACAGAAGATTACATCATTATGACTCAAAGCCTGGTACATCTGTCTAATAATCAGTGTTCCAAGAAGTTTGTGGACCTGACACAGCGGTCCTTGTAAAAACATGTTGTATCAGGAGTGAAGTGACATCAAGGTTTAAAGAGTACAGACAAGCTGGGCATGGTGGTGCACGCCTTTAACCAAGCATTTGGAAGGCAGAAGCAGGCGGGTCTCTTGAGTTCCAGGCCAGTCAGGTCTACACATAGAAACCCTGTCTGGAAAAACTGGAAAAAAAAAAAAAGAGTATAGACTCTAGGTTTGAAACCTGGCTGGATCCATACAAGCACACTTTAGCTCTCAGCTCTTGTTTGTAAATTAAAATGATCTCGAGAAAAGTGGCTCTAACCACATCAGTTCAGGTCAGTCTTGGCTCCTTTTGCAAATCCCGTGAAAGCTGTAGAGCTCTCCCCAGAAAAATGCTTGTTGAAGGCTGTTTATCAGCGGATCCCAGTTTGCAGGTTAATCACTCTGGGGTAAGAATCTCTGCTTTCTAAGTTTCATTTTGAGCTTTGCAGATTGTTTTTATTGAGTACATAATGTAGCAGAGTTCATAAAGCTTGGGAATTAGAAACAAACCATGCAACAGGACACATTAAGACCATGTCTTCTGGTTCCCTGTCCAACATTTCTAGTGTAAAAGTGCCATTTGAGAAATACTTATTAGCCAGTCTTAGTGGCCAGTGTATTCCAACCTTCTATATCAACCTTTATACATTATGAAGCAAACTTAAGAGTATTTTGGCTGCCAATTTCTCTCCTGTGCCATATGACTTGATGGCTTTCTTTCTTGTAACATGTTTCCTAAGCTTATTCTATAATCGATACTAGACTCTTTTTTCTTAGACAGTCTTAATTTATTGCCTAAGGAGAGGACATTTACCTGCAGGTGGCCTGCTAAAGAAGCAGACGGTTTTGCTTTGCTTACATTTGGGAAACATAGGCTTGATCAGTTTTGAAACCCAGGCTAGCAAGAGCACAAAGTGATCTCCAAATAGGAATATGCATTGATTTGAAAAAAAAGATTCATTTTATTTTTCTTCATGTGTATCTGCGTGTGTTTGTGTGTGAGAGCAGGTTGCCTTGGAGCTGGAAAACAGGCAGTTGTGAGCTGTCACATTTTTGTGCTGGGAATTGAACTTGGGTCCTCTTGAAGAGCCATACATTCTCTAACTGCTGAGCCATTTCTATAGCATTGGCCTTTATAAGAACTTTCTATCGTGGACAATTGCAAGTACAGTTGTATAATGAACCCCCATGTGTGTGTCGAGGCTTCAGTAGCCATTAGCAACTATCCCCGCCCCACTCCTGCTGATGTCACATGTCACTTTTCTATTCTCAGCTTTTTTAGTTTTCTAAATTAGAAAGTAATCTTTTCATGCTGAATGGACTTTCTTTATTTTCTATTTCTCTTATCCTTTGACCTTTCTATATATTCCTTACCTTTTTTTTTTTTTTTTGAGTCAGGGTTTTCTTGTGTAGCCTCGGCTGTCCTGGAGTCACTTTGTAGACCAGGCTGGCCTCAAACTCACAGCCTTCGACCTTCTGCCTTCTGCCTCTGCCTTCCAGAATGCTGGGATTAAAGGCATGTGCCACCATGCCTGGCTGTATTCTGTACTTTTTAAAAGCAACTTTTTTGAGGTGTAATTTCTATACATTAAAGTCATATATTTTAATTATTAGGTATTTGTGATTACTCATTATTTACTATAATTGTCACTGCTACCCAGCTATAGGACATTTCTGTTGCTTTCCAAAGATCTCTTTCGCTGACTTTTCAATCTCCTTTTTACCTTTGCCCAAGCAAACATACTTCAACTTTGCGTGTTCATAGAGTTGTCCTTGCCAGGTACTTCATGAAAAATGGAATTGCACAGCAGGTAGGCTCTTATCCCTGACTTCTTATACCTTTTAGATTTACCCATGTTGTACCATGACTCTGTAATTTTATCTTTTGTGTGGACATGTACTTTGTGTGCCTGTGTTTATATCTGTTTATGTGTGTGTGCATTGAGGTGTTCATGTAGAAGTCAGAGGACAGACTTGGTCTCCCATCTTGTTTGAGGCAGAGAATTTATGTTTGTTTGTTTGCTGTTCTATCTGTCAGCTTAGCTTTCAAGTTTCTGGGAATTCTCCTGTCTCCGCCTCTAATAGACATACATAACAGAATTACACATGAATGCTATCATGTCTGGCTTTAGGTGGGTCCTGGTGATCCTCCTGCCTGTGTGGTAAGCATTTACCCACTGAACCATCTCCCTGACCTAGTCAGTAATCTGATGTTATTTGTTGTTGAGGACTACTGCACTCTGTGGCTGATCACCTTTTGCCTAGTCCAGCTGCCCTCTGTTTTCCTGCCTCAGTCTCCCAGTGTTAAGACTACAGGAGTGTGTCCCATGCCCATCTCTGTGCCTTTTTATTGCAGTAAATAGCCCTACCACCATCATTCACATGCAGATCTATGAAGCTGTATGTCTTTGTTCCTCTCGGGTGACACCCAGGACTAGAGTGCAGTTGCCGGGCCATGTGGGATGGTTGTATTTAATTTTTAAGAAAGTGCCACACTATATTTTCCAAAGTGGCTAGGTTGTATGAGGGTTTCCCTTCCCCCACATAGTTGACAGCATTTGTCATTGTCTCTCCATACTTAGAACAAACTTAAAGCATACTTAGAGATACCCTGTTAACCATCTGTAAGTGTTCAGTGCATCACTGGAAAATGTAACACACCTTTAAAAACAAAATCCAGGAGCCATTAGAACAAAAAATCCTTAGTATCAAGTCAGTTCCAAATTTTCTTTGTTCTTAAAAAGTGCCAGACTTTGACTCCATTCCACTTATGACTGTGCATGTGCAGTGAACCAAGGCTTTGAATATTAATCTTCTGAGGGTAGGATCTCCTATCACCAGTACACGGTAACCAATATGTGATGCATGCTATTGTTTGTTTTTTTTTCTATTGGAGAGATGGACCGTGGTACTTAAATGTGGCTGTTAATTTAACAGTATGGTTTAATAATTCTTATTGTTGCCCTCTAATTATTAAGGCAGTATTATCTTAACAGCTATTATAATCAATAAAAGACACAGACACTGATAGATATTAGAATAGCCGTATTTTATCTGGGGCAGAAGATAGAACCTTCTAAACTCCTTTACCACCTAGCCCCATCCCGGGCTACCTCCAGTCCATAATTCCATAAGTACTTGCTTATTCTCCCATGTGGGTCTCTTCCTCCATCCATGCCACCCGTGTGCTTCTCTCCATGATAACGGATCATTGGCTTGTACCCCCTTCTTCCTCCTCTTCCTTCCTATTTTTCTCTCTCTCTTGATCCTTCTGTCTCCAAAGCCCCCAAACCTTAGCCACAGCTACCTCCGTCTGCCCTATCTAGGGTTAGATCTTTTAATCAGCCAATCATGGATAATTTCTCAGGCAGGGTAACAAGCATCATTTTGGGGTACATGAGTGTCAGTTCATAAAAGACAACAAGCAGATGGATTAATTAATAATCTAATACAAAGCACGTAGGGCCTGTTAGGGAACTGGCTGCCCAAAGGCCAGCGAGTGTCTGCTGGAGGGGGCTTACTCTTTCAGCTGAATTACTGTGCCCTAGAAAAATCTGAGTTTTCCTTTTCTTTTTTCCTTTTCCCTACCCTCTTCAAGTCAGGATCTCTTTATATAGCCCAGTTAGGGCACACAATCACCATTCTCATGCCTCAGTCTTCTGAGTGATGGGATTATGGGCCATCATGCCTGGATAGGATTTTTGCTTTGTTTTGTTTTTAAAGAGATGCTAGAGGGATGGAGAGATGGTTCAGCAGTTAAGAGCACTGGCTGCTCTTCCAAAGGACCTGGGCTTGATTCTCAGCATCCATATGGCAACTCACAAAGGTTTGTAACTCCAGGTCCAGGGGATCCAGTGCTCTTTTCTAGCCTCTGTAGACACCAGGCACTCATTGCGTAGGCATACATGCAGGCAAAACAGCCATACACAGAAAACAGCCATACACAGAAAAATTTCAAGGTAAAAAAGACAGAAAATAGAAGGTAGAATTCTTTTGCTTTTTTCTTCCCCCCCAGACAGGGGTTCTCTGTGCAGCCCTGTCTGTCCTGGAACTCTCACTATAGACCAAGCTGGCCTCATACTCAGAGATCTGCCTGCTTCTGCCTCCCAGTGCTGGGATTAAGGACATGTGCCTTAAATGCCCAGCGAAATTAGAATTTTTTAATGTGAAATTAGCATGATAAAACAGGGCCTGGAGAATGTAGCCTCACAGTGGTACACTTGCCTAGCATGCACGAAGCCCTGAGTTCAATGGCTAGCATTGCAAAAATAAAACCAAACCAAAGCAGGAGCTGGCGGTGTGGCTCAGTGGATCTTCATGTGCTTAGAATTTCCAAAGCCCTGCACACATCACGAAAACAAAGGCAGCAGTGTGTTGCCTACATACCTTATCAACACAGGTAGGCTCATACAGGGAGTACCACCCAGTGAGCTGTTAGCTCTTTATTCTAAAGTTTAAAGACCCAAACTGAGCTATTTATTATCCATTGCTTCATTTACTTATTAATGTGTGTATATGATGTGTGTTCTTGCATATGGGTGTGCATGTGCTATGGCATGTATGTGGAGGTTAGAAAAGACTCTTGAGTGTTAGTCCTTGCCTGTCATAAGACAGGGTCTCTTGTTCTTCCCCACTGTGTATACCAGGCAGCTGGCCATGGGCTTCTGAGGTTCTTTGTGGCAAGCACGTTATCCATAGAGCCATCTCCTCAGCCCTGGTTGTTGTTGTTTCTTGTTATTACTGGTTTTGTTTGTTGTGTGGTGTGGTCTGTCTGTGTATGCCTGCATAAGTGTATGCAAGGCATAGCAAGTATGGGTAGCCGGAGGACAAATTTGGGAGTTGGTTTTCCTTTCACCATGTGGGTCCTTAGGATCAAACTCAGGTCATCAGGCTTGACAGCAGGTACCCGCTGAGCCATCCAAGGATGTCGTCTTTGTTGTTGTTGTTTTTTGTGTAACAGCCCCCCTGTCTTGGAACTTACTTTTTGTAAGCCACACTCGCCTCAAACTCACAGAGATCATCCTGCTTCTGCCTCCCACAAAGTGCTGTGTCTTTGAGCTCTTGATCTCATGCCTCTCCCTCCCAGTTACGGGATTTCAAGCACCGGCTGCCCCATCTGTCTTATCTTTCACTGAAAACAGTTTGGTGCATTGGGGTGGTGAGGCCACAGACTCGTCTGTTCAAACGCTCCCATCATCTTCCTGTTGAATTGGGCTGTCCTCACTCCCCCCACCAACCTGTGTGCCTCTTTCCTTCTTCCGCTTTGCCTTTCTTAGTGACTAGACCACTGGCTGCTCATTTTCTCAAGCTGGAGATCTGTCATTCCAGCACATTCTGTAGATTACTCAAAATGGCTCCCAGTCCCCTGTCTTCTCGTGTGTCATTACCACGATTACTGCTTCCTGTGGACTATCCTATGGCTTCTGGACTGGAGTAGTCAGTCTTGTAAGCAGTGTCCCAGCATTCTTGTAGCTCACCGAGTTTTAAATTTTACTTATTTATTTAAGTCGCTGGAGTGACTTTCTTAAAAGCTGGATCTTATCTGGGATGGTTTGACTAAGAATGTCCTCCATGGTCTTAGGCATTTGAATGCCTAGTCCGCAGTTAGTAGTGCTGTTTGGTGAGGCTTAGGAGATGTGGCCTTCCTAGAGGAGGTGTGTCACTGGAGACCAGCTTTAGGAGTTAAAAGGCTACCACTGTTTCTAGTCCACCCTCCTCTGTTTCATGCTGGAGGTCAAGACGTGAGCCCTTAGCTTCCTGTTCAGGTTGCCATGCCTCCACTCCGCCATCGTAGGCTCTTATCCCTCTGGAACCATAAGCCCAAGTAAACATCTTCTGAGAGTTGCCTTTGTCTTGGTGTGTCAGCACAGCAGCAGAAGAGGAGCTAACACACCATCTCACGGTGGCTGGAATTCATTAGTTGTCCCCTAAAAGAGGAACTTTTACTTGCCTGAAGTAATTGGCATATCCCAGGCTTACCGCTGCCATCTGCTAACCTAGTCCTAAAAGCTTCTGTCTTCCACACAGTCTAATTAGGCCTAGAATGTTTTCAGCCTCTGAGACTTACTGCTCAATAAGCTCACCCTTTCTGGTTCTTTCAGAACTCTGGCTGGCTGGTTCAACTCAGCTGTTCTGGCTCAAACTTCTCTCCAAGCTGAGTTATTCAATCTAGCTTCTTTTTCTCCTCTCACTGAATTGCTCTGCTTGGCCTCAAACTAACTCTAGTAATCTGTTCTAATCTTCTGGCTCCTTCTCATTCTCTGGCTCATACTGTCTTCACCTGTGTCTAGCTTGTTCCCTCTTCAACCTCTCTCTGTACAATTCTCCCAGTAAAATTGCCTTTGAATTCCATGAACTGAGCTGCCCTGAACTCAACTTTACTGCACTGCCTCTCAACTCACTCAACGGAACTGCCTGAACAGAACTCAGAGGTCTGCATACCTCTGTCTCCTGAGTGCTGGGATCAAAGGTGTGTACCACCATGCCTGGACCTAAGCATTTTCTTTACCTGAAACTTGTTCTATATCAGGCTGGCCTTGAACTCACACATCTGCATCACTTGCCATCACTTGTCTCCTGGGATTCAAACTGTGCCTGTATTCCAGTGGGATCAAACAGACCTTCCTTAAAGGTCTTCGGATGTGATCCCTTGCCAGAGCAGCCATGTCCTGAATTAAGATTTTTCTCCAGCCCCCATTTTCCCTGGGGGAAGTGCATAGTCACTGGCAGGCCAGCTTTCTCGTTCCAGAGTCACTGTCCTCGTTCCTTGGTATGTGTGCATGGATGGCGTTTTCCTCATACCTGTTGCTTCTGCCTTAAGAAATGGCGTTATTCACTCCTGGGCCCTCCTTTGGTGTTCTCTGTCCTCTCCTCAATCACCAGTGGCTCCAGAGTAGCCAGCAGAAATATACACAAGGAGGGAGAGCTCTTACCTTCCTCAGAACCATGTCCTGAAGCCAAATGGCAGGAGGGACAGTCCGCACGGCACACAGAGGTGTCTAAATGGGAGTGTGACATGTGCGGAGGTGGAACCATAGAACGGGGTGGGGCCAGACAGGGAGATGCTGCTCCTAAGTAGTCTTAGCACAGTGACTTTGGGGTGCTTACCTTACACCTTACACAAACGTACATATATTCTGTATACGTTAATGTTTTGAAAACAACCCTGAGTATTGTATAACTCTGAATTTAAGGATTGTTTAAAGTTAACTAATTTGTGTGTGTGCATTTGTGCATGCAGGTGCGCATGCCTGAGAGTGTATAAAAGCCAGACTGGGGTATTGTGTGTCCTCCTCCATCACTATTACCTATTCCTTTGAGACGGGGTTTCCCTGTAACCCTAGCAGTTCTCTTGTCTGCTCAGAGCTGGGGTTACAGGTGTTTGGGGGATGCATAGCTTGTTATGTGGTGATGGGATCTGAACTCCAGTCCTTGTGACCACAGACTAAGCTCTCTTTGCTGCCGTAGCATCTCTTTTCAGCCCAAAGAAGAATTAATGTATATATTTATAAAATACTACCAGGAGGGCTGGCGAAGGAGCATGGGTGGTAATGTGCTGGACTTACAAGTTTGAGTACCTGAATCCAGTCTCTAGCGCCCATGTGAAAATGTCTGGTAGGGTTGCGAGCATTGTAATCCCAGTGGGGAAGCAGAGACAGAGGACCCCAGGGACTCAGTCAGTCTATTCTAATCTGTAAATTGCAGGCAGTAAGATCCTTACCTCAAAGAAGGAAGAGGTGTTCATGAGGATGAAGCTTGAGGTTGTCCTCTGGCTTTGCTGTGTACAAACACACACATATAAGCATGCATGTTAAATAACTATTACCAATAAAGATTGACAGGAAAACAAAATCCATATATGACAACATGTGCTACTCAATTAAAAAAAAAATTAAAGACTGGAAGAGAAACCTGCAGCATAAAGTCAAAGGTGAATGCTCAGGCTGGCGAGGTGGCTTAGCAGATACCACACTTGTAATGCAAACCCAACCAATCCCCAGAGACCTTTTTATAAAGACTGAAGGAAGGACACAGAGTCCTTCTGACCTCCACACCATGCGGGGTTCCCAGCATACATAAGGGATGGTTCACAACTCCAACCCCAGGGCATTTGACACTCTCTTCTGCCTCCAAGGGCACCTTCATGGGTATACATGTATACAGATAGACACAGTAAATAATAAAATTAAGTCTTTGGGTTTTTTGTTTGTTTGTTTGTTTGTTTTCAAGACAGAGTTTCTTTGTGTAGCCTTTGTTATTCTGGACTCTCTTTCAGGCTGGCCTCGAACTCATAGAGGTCCACCTGCCTCTGCCTCCCCAAGTGCTGGCCCCTGGCTATAAAAATAAATCTTAAAAAAAAAACTATTTCAAGAAAAATCTAATATAAATAAACACAAGATATGTCATAAAAGAGAAGCCGCTAGCTAACAGACAAGAAGCATGGACATTCAGAAAATGTAAACTGAGTCACCAGCAGCTTAATTTTCCCTGATTGGGAACCATGAGGTCCGGCATCCTTCTGGTTGGTGAGGATGTAAGGGACAGGGCTCTCCTAGATTTTGGAGATCAGAGTTGCAGTTTCTAGTAAGCACTGAAGTTTCACGGCTAGATTAATAGAACCTAGAGGCCTGCACAGACAACCCGTGTGTGCGAGGGGGAGGCACAGGCCAGACAGCCGCTACTCAGGTGGGTGTCCACGACAGATGCACTGTTGCTGAGAATGGAAGTTATAATTGGGCTAGCCAGGTTTAAAAACTGATACAAAGTGATATTTATGGGTCTGCATGTGGGTTCTTCCTTCTTCCTTCCAGCCAACCTTCTGGATTTTGTCGGTTTGCCCAGGCTAGTTTGTTTGGGATTTGGTTGGTTGGTTGGTTTTTTGTTTTGGGTTTTTGTTTGTTTGTTTGTTTTATTTTATTTGTTGTTGTTGTTGGTGGTGGTGGGTGCATTGTTGTTGCTGGCATTTGTTTGTTTGTTTGTTTTATTTTGTTTTGTTTTTGAGACAGGGTTTTTCTGTGTAACAAGCTCTGGCTGTCCTGAACTCACTGGCTGGCCTCGAACTCACAGTGGTCCGCCTGCCTCTGACTTCCTGAGTATTGGGATTACAGGCATAGGCTACCACCTCCAGCTAGCTGTTTTCCTCACTTTTTGTTTTGTTTTGTTTTTGTTTTTTTGGTGCCCAGGCTAGTTTGTAACTTGCTACCCTCTGACACTTAGTTATGATTGTCGGTAGGTATCACTAAGCCTTGCCAGGACTGTGTTTGTTTGTTTGAGACAGGGTTTCATGCATCGTAGGCTAGCCTCAAACTTGTTAAATAGCTGAGAATGGTCATGAACTTCTGATCCCTTTCCTTTGCCTTCTCCCCGGAGAAGGTTTTAGGTGTGTACCGTGGTTGGTTTATGCAGTACTGAAGGTCAAAACCAGGGCCTCCTGCATGGAAGCACTCTGACAAGTGAGTGACACCCTCAGCTTCAGAGACTCCGTTGTTTGTTTTTAAATAGGGCCACATTTTACAGCTCAGAGTAGCTTGGCATTCATCTAGTTGAGGCTAGCTTTGAACTCCTGATACTCCTCCTGCCTCAAGCTTTCAGAGTAATAGAATATAGAAATGGGCCACCATTTCTTTTGTGGTGATAGAAGTTAAAAGCTAAGAGAGGACATAGCCATTTCATGAGGGAGGAAAGGGATGATAGAATGAAAACAGAGTTCCAGAGAGACACAAGGGCTTATTTTGTCACTAATGCTCTTGCTCTTTCCCTTCTCCCTGGCCGTCCTCTGGCATCTGATGCTGCGGCCAGTGGGGAGGTAGAGCTTGTCCCTCTTTACCTGGCTCAGCCTGCAGTGGACTGAGCGCCCTGCTGCCCGTGTGCTTCCCAGCACAGCACATGCTCTGTCTGGCTTCTGCCAGCCTAGTGGTAAAATGGTGATGTCTTGTTTAAATAGACTTGGTGAGGTTTAGGATGTCAGCGTGTTTATTAGCTTTTTGTTGTCTTTTTAAAACTTTCAGGTTTAGCTATTTCTGTAAGCCTGAACATTTAGTGTAACTTACTTTAGTAAGAATTCACTTCTGTCTGTCTCTTTCTCTAACACAACCTACACAAAATACTTTTTTTTTTTTTTTGAGACAAAATTTTGCTATATAGCTCTGGTTAACCTGGAACTCACTATGTAGACCAGGCTGGCCTTGAACTCACAGAGACCCCACCTGCCTTTGCCTCCCTAGTGCTGGGAATTTTTGTCTTTTTTTCTTTTTCTTTTCTTTCTTTTTTTTTTTTTTTTTTTTTGAGGTAAGGTTTATATAATCCAGGCTGGCCTTCAGTCTGTGATCATTTTCCCTCTGTCTTCCTAGTGCTGGGATTACAGGTGTGTATTGCCACATCTGTCTTTAATTATTTACTATTTATTTTTAAAACTTTAATTATCTAATGTGGGGTGGGATACGTGTGCTTTGTGAGCATGTGGCCGTTGGAGGGCCCCTGTGGGAGCTGGCTCTCGCCTTTCACAGTGTGGGTCCTGTAAATTAAACTCAGGTTGTCAGGCTTCACAGGTGACAAGTGCCCCTAGCTCCTGAGCCATCTTTAGGCCCTCGCGTATTTCTTTGAGAGCAGGTCTCTGTGCAGCCTTGGCTGGCTGTGGCTCACGCGTAGAGGCCTCTGCCCCTCCAGTGCTGGGGTTAGAGGTGTCTCCACCACACCTGGCTTCAAAATAAAGTTTCAGTTTCACACACTGTTTTGTTACTGAAAATAAGAAAGAGCAAGCATTTCAGACTAACTTGCCATACTCCAGAATCAGGGCTGCATTTTCTCTCTCGGCTTGGTGTAGTGGTGAACACTGGTGAGCCAGCAGTGGATTTGCAAGGGTGAAGAAAGAGGATTTTGAGTTGAAAGTCAGTCTGGGCCTCTGCGGGAGACCCTGTTTCAAGGAAAAACAAAAAATGGTACATTAATCAACAGTGTTTCATCATCAAACTAGGGCTTGTCCACTGTTTGAATTGTTGGCACAGTGCCTGTGCAGAAACAGGCAAGACCAGTGCACTCTGCATACTGACCTTGTTTGGGTATCTAGGTACAGTGCTGTACCTGGGCCTGTTTCTTCTCATTAAGGTACTTAAGCTCCGGCCTAGCATCTCACTCACACACTTCCGTCTGAGCTGCATCCCCAATCCAGTAGAATATTTTTGTTCCCATGATCTCGACTTTTTGTGGCTGATTGGTGTTGTGGAGTTAGCCTGATAGGCAGCTTACTGTGGGTAAGAGCACACCACACTGGAGGTGCACTCTAAGATACTTGTAGACAAAACGATGGGTCCTCTGGGATTTGGTCCTCTAAGTGGCTGGGCTGCGTGTGTATGCGGGGACAAGCCAGGCACTTTCAATTCCTGTGTAATGCAGACTAGTTCAAAACAGGAAAAAAGATGCGCTGTTTATTTGCTTGTGAAAGGCATGCAATGAGTAAGATCACAGGTGTGGAGTTCCCGCTTCTCCTGTGATCTAAGCAAGCTTTTCCTGTCTGGGCCTGTTTCTTCATCAGTAGCCTGAGCAGAATAGCACCTGCCTTGTAGAGTTGTAGGGAGGCAGCATGGTGTTGCTGAGAGCTCTTCAGAGCCCCGCCGGGTCCAGTGCAAAGGAGATGGCAGTGGTTGCTGAAGGTGTCCTCTCTGCTGCTGGTCAGCCTTGGGATGCTAGGACAGCCCCTCTCTCTTCCTGTCTCTCTCTTGACTGAGTTTCAGGGAGCTTTGCTGCTATTTCCTGGAGAGCAGCAGGGAGCAAAGGCAGGAATGCTGAGCTCCCACCTGACCACTCATCCCTTGAACTCCTGGTCCTCCTGCTTCTGCCTCCCAGGTGCTGGGCTACAGGTGTGTGTGGCCATGTCAGGTGCCTGGTGCCTGAAAAGTACATAAGGCACAGTCCTTATGGAGCATCTGTGAGTCTTTATTTAAAGACCAGCTCTCACTGTGTAGCCCTGGCTGTTCTGGAACTCACTTTTTAGAGCATGCTCGTCTTGAACTCACAGAAATCCACATGCTTCTGCCTCCCACATGCCAGGAGCTTAAGGCAGGTACCATTATGTCTGCTGTAAACTTCCTACAAGGTGAACAAGTAGAAGAAGCGTACAGTTAAAATTCAAATTTGGGGCTAGTGGGATGTCTCGCAGGTAAAGGCATTTGACACCAATTGTGGTGACTTGAGTTCCATCGCTGGTTCCCACATATTGGAAGAGGAGACTGGACTCCTACAAGCTGTCTTCTGACTTCCTCTTTGTACTGCGACATGTGCATATACATACAAGTAAATAAACAAAATATAAGAAAGATGTAAAGTTCCATTCATGCTGAAACATATATTAATGTACAACTTAATATATTTCCACCCTATATACACAGTAGCCAGCAGGAAAAAATTATGAGTGCTGTCAGAATTTTCTGAAGCATTGCTTTCCCTCAAGTGCCTGAAAAGTCACTTTCTCTGGGGAGCAGACCCTCCTGACCATCCCCCTCCAGATCCTTGCCCTCTGTTTGTTCTGTGAATGGGCTTGCCTTGCTGAGGGTCTGGGACACTCCCTGAAGTGGTGTCGGTAGGGTCTCCCTGCTCTCTGCAGTCCTGCCAGCTCAGCCAGAGGCTCACACTGCATGTCCTCGCTGTCAGCATTGTTGAATTAGTCTCTCTCTCGCCTACCTGCGGTGGAAACAGGCATGTGTGTCCTATGAAGAACAGGGAAGGGAGTCATTCAGGTCACTGTCTGAAGTGCTAATTCCACCCAGAAGGGCCAGGAGGCTTCACACTTCCTGTTTTGTCCTCGGCAGTCCTCAGAGTCCTGCAGAAGATTACTTCTCTGTAGGAGGGTGGGTTTGCCTCAGACTTCTGTCTCACTGGGAAGTGAGAGTTAGACACATGCTTTAAATGTCCAGCTGAACTCTTGGCACTACGGGAAATTCCCAGAGAACCAAAAAAGGGAAGACGGAGTTGAAACCATCAGGTAATAGAAGAAGGACCGAAGAAGAGAGCCAGCACCATTGCCGGAATCTAGAGGGAGAGAGAGAGTTTGGATTAGACCACTGCTGAGGGCCAGTGCTCCAACCCTCAGACCTAGTTGAGAGGGGGAGCCAGGCAGGCAGGAAATAAAATCCTCCTGCTGGCAGCATTCCACTGCCAATCTGGGCCATGTGGATGTGGCTTATGTTGATCCCTCAGAAGGTCCCATTGACAGCCTCTGATACCTGGGAACTTCAGCTGTAAGGGAACAACAGCCTCTGATGTCTGGTTAATTCCATCTCTAAGGGGAAAGAGCCACTTGTCATTCCCAGAAATGTTACATGCTCTGAAGAGCACTGTAGCACTCAGTGTTAGAGGCTTTGCTGGTATTCCATCCTGTTCTTGGAATGTGTGGTCCTGCTTGAAATTGGGACATAGAGGCGGGCATATGTATCCCTGTGGGCTATGGTTTCAGCAGAGCCCAGTAGAGTCTGTCTCCACTTGTTCCTGGGAGTGCCTCTGCATTAGCTTCTGCCTGGAAGGCCCACCACGCGCTGCATCATTTAGGTTCAGATGAACATCCTTTAAAATTGACCATTTACGAGAGTCTGGGAGGAGCTGAGGCCAGTGGTGCATTTCTGCTTGCTTCACCACTCCCTCCCTCGCTCCTCCAGCATTTTTTTTCTTTTATAGCTTTAAATTTTTAAATTCTTCTTAATTTTGTGTAGCTGTAGGTGTCTGCATGTGGGTGAGTACACGTGAATGCAGGTGCCCACAGAGGCCAGAAGCAAAGGCTCCCCTCGAGTTACAGATGGTTCTGAGCCCCTGAATGTGGGTGCTGCGAGCTGAACTCAGGTCCTCTGGAATAGCAGCAAGTGCTCTTTAACTTGAGGCAGGTCCTAGCCCCCACCCCCACCCCCCTTTTTTTTCTTCTTTTAAACAGGGTCTCACTATATACCCCTGGTTGGTCAGGAACTCTGTAGACCAGGTTGGCCTCCAACTCACCTCCTGTCTCTGCCTCCTTAGTGCTGGGATTAAAGGCATGAACCATGTGTCTTGCTTCCACTATGAGGTTTTGAATGCCAGGTGCTGTTCTCACAGGAAGAGTGCAGGGGTGATTAAACCATGGTTCATCTTGCTGTGGAATTCACACGTCAAGTTGACCCTGATCAGTTTGCCCCCAGAGCCCATACAAGTGTGCTGAAATGAATGATTCCACAATTGCTTTCTGCAAAGTTTTGACATCTGTGGAATTTCTCAAGAGTCCTTTTCAGCATTTGAAGGGTGTAATTTTTTGTTCAGTGGCCTGGATTTTGGCTTTCAGGCAGAGAACAGGGGTTCTGGTTCTCTCAAGAGAGGCTAGAGTGCTTCAGGGAGAAGCCCATGTGTGCTAGGCTGAGGTTTGAAAAGGTTTCCCACTGGATGTTACAATTTAGCTCTTTCAGAATGAGATTGCCAGTGGCAGTGGAAACTCTGGCATTCCAAAGCCTATGGTGATACCAAAGTGTTACAGCTCTTGGTTAAGCTGCTGGGCTGAGCACAGCAGAGGTTCGGGCAAAAGCCCATGCCTAGCAGCCTTGCAGCCAAGATACAAGCCTGGTGAGACCCAGGCTCATGCCCATGGGGCTGGAGGGCAGGCTTGGTCAGAAGAAGCTGGGAGGGGAATAAATGACAAATCTCAGTGGCCATGGTGGAAGTCTGACAATATCACGGAGCACGCAACCTCCAGACACCTGTTTACTTGAAATCTGGGCTTTATAAACCTTGGGCAGTGGGAGGGGTTTTAAGGGTAAGTGTGTTTGATTCCCCAGGGTCAGAGGCTTAGGGATACTTGATTTACATGTAGTGATATAGTTCCTCATTTTCCATGCAGTAGCATGGTCCTGTCAGAAGAAGGAGAACACAGTAGTTAATTATCCTGTGGGTAGGGGGGAAATCTTCAAGTACAATTGAAGGTCATTGCTAAAGACTAAGATCATTAGCAGGGTGGGGTATTTTAGGGATAGCTAACTGAACTGATTTCCTTAGCAGGAAAGGGTCTGGCCTGAAATCTTCCATGAGAGCTATGTGACCTTCTTTACAAAATCTGGTGTCACCCAGATGTGTGTTGGGGGAGGGGAATTTTTAGGGCCTCTATGAGAAGAGGGAGTCCACTGTCATAGACCAAGTGAAAATAAATGGCTATCCAGAGATGTCAGAGTTCATCCTGAGCCAGCAAAGCCCCATGGAAGGGTTCCTTGGGACAGCTGTATCTATTTCCACACCTATGGGAACTTTTGACTGGCCAGTGTGAAACTGGATATGTAGCTTTTCAAGCAGATGAACAGGCTGACTAATGAGAAATCACCTGCAATCTCTGTAGGATGATGTGAGGCATAAAGTCCATCTGAACACTTTCGGGTTCTTCAAGGATGGGTACATGATGGTCAACGTCAGCAGCCTTTCTGTGAATGAGCCTGAGGAAGCCATGGACAAGGATGAGGCAAGTGTCTTCCCATGGGTCAGGGGTAACTCTTTCAGGCCCTTCCCTCTTTGCCAAACTGTGGAGAAAATTCAGTGTGGTAGTAACAAAGCATGATACAGGAATCAGCTTTACTTTCCTGCTTCCTGTGGTTAGTGCAGTGCTGGAATGGAACCCAGGGAACATGCTAGGCAGTTTCTTTATCTATTTTATGTACGTGAATGGTTTGTCAGCATGTACACCTGCACACCAGAAGAAGGAATTGTATCTCATTATAGATGGTTATGAGCTACCATGTTGTTGCTGGGAATTGAACTTAGGACCTGTGGAAGAGATAGCAGTCAGCACTCTTGACCACTGAGCTATCTCCCCAGCCCTGCAATTTTTGAATAAATATATAATTAGTGTTTTTTCTTGAGCAGCTATTTTCTTCTTGTAAGAGCACACTTAAGGTAAATGAGAAGTCAGGCCTAAGGAACTATGCTTTCTGTGTTATTTAAATTTCTTGCTCTTTGGGTAAGAAAGACATGGACAGAGTGAGGGACTTAGTGTTTCCTTTTTTCACTGCCCTCAGATTGGATTCAGTCTCGATCGGACCAAGAACGATGGCTTTTCTTCTTACCTGGTAAGTTTTGTTTTTTGTTTTTTTTTAGATTATGTGCATTGGTATTTTGCCTGCGTGCATGTCCATGTGCCACATACTTGACTGGTCAGCAGAGCTGGATCCCCTGGAACTGACTTAGACAGTTGTGATGATATGTGTGCTGAGAATCAGACCCAGGACTCTGCAAGACCTTGATAAGTACTAAGTACTCTTCAAAACTGAGTCATCTTTCTAGCCCTGTCTTCTTTTGAGGGGACAGTGGGGTGTCAGGGTTTACTCTGTCGCCCACGGTGGTCTTGAACCTGCAGTGTGCTCCTGCCTCCCTCTCCCGAGTGCTAGGACCGCAGGCATGGGCCAGCGCACTGCAGCCCAGCCTGGGCTGGGGCATACCGTATAGCCCAGGCTGGCCTTGAATCCCTGCTGCTCCTGCCTCTGTCTTACAGGCGCTAGGACTGCAGGTGTCTGCTGAGGTGTAGGTCACAGCCTGACTGGGTTCTCATTGGAGCTCAGGGTACCCTTTGGCCCGCAGCGCCCACCTATTCTGGAGATGGTAGCTGCTGTAACTTCTAGGCTTCACTGTTGGAAGGAGCAGGAGCCGCTGGTCTGCCTTGTTCTCACACAGCTAGTGCTATGATGCACACTTGTTCTTCCTTTGGCAGGATGAAGATGTGAACTACTGTATTTTAAAAAAAAAGTCTATCTCTTCTGTCACTCTTCTCATCTTAGACATCTCCAGAAGTGCGTAAGTAATTCTGTAGCCCCTCTGCTCACCTCAGTGCAGGTCAGGGTACTGGCTGCAGTCAGCACTTAGGCAACATCTGCCACATGCCAGTCCTGTATTGAGTGCTGGACATGAGGTACATGCTGAGAGAGACAGCGCCCCCTGGGCGGAAGGCAGACAGAGTACCGGCCATGACTGCAGCCACGCAGACGAAAGGAAGAGGGTGGTTGTACAGCACAGCAGGGAAGGATGCTTTCAGGCCAGGTGTAGGCCGGCAGCCTTTGCTGAGTCAGCAGGCAGGAAGCCGGGCTGCAGCTCCTGCCACTCAGGCCACGTGAGCCCAGGACTCAGTGTCCTCTCTTGCTTCTCAGTAGGAGTGTCTGTTGTGAGAGTGTCCCTGAGGGACCGCTGCTGCAGGGCACAGGTAAAAGCCTCCAGTTCTGCTGCACTTCAGCACAAAGACAAAGAAGGGTGCTTGATGAGGACTCTGACAGCTCATACGAACATCGGAACTTAGATGAATTAGGGGCGTTTGTGTTTTCAAGTTAGGTCCATTTCCATCTCCTCACTGCCTAGGTTTCCTGTGTGTGTGTGTGTGCTGGGGGGGGGGGGAGGGCAGTAGAAGTGATGTTGGGTACCTTCCTCAGTCACACCGCCCCATGCCACCCCCAGGAGACAGGATCTCATTTTGTGGACCAGGATGACCTCAAAGTCAGAAATCTGCCTGACTGTCTCCTAAGTGCTGGGATTACAGGTGTGCATACTTTAATTTATTAATCCCAGCATTCAGAGGGCAGAGGCAGGCAGATCTAGTGAGACACCAGCCTGGGTCTACAAAGCTTGTCCAGGACAGCCAAGGCTATACAGAGAAACCCTGTCTAAAAAAACCAAAAGAGAGAAAAAGGTATACACACCATGCCCAGCGTTCTACCTTATTTTTTGATGAAGTCACTCACTGAGCCTGAACCTTGGCTGATTTACCTAGACAAGCTGGCCAGTAAACTTCAGGAATCCTCCTGTCTCCACTTCCAGCATTGGCATCACAGGCTCATATCACCATGCCCACTTTTATACACTTGTTCTGAAGACCAAATTTATGTCCTAATAATTTGGAGGCAAGTTCTTTGCCAACCAAGCACCTCCATGGCCTAGGCACCCCAACTTGTATGTGACTTCTCCCTCTTTTCTTACAGTTATTGATTGTATGGGTGCTGGTCAGAACATGAGGTGGTCAAGAGAGTAGTTTGTGGGAGCTGGTTCTCTTCTTCCATATGCAGGCTTCAGGGCCTGAAGTCAGGCTGTCAGGGTTAGCTACCAGCTTGTCCCAGTGAGCTAGCTCCCTGGTGTGTGTATAATTTCTGAGGTAGTCTTCAGAGGGTTGCAAGCTAAGAATACTGTGTCCAGATTGTTTTCAGACCCAGCCACTAGCAGCTCAGAGTGACAAGTTTGAGATGAACAAGGCTAGAAATAAATTAAAAAAAAAAAAAAAAAAGGAAGCTTCCAGTGAGGCAGTCTCTTAAAAAAAATAATAAAGCACTTTGCCACAGAATTGCTCTGGGCTTCAAAGACATCTACCCCTGGTTGCCGCTGATTTCACCTGTTGGGAGGGTTGACAATCTCCTAGGTTATGGTGTGTTTGGCAATTGGGAGAGAAGGACCTGACTGAGCCTGGCAGAAAGAATGAGACAGGATTGACCCGCCCCCCTGGAATCCTTAGGTGGTAAGCAGGCTCAGGAAAGGGCAGGTCAGTGGCAGTTTGCTCATGCTAGAGATTCGGTGCCTTTCACATCTGCTTTCCCACCCTCGGTGCCTCTTAACATTATTTTTATAAAGTGTATCTGTTTCTCAGTTTCTTTCTTAACCTATCACACACAAAAATTGAGACTTTTTGTTTAATTATAAGCTTCATAACATAATAACTGAGCAGTTATTACTCTATTCTTAACCCTCTAAGCTAATATGGCTCCTTCCCAGTGTACATCCCACTTTGTAGCTTTCCTGATCTGTCACCTTTTACTGATCTCTCTTGGACCTGTCCTGTGGCTCAATCCCCTAATTTCTCTTCTCATTCCTCCTCCCTGGGCTGGCTGGAAGGCCAGCCCTATTCTCTCCTCTGCTCATCAATTGGCTGTAAGCTGCTTTATTGGCATGTAAAGGGACAATTGGGGAGCGGAGTTTACAGAACATTGGGACAGGAGATTCTCAGAACAAGGATTGCAACCAAATACGGGGATACAGAAATCAGCATTTGACTTACACATTAGCCTGTGCCTACAAGTGTCCACTCCTCAGGTGTGCCAGCCATCACCAGTGCTCTCTGCCGAGGGGAAGGAGAAATGGAACACATCCCACAGGCAGGTTTGGCTGATGCACTGGCTTAGGCCAGGTATGCTGTCAGGCATGAGTGGATGGCCTCGCCAAAACTGGGTCTGTTAAAAAGGGAAAAGGAGGGCGAGGTATGATGACACATACCTTTAATTGCAGCCTCAGGAAGCAGAAGCCAGCAGATCTCTTTGAGTTTGATGAGCCTGGTTTACATGGTAAGTTCCAGGCTAGGGCTATATAGTAAAACTCTGTCTTTAAAAAAAAAAAAAAAAGAGGAGGGGATGATGGACAGATGGCTCAGTGATTAAGAACACTCACTAGCCTTGCAGAGGACCCAGGTGTGGTTCTCAGCATTCCACAGTGGCTCACACCCACCTACAACTCCAGCTGTAGGGGATTGGAAGCCCTCTTCTGGCCTCTGCAGGATCCTGTATGTATACAGTGCACATAAGTTCACATGTACACGCAAACATATAACTAGTTAATCTTTGAAACAAAAAGACTGGGAAAGGAGAAAATGGCTTTTAGGTCAGTAATTAACCGAGTCCTCAGCTCCTCTCACAGTTCTCTGGCCTTCACCTGACTGAATGGTAGACTCTGTTGTACTGTGTCTTCTATGTCTCTTTCACCAGTTTTCTGAGCACACTAAGAATCCTTAAGGGATGTGGAAATAGCATAATTATGTACTTACTAAAACCCTGGCCTTAGAGACCATCAGGCTCCTCATTCAGTGGCTTTCTAGCTTGGGGCAGCAGGGGCCAGGGTCTGGGCTGTGTGCAGGCTAGGTGAGCACTCCGTCCCTGCAGGGTCTCCCAGCCTGGCCAGTGCTTTACCCTTTCCGCACCTCAATTGCAGCATAGAGTGTGGAAAGCAAAATCTACATCTCTGATGTGGCAAGGATGGCACAAGGTGCCAGATTCAGAGCTGGAGGGTGGTGGCACAGGCCTTTAATCCTAGCACCTGGGAGGCAGAGGCAGGCAGATCTCTGTGAGTTCAAGGCCAGCCTGGTATACAGAGTGAGTTGCAGGACAGCCAGGGCTACACAGAGAAACCCTGTCTGGAAAACAGACAAATAAAAAGACAGAGCTTGAACTGGGCCTGCAGCAGTGTTTAGTGATGGCTGGCAAGCTCTTCTGAGCTCTCCTTTCTGTTTTCTGTGGATACAGCATCAAGGTCAGATCCCCGCCAGAAGCTGGCACCCAGTTACCAAAGATAGTCTTCAGCAAGGATGAGAAAGACCTGAGTTGGAGCCAGGAGCCTGCTGTCAGCCCCATCCCCGCAGACAGCAAGGCGCAGAGAACCCACGGTGAGTCTGCGTGGTAGAGGTTTTGTTTCCGGGAGCTGCGGCCTGGTCTGTGTTGTCTGAGCACTGTGTGCTGGCCACACAGAGCGAACTCTCTAAAGAAGCGTGAGAAGGAGGAGAGGAAAGAGGCCTCTCTTCCGCCCCAGCTTAGCTCTTTGGTAATTGTCCCTGGTTGGCCTTGTTTTCTCAGTCTAGAATGTGTCGTTTCACAGTTCTAGTCACGTGCACGGCCTGTGCATGTCCGTGGGCTTTGTTCTACTCCGTCCCACTGTCCTAGTAAATGATTCTGTCACTTGCTCAGACTTTTCCATAAAGTGATGCATTGTCATCTCCAGGTTTATCTGGGTATTATGGCATTGAAACCATCTTCCCTCATAGGAATCGTTTTGTGTAGGGACTGGAGAAATGGCTTAGCAGTTAAGAAAGCTTGTTTCCCCTCCAGAGGAACTGAGTTCACCTCCCAGCACCTCAGTGACTCACGAAACCTGTAACCCCAGTTCCAAGGGATCCAAAGCCCTTCTGGCCTCCCCAGAGACCCACACACAAGACACACTCATAGGCAGAGGAACACACACACACACACACACAAGTCTTTTTAGAAAGAAAAATGATTGTATGTGTATTGCGTCTTGATGGAGCTGGAGTCTGGCTCAGAGAGCACAGGGCCTTTGAGAACATTGACACTGAGTTCCACATCAGGTGTATGGTCTGCATCTGTTAGAGCTCAGGCGGCCATAGGCGCTGATGCTAGAATTCGGGGTGTTTCTCTCCATGCTGGACAGTGTACATGTCTGCAGCCCTAGTCCTTGGGAGGCTGAGGCAGGAGGAACGCTCGTGCCTGGTCAGGGCAAGCCTGTGCAACATGGCACAGGAGGGAAGGGTAAAATGAAAAGACAGAAGAGACCATGCTGGGTTTTGGTTTTCCTTTTGCAGTGTTTTGGAGAGGGGAGTTTGTGTGACTAGATCTTAAGCTCCTGCTTCCCGACCCACACTTACTGTTCTCAGATAGCTATTCCTGAGGCTGTCCCTCTCTCCAGATGTTGATACGCTGTGTTAGCTCTTGGTCCCATCTAGTGACTCATACGCATTCTTTCAAGGTCACTTACCACTTATGGTGTTAGTTTTCCTTCAATTTGTGGACAGTTGATGCAGATTTGGAATCCCAGCGAAGAACTGAAGCAGGGGGTGCAGCTTTGTGCCTGTGCTCTGGCTCTCCAGACCCTGTGCTCACACAACACTGCCGCAGTGGGCTGAACTACCTTCCCAGGGGTCCTAAGGACAGCAAGGCGGGTGTCCACTCTGTTCCATGAAAAAAGCTGCTGGCAATTTTTTTATTTTTATTTTTTGAGACAGGATCTCCTAGCCCACGTAAGCTTTGAATTTTCTATGTAGCTGAGGATGACCTTGAACTTATCCTTTTGCAGCCATGTACTAATTAGTTTTTTTTAATTAAAACATGCTTATGTCGTTTACCTCCACTAGTAATCTTAATACACTGCTGTTGTTTTGGGGGGCACTCTAAAAAAATAGCAGCAACCAAAAGGAGAAGCTAGCACAGGCTTGCGGTGCAGCTCCAAGAGGAGTCGGCACCATGCACAGGCCGTGCGGGTCATACCCCCCCTCCCCCCATGCAGACTGTATCCACAGTAAAGTCCTCTCCAGGGAAATCACATCAGTCAGCTTGCTAAAGTGCTTCTGAACATGGTACTTAGAAAGAGTATAAAGCCATTCCACACGCCACCTCTGCCATCCGCCCTGTTTACAGCCTTGCCTGTTGGCTCCGCTGGGATCGGCATAACATTTGCAGTGTGCCACTTTGGTTTGCTACTTCTACAGCCAGCAATTATGTCAGAGGACCCGAGGAGGTGGAGGCCATGAGATTTGTATGTTTTGTTTGATGGGATATTAGGTAAGCTGGAGGTCCATAAAATGATGCTGTGCTGTGTGATGTGTGAGCTGAGTTAGGCAGTGATATCTCTTAAATGTTTGTGCTTCTAGATGGTTCCAAGGCTAGAAGAAGTACAGTGGATTCAGAGGTAAGCACGGACCTCCCTCCTGCTCAGCTTCTCTGGATGTGTATGTGTGCTTGCATGTATGTGTGTCTGTGCATGACAGTGCTTGTGTTTGGAAAGACAGCATCAACACACTGAAACTGTTTCGAACTTACATGGAGTGCAGGATTGCACAGGGCAGCCCAAATGGTAGGAGTGTCCCACCTCAGACAGACACAGGTGGTATGGGGTGTTGGCAGGCAGCTTATGGGAGGTTGTCAGGAGCCTTTGGTCAAGTATTTATTGGAGCTCATGATTCTGGAAACATGATGCCCAGACCCGGGGAGGACCTGCTGTGATGACGCAAGTTTGAGACAGAAGGGTCTGGACTAGCTAGAGTTTGGGAATGTAAAACAAAGGCTCTGTCTCAGCGAGGCGAGGCTGGGCGGGAAGAGGACAGAGAGGTTATTTGTGCATGGGAGTGAGCAGAGGAACAGCAGGGGAGGTTTTGCTTTGGAATGTCCTGATTCTTCAGTGAGGTGACTGTGTGTTGTTTGTAGACAGGCTCTCTTGTAGCCCAGGCTGGCTTGTTACATAGCCGAGGTTGGCCTGAACTCCTGGTCCTCCTGCCTCTGCTTCCCAAGCTTTTACAGGTGCACACACTAGGCCTAGCTTTCCTGGCTCATTTGTTTTCTCCCTTCTGACAGTTTTGTGAAAGTGTGATGGGTAACAGTAACCTGCCTGTACTTACAGGGGCAATTATATACTTTTGACCTGTCAGTCAAGATAGTAGATGTGTTTTCCTGCCCCTTTCTCACCCATCCTGTGCTGAAGGCACAGTTGGTGTGGTAGGCAGCAGCTTAGGGGCCGTATGGCAGTGAACCACACAGGTAGGATGCCGCCTTTGCCAGCCACTGGGGTTAGTCCTGCTCCCATGCATGTGCAATAGGTTTCTTTCCATGGCTTGGTATTAATCGCTTGTGTAGATGGCAACGTTCTGGTATTTGAAGTCAAGAGCAGAGTATAGGTGGGATGTGTGCTTTGCCCAGGACAGCAGCCTGGATCCTGCGAAAGCTTTAGAGTAGAGGTGCACTCACAGGAAGACTAGGGAGGGAGTTACAGAGTAGCCAAGGAGGAAGGAAACTGAGGAAGGAAATGGGAAAGGCGAGCCAGCTTCTCTGAGACAGGATCTCAAATCTATCTGGAAGGACAGTGAATGGCCTTGTCAGAGAGCTCTTGAAGGTCAGCAGTGCTGATGTTGAAGAGATTTTTTTTTTTTTTTTAGTTAGCCTTAATTTGTTTTTATGTTTATGATTGTCCTATTTAGGGATACTGTTGTTATGATGAAACCCCATAACCAAAAGCAAGCTGGGAGGAGAGGGTTCATTTGGCTTACATTTCTACATCATAGTCTATCACTGAAAGGAGTCCGGACAGGAACTCATGCAGAGCTGGAACCTGGAGGCGGGATCTGATGCAGAGGCCATGGAAGGGTGCTGCTTACTAGCCTGCTCCCATTGCTTGTTCAGCCTGCTTTTTCGTAGAATCCAGGACTGCCAGCCCAGGGATGACACCACCCACAATGGGATACCCCCCCCCCCCCATCAATCACTAATTAAGAAAATTCTGTCAGCCAGATTTGGGGCTACATTTTCTCAATTGAGTTTTCCTCCTCAGGTGACTGTAGCTTGTATAAAGTTGATGTAAAGCTAGCCAGCATAGTGTTTCCCTGCATGTATGTATCAAAATCATATGTGTGTCTGCCTGCATTGGCCAGAGGAGAATAGTGGGTCCTCTGGAACTATAGTCAGCGAGTTTGTAAGTTACCATGTGGGTATTGGGAACCAAACCTGGGTTCTCTGCAAGAGCATCGAGTGTTCTTAACCACTGAGCCATCTCTCCAGTCTAACTAGCTTCCATTTTTGTTTGTTTGTTGTTTTTTCAATACAGGGTTTCTCTGAGTAGCCCTGGCTGTCCTGGAGACCAGGCTGGCCTTGAACTCAGAGATTTGCCTGCTTCTGCCTCCCAGGTGCTAGGATTAAAGGCATGTGCACCCCCATCAGGCTTAGCTTTTTTTTTTTTTTTTAAATGTTTTGCCTGCATGTATATATGTGTATCACATGCATACAGTATTCACAGAGGCCGAGAGAGGGCATCAGATCCCCTGGGATTGGAATTACAGATAATTATGAGCTGCTGTTTTCTGAAAGTTGAGCCTGGGACCTCTGCAAAAGTAACCACTGTTCTTAATCATTGAGCTGTCTCTTTAGCCCCCCGTCCCCCGATTAGCTTTGATTTTCCTAAGCATGGTTTCTGCCATTGTTGGCCTGAAACAGATTCTTGTGTCTTTTTAGGCAACAGCCGAGAGAGCCTTCTCAATTCATAAGAGTGATGGGGCAGTTTCATTTAAGGTATGTATTACCTTGGAGTAAGGTGTACTTTTTCTCTGCCATGTGAAAGGACAAGTCTTTATTGGCACCTTTCCCCATAGGGACAATAACTCGGGCTCATGTGTGATCCCTGGGCTGAAGGACCACTCCCCTCCCACCATTAGGCTGCTAGCTTCATCTGCTAACCAAGCTATGTGTCTCTGACGAAGAGAAAGCATGTGAAAGTGCAGTGTAATAACATGCCCAGATTCCAAACCCACTCTGCTGAGGTCCTCTTGTGACCCTCTGCCTCTCCCGACCGTCAGTCCATGCTTTGTCCCACTTGGGTGTGTCATAGCTGGAAGGACCTGTGCTAAGAGTTGGGGTGATGTAGTTTCAGTGTCCTTGGGTGCCCTGCCTAGCCAGCCCAGTTATGAACTGCCTGCAGGTGTCCCCTGGCAGCACATGGTGGTACATTCCCCACGCAGGCTGTGCCTTTGTTAACTTGGAAGAGCCACTAAGCTCACATGCCTACACTGTCTATCCGATGACTTTTAATCGGTGTGACAATTAATGGCTGATGGAGCCCACTGTTAACTTCTCAGAAAGTGAAGTGGTTAGTTGATTTGAAAATGAGATGTTGTGTCTTTGGCCATCTCTGCTGACCTCAGCAGAACCATCACAGGCAGGTGATCACAGTGGAAGTGAGCTACAGAGCCCAGGCAGCCAGGTGGAGTCAGTCACCACATGGCACCAGCCACCTGTGTGCTTGAACACTGGCAGAAAGTACGAGAGGCTTGTAGGATGACGACACCCTCTTTGACATCTGTTCCAGGGGTTCCAAGGCTGACTAACCTGTCCGCTGGGACCCCAACTGATTTCTGAGACTGGGAGTGCAGCTGAGGCTGTGGGCACCTCTTTCTTCTTCTCTTCCAGTTCTCCTTTAACATCAGCACCGATGACCAGGAAGGCCTGTACAGCCTTTACTTCCACAAGTGCCCAGGCAGCAAGCTGAGGTCTCCTAGCCAGGTCTCATTCAGCCTGAACGTGAGTACCACATGGACAAACACAGGTTGCTGTCAGTGTGAGACATCTGCTGCTCCATAAGAACAGGCTGGCTTTCCAATACAAAAAAAAAACACAAAAAACAATAAGATTTAAAAGGGCCTGGAGAGATATCTCAGCGGCTAAGAGCGCTGGCTGCTCTTCCAAAGGACCCAGGTTCAACTCCCAGTACCCACATGGCAGCTCACAACTGTCTAACTCCAATGCCAGGTGGTCTGACACCCTCACACCAATAAAAAATAAAAATAAAAAATAAGGATAGGCTGGCTTCTGTGGGAAAGTTTCTGGTTTATTTTGCTTTGGTTTTGGTGCTAGTGATGAAATGGGGCTTTGTGCATCCTGAGAGTACCCTTTGCCATTGAGAGTACGTTAGACACTACTGTGAGAAAGTGGGGCTGGTGAGTGCCCTGGAGTGGGCGGGGTGCTCTTGTAGAGGACTCACAGAGAAGGAAGTGTAGAGCCGGGTGGTGTGTGCTCCCAGCCCAGACTGTAGCAACCTGCTTGCTGTCAGATGGCGCTCACGCTCTCCAGCTTAAGGGGGGCAGCTGTGAGTGTGCAGGCTGGAGGCTGCTGGTTTCTAAGAGGGCTGTGTCTTCCATTGGTTTCAGATTGATATCACTGAGAAGAACCCTGACAGCTACCTCTCTGCCGGGGAGATCCCTCTCCCCAAGTTATATGTTTCCATGGCTTTGTTCTTCTTTCTTTCTGGGACTATCTGGATTCACATCCTTCGGAAACGAAGGTAAGTGTGCTCCGAGTGTGTGGGGAGCTGCAGGGTTTCGCCCTGCTGGGTTCTGCCCCTTGGGGAAGTGGCGCTGACCAGCCCTGCGGTCTTCTGGGCTGTCTTCGCTGAGGCCGAGAGGCTAGATGTGAGCTTCTCGTGTGCAGGCGCTGCCTGCTGTGCTGTTGCCTCATTCTTAGTGTTTGGTTTAGAAAGTAGACCCAGATGTTAGTGTAAACATGCAGCAACTAAAACTCAGTGTTGTCCTAGCAGAGACACCTTAGCACAGGGAACGTGGTGGCTGGTGCCTTTCAGGGGCCATCCCTTGAGAGGAATGATGTCGCTGCACAAGTGGACGCTCAAAGCCTCAGTCTAAAGCCTCCTGGCCTTTCTTTGTTGACTCTGGGAAAAACCCCTTTGGAGTCTGTCTGCCTTTCATCAGGACTGTTGTCCCAAAGTCTCTGACTTTCTGTTCTCTGGTGTTGAGGGAGTGGCTGCATAGGAATGAATGCTATGTCTCCTTGCCCCAAAATCTTAGAACAAAATAGTGTGTAGCATCTTCCCATTAAAAGGCCTATAGGCTTGGGGTGTGCAGATATGACACACAGTGTTACCCAAAACTCACGTCTGAGTGAGTGCCCTGGACACCTCTCCCTGCAAGCACTGGGGCAGAAGGTCAAACCCCGGGTGTCTTGATTGCCTTTTAACAGACACCCAGAGTCTTGGACGTGGGCCACTTTAAAGTCTTTCATGCTGGCAAGATGTCTTAAAGGGTAAAAGCGCTTGCTGCCTAGCCTAATGACCTGAGCTCAACCCTCTGGTTCCAGTGGCAGGAAGAGAAACCTGACTCCTGCAAGTTGTTCTCTGACCTGTACCTGTGCACCATGGCTCTCCCCCAGGCACACACTGTCTATGACTTCCTACCTGTGTCTGCCTCCTCACTGTGTCTCTTTGCTCATCTACAAAACTGGAGCAGTGATAACTGTCCTTCTTCCTAACGAGCTTCTCCCACCTTAGCTCTGCTCTGTGTCTGAACACTTATATGGAAGTACTTTGCACCAGGGTGCTATCTATGCATATGAGATACTTCTAGACCTAGACCCACTTTCTTGCTCACGTGTCCTGGTGTTTCATTTTCCTTTACTCAGCAGTGGCAATGTCATTGTCTTGGCTCACATGGATAAAATGATGGCTACAGTTCTAAATCTGTGGTTAAGTGGAGCTGATCTATTTTGTGACGGTCATACTTTTAACTGTGTGGATGTGTACGCATGCTGAACATGCAGTTTAAGCCACCCCTGTGTAATAGCCAGCGACTGCCCGTGGATTGGAACTGTGTGTCTCACATAGGCATATGACCCCAATGCTGCCAAGAGTATTTAGGACACTTGATAGAGCCAAGAAGAATGAGCGACATCTTTGTCATTCAAATGTGCTTATGCCCAGAGAGTGGGAATGAGAGACAGCCAGTTGCCTGACTGAGCTGTGGCAGGCTAGGGCTGCCTGCTGGGGTCTGTCTTTCCTTTCAGATTAGTACGCCATGCACCCCAAAGTGTGAGCAGGCAGTGCAGGGCTGATGGGGTGCCAGGTAGCTGATGGTCTTCAGGGCTTAGGTTGGCTGCTGTCCTAGGCTTATTGAGATGGAGCTGCCGATTCAGAGATGAAGGTCATCAGGGCTGAATCAGAGTCAAGCCCAGGTTGCCATGGCATCAGAGCCTTTTATTGCTCCAGCATGGGTGCTTGAATGAGAATGCAAGTCAGACTTGCCAGGATGTGGGAGCGGCCCTTCACAGTGGGCATTGTCGCACTCTGGGTAAGGCCACTGCCGTTCAGTAGTGACGATTGCTCTGGCCTTCACTTCCTTTTTGACCTTCAAGTGAGGAGTCACTAGAACAGGAAAGTACCCAGGAGATAAGCCCAGTCTGTGGTGTGGTCTCATTATCGCTTTGTGCATGCTCCTTTCCTAACTGACCATCTCCCTTACTTCCTGTCCTTCGCCCACTTTACTCCAACCATGGAAAGTCACCCCAATATGCTGAATATATCGTTTAGGACATTTGTGTGCTCTCACAAGTAATGCCTGTGGCTTGCAGAGTTGTTTTGTGTGTGTTTTAAAGTTATAGAAAGTGTTGTCTGCAGATACTGTTTAAATTCACCTGGCACTGCCAGGTGGTGGTGGTCCACCCTTCTGATCCCAGCACTCAGAAGGTAAAAGCAAATGGATCTCTGTGAGCATGGCCATCATGGTGGGGAGCCTGGCAGCAGGCAGAAACGCATATGCTGGAGGAATACCTGAGAGCTCACATCTTTTTTTTTTTTTTTAATTTATTTATTTTTATCTCAATCACAGGTTAGGTACTTTGAATCCCAGGCGTAGCCCCCTCCCCATTCCCTCCTACCCTCCCACTCCCTCCCTCATCTCCCTCTTCCCCGCCCCCTCCAAGTCCACCAACAGGGGAGGACCTCCTTCACTTCCATACAACCCCAGCGAGAGCTCACATCTTGAGCCGCAAGTGTGAGGCAAAGAGCTAACTAGAAATCCTCCAACAAGGTCACACATCCCTCCTCATCCTTCCTAAACAGTTCTACCAACCACGGATCAAGCACCTAACTATATGAGCCTAGGAAGGCCTTCTCCTGTAAACTACCACAGTTTCATTCCAACAGGCAAAAACTACTTTGTTTAAAAAAAAAAAAAAGACTTCCTGTTTGTGGTTTGCTCACACTGTGCTTGCTGCTTGCGTAGAGATGTACCTGAGGGAGCCAGGTATAGTGGCTCTTACGTTTACTCCCAGCACTTGAGGTAGTTAGGCCAACCTTATCTACATAGTGAGTTCCAGGACAGCCAGGGCTATTAAAGAGACTCTGTCTCTGAATGAATGGATGGGTGGATGGGTGGATAGATAGATGAAGAGAAAAGTACCTGATACTGTGGCTGCCTTTTGGGAAGGGGAGTCTCTTAATTCTTTCTTCTCTCTTTTTATAGGAATGATGTATTTAAAATTCACTGGTTGATGGCAGCCCTTCCTTTCACCAAGTCTCTTTCTTTGGTGTTCCATGCAGTATGTATTAGCCTTTGGGGTCACTTATGAAATGATGGATGTGTGTACTTGATCAGGAAGATAAGCTAGAAGGCAGGGGACAGGTGGGAGGTGAAGGGAAAGAACGGATTTTTCATAATGCCCTTTCGTGCCGGACATCTGGCCATAGGTCTAGTGAGTGCAGCCTCTTATCCTACTTGTAGGCCACAGTCTCTCCAGAACACTAGTTTCTATTATTTTATTGTTTTTGAAATAATCTCAGTCTGTAGCCAAGGCTTGAGCTCCCAGTGATCCTCCTTGTGTTCCAGTCAGTAAAATTCAGTGTCAGTACTTTTCTTGAGAAAAAAAAGAAACAAAAACAAATCTTCCAAAGATCAGGAGCCCAAGAACCAAGCTTATACTACTGAGAACTGGTGTTCATCAAAATGAGCTCACCTGTGGGGCCAAGATCAAGGCTTCCCCGATTTAGGGGTCTATGAGGGAGTGGTAGGCTTGAGTCTCCCGCACTTGAAAATAGGGTCATAGAAGAAAGCACCCAGTTACACCTACAGAACATGGAAGTTACCTGGATAAATCCCCCCTTGGATGTACATTAAGAGATCGTTGGGAGGGCTCCTGAGCCACTTTAAAATTTAGATGCCTTTTAGAAAATGAAGTCTCTGTACTGCGGCCAGCTTTCCCAGCTGCCAAGAATCTGCATCTTAAGTTAAAATGCTTGGTAGCCCCACATGTCTAAACTTGGATTGGTGAAGCCAGGCCACTGGACATAGGTCTTTTGTTAGTTGATGTCTTGCTGCCAGCAGGGCTTGAAACAGCATGCTTGGCCAGGGAGAGTGAGTGTAAGCCAGTATGAATTGAGAGAGAGTGGCCTGGCTGGATGCCCATCGAAGCCTTTCTCAACCTTTCTCAGTTAAACGTATTAGCACATTTGTGTGCTTGCTGGTGACTTGGCAAGGGAGGTATTAGACAGGTGGGTGAGTGGGCACAACCCATTCCCAGCATCTCTTGGTTTCATTTATTTCTTTACCCTGCCCTGAGGTGCAGGCCTTTCTGAAACACAGCTGCTTGATTTCAGATTGACTACCACTACATCTCCTCGCAAGGCTTTCCGATCGAAGGCTGGGCTGTTGTGTACTACATAACTCACCTGTAAGTATGCAGGTCCACAAGACAGGGGCAGTAGTGCCTGCACTGTGAAATGGCTTACAGAGACACTAACGGCTGCAGCGGGGGTGTGGCTCGGCTGGTAGGCTGTTTGCCAAGCGTTCATGCCTCCCTGGGCGCCATTCCCAGCACTGCATAAAGCAGGCATGGCGGTGCACATCCATGATCTTAGCCTTGGGAAGTGGAGGCAGAAGAAAAAGGATTAGAAGTTCAAGATCATCTTTGGCTCTATTTTGAGTTAAAAGTTTTAGCTAGCTTGGATTACAATAAAAAGAAATGGGCTAGAGAGATGGCTCAGTAGTTAAGAGCGATGGCTGCTCTTCCAGAGGTCCTGAGTTCAATTCCCAGCAATCACATGGTGGCTCACAACCATCTATAATGTGTTCCTATGCCTTCTTATGGCCTGCAGGTATATACATGAAGACAGAGCACTCATATACATAAATAAATCTTAAAAGGGGGGAAAAAACAAGAAGAAGGGGGTGTGGGGTCATGGAATGACTCTGCAGGATGACTGACAGGACTAGAGTCTGATGGTATCTGCAAAATGTTGTTTTCCAGTCTAAAGGGGGCGCTGCTCTTCATCACCATCGCTCTCATCGGCACTGGCTGGGCCTTCATCAAGCACATCTTGTCTGATAAAGACAAGAAGATCTTCATGATCGTCATCCCGCTTCAGGTATGCAACTGTGGCTGGCTTGTCAGTCCTCCCTGGCTCTGAGCAGGGCTCAGCTCCAGGCCTGTCTGCAGGGAGTCAGTTCGCTTGGAAACCTGAGCTTGTGCTGTTGTGGGCTGCAGCTAGGGCCTCCCTTTCTGGCTGCCGACAGACCTAGGCGTCAGGTGTGTGCTGGAAGTCCTGGTGGGCACTTGTCTTCAGACAGGCCTGGATGCCCAGATCGTGGTTAGAGAGGTGCAGAGAAGTGAGGAACAGATGCTGCCATGTCTTCTGCATTGGTTGCCTCTAGCAAAATAGTTCTCCTAATGAGCAGGCCCTGGTGCTCTGCAGTATTTTAGAGCTGAGTGGCACCAGCCAATTTTCCTGCAAGGTGGAATAGGAGAGTGGCCCATAGGGCTAACACTGATTAAATCACCCCGTGTTTGGAGGCCATGCTCTGGGGCCTAACAAGTGCCTCACTGTAGCCCTTTAAGGAGGAGCCATGGCTTGTATTATACCAGCAGCCTATGCAAGGAAGCAGGTCCTGGAGCTGAGGGCACCATAGCTGGGTAGGTACCTCTTCCCAGCTGGCCATGCCTCTGGTGAGGTCAGCTCCTGTTTAAGACGGTAGCAAGAGTGTGGCTGGCAGGAGAGGAAGGAAGAGTGAGACTTCTGGGCCACATCATCTCTGGGGATTGATTGGCTGCTTGGCAGCATTCATCAAGGAGTGTGCGCTAGAATGACCCAGACCAGTTGCTATAGGTTTTCAAGGAGAAAATAGTCACTCAGAGTGATTTGGAAGGCCTGTAATGGATATAAGACTTGGTTGGATGCTTAAGAAAAGGAATATGACAGGCAAAGAAGCCACAAATACCTGTGACTCTGTCGTCAGAGGAACCAGACTAGCTGAGGTCTTCTGGTGACCAAGCCCTACGTCTAAGCAGATGGTGTTCCATAACCTGCCGTGGTTTTATGAGTGTGTACATGACAGAACCTGAGTTCTTTCTCCAACTTTGGGAATTGCTGTTCATGTCCCTTCTGGCAGATTCAGGTTTTTTGGTCTGTTGATTTCTACCCTGGTCTGAGCTGGGATGTGAGAAAGAAACATCTGTCCTGCTGACTCCTCTGAAAGGTGAACACACAAGGCCACATTGAATGTCATCCTAAGGATGTTGGAAACTAAAGATAAGGAAGTTAGTATTTAGACAATGGGACTGGTCTGGGAAGGTCTTGACCAAAGTCTAAGTGGCTTCCTTTTGCCTTGGGGAATACCGAAAATTTTCTTTTCTTTTTTTCCTTCCCCTTTTGTTTTTCTTGCGGTGCTTGGCACAGAACCGAAGACCTTAAAAAGGCAAGACTGGCATTCTGCTGCTGAGCCCTACCCTCACCCGAAGCAGGAGCGAGTACCTGATGTTCAGGAGCCCTGTAGGGAGTGGCTCAGCCCTACCTCTGGGCAGAGTGTTTGAACTGAGCTCCAAGTGTAATTGGGGTTTGCCTTTCTAGACGAGGCTGGAAGCCAGCAGGCCCAGCAGTCACCCTGGGCTGAGCTGGGCTTGTGATCGTGTTGAGGACACTGGCTTGTGAGATGGATGCTGGGATCTAGCCGCTGGTTCTCATGATTGCTCAGCAAGCTTGCTTAACTGCTGTGCCATCTCTCCAGCTCCAACATGCCTCATCTTTATCTCTTCATCATGGCTTATGGTATTCCCTAGAAGTAAATATCATAAATCATAAACTTTCCTGATGCACAGTGGGGTCTCAGTTAAGGCAGTTGAAAAATTGTCCATATCCTGCTGAGAGTCCAAGGGCAGGGCTAAGAACACAAGACAAGCCTTAATTGTGGAGGTGGAAATGAGACACGGCAGCAGATGAGCCTCAGGAAGACCTGTGCCCTGTGCAGGGCAGGGGAGCAGCACAGGCTGCACTTATTGCTGCTCTGACCTCTGGTCTCTGTTTCAGTGACTCAGTCATTGTCCCCGAGAGCCAGGAATTCTCAGGAAGAGCTGGGTCTGAGGATGGGTGGCATCCTAGCTAGGAGGACCGTGAAGTGCCACCTGCCCGGTAGCTTTGGGACTGCCTGAGGCTTGGGTGCGCTGAAGCAAAGGGTTTCCACTACCGTTGCCACATGCCACCCCAAACTTGACGATTTAAGGCAAGACTAAGCAGGAAATCTCCACTTCTGGGGCCAAGGATTTGGGAGTACTTTAATTGGGCAGGCCTGACCTAGGGTCTGGCCTGCTTGCAGTCTTTTGATGGCTGGAGTCTGGTTATTGTAGTCTTCACTGAGTCTGTGTCCTAGGCTGGGAAGGCCTGATCAGACAGAGTAGAAACAGCTAAGGTGCTTTCATCTTCACCTTTGCCTTCACCATGGCAGTTGAAGGGACTCAGACTGCCTTATAAAAAGGCCCAGCGTTCGACAGATCCCAGCAGAGGGAGGGCCAGGAGGAAGCTATACCCGCTTTGGAAATCAGACAGCAGCCTGACAGGGTCAGGAGCCAGCAAGCTGGAAGACAAAGTTCTCAGAGAGTTTATGAGTCTGACAGTATCGCTGCAGCCATAGGCTGAGGCTGGCGGCACAGGGAAGCATCCCGCTTTGGGCCACTGTCACAACAGCACTTATGCTTTGGGGTCTCATGTCCTGTAGGTGCTGGCAAATGTGGCATACATCATCATAGAGTCTACCGAGGAGGGCACGACAGAGTATGGCCTGTGGAAGGATTCCCTGTTCCTGGTTGACTTGCTGTGCTGTGGCGCCATCCTCTTCCCGGTGGTGTGGTAAGTGCCTGCGAGCAGTGTGTGTGCAGGCAGCCCCACGGGCCTCTCTGTGAAGACGACAGCCCTGACACCCCAGGCTTCCCCAATAACCAGCTAGGGGTGAGGTTAGGGAAATTCAATATCCCAGGCCTGAGCTACTGAGAGTTACCCAGGATGCAGAGCCCAGTCCTACCCTGTCGAGAAAGGTCTGGAGGCCAGAGCGTAGTGTAAAATGTCAGCTAGAGTCTGATAAGGGCTGAGAGGAGAATCATTTTCTTGCCATTTTAGATAGAAAATGAGAACATACTCTGACATAAACTAGTGGAGGTTCTTAGGCCACTCAGATTTTGGGGCTCTGGAGAGTGGCTTGCTCTGACCCAGAAGTGATAGGGTTTAGGCTTATACTTTGATTGTGTGTGAAGAGGTCATTGCCATGCTCTGTGAGGAAGAGAGTCCTTCTGAAATCATGGCAGAGAGGTGCAAATTGGTGCTCTAGTGCCGTCACGTAGACAGAGCAGGCTGGTGACAACACAGTGCCCGCTCATCCTTGGTATCTGGTTCCTGGCTTCTCCAGCACAGCTCATGATGGTTATCGTTGAGGGAGTGACATGTGCTCTCTGGCAGCACCCATTGCTATAAGTTGGTGCTTTCTAGAATCCTAAGTTGTTGGGTATATTGTCCAGCCACTCTGATTATTGATGTTTCTCATTAGAGTAACCCGTAGTCTTTGTACAACACAAACATTCATGTCAGCCAGCTGCTACCAGTGTAGAGGAGAGCTAGGAGTGCTGGGATGGGCCTGAGTGATAAGAGTGCTTGCCTAGCATGCTTGAAGCATGGGCTCTTTCCCCAGCACAATATAAACATGGCAAGGTGGTGCATCTGGAAGCCCAGCATGGAGAAAGTAGAGGCAGAACGACAGTAAGTTGAAGATCATCCTCTGCCACATAGAAAATTTGAGACCAGCCTGGGCCACATGAGAGCCTGTCCGGAAAAAGAATGTGGATGTTGCCTTTGAGCCCCTGGCTTTGAGGGTGCCAGGGCTGAAGTGACGGTGCCACAGCAGCTGCCCCTCTCGGGTGGGTGGCCGTACAGAAGAAAAGAAGCAGGGTGAGACCATTACCATGCAGTCTCCCCAGCTGCCCTGCCATCCTGCCCACAGCAGGCAGCTCAGACATCTGTCCAGAATGGTCAGTGCTGTCCTCAAGTGTTGGGAAGCCGAAGTTAGGTCCTACCCTTAATGTCTGCAGTTGTTGGAACCCTGAAGTAAAGGGTCCCAGCTGAATATTGTCTTAGTTTTCTATTGCTATGATAAGATACCGTGACCAAGGCAGCTTGTACAAGAGAGTTTATTTGGGGCTTATGGTTTCAGAGGTTTTGAGTCCATGACTATCATGGCAGGGAGCATGGCAGCAGGCAAGCAGGCATGGCGCAGGAGCAGTAGCCCAGACCTCATATCTCGATCTGTTAAGTAGGCAGCAGAGCGTGCTAACTCAACCTCAAAACCTACCGCCACTGACACCTCCTTCAACAAGACCACACCTCCTAATCCTTCTGAAACAGTTCCACCAGCTGGAGACAAAGTATTCAAGTATACGAGTCTATGGGAACCATTCTTATTCAAACCACCAAAAGCATAGAGCCACCAGTGGTCATTTCTTTTCCTTGATCACAGCACTGAGTAGGTGTGCAGTGGCAAGATCCTTTGTGAAGCACGTTCTGAAAATTGCTACATGAGATGAGAGTCTAATAAATATAGAAGATATAGCGTCGGTGAGCCAGTGAGATGGTTCATTGGCTGTCAAGCCTGATGACCTGAATTTGATCCTTAGGAGCCACATGGGGGAAAGAGAAAACCAATACCACCAAGTTGTCCTCTGATGTCCACACATACACATGAACACACATACATACTAATTTAATTACAAATAAATAGCACTACTAAAATTTTAAAATACTTAATTCAGTCAGCTTTGATTCCACTAGCATAAAACACCTTTATGCTAATAGTATTCCTGTGTTCACTTTCTCATGAAGTTTGGGGGATTACTGGGGTTCTTCACTGAGGCTTTAGAAGTGATTTATCCATAGAGAAGACTCTGTGTTAGGGTCAGTGTTCGATCTGAAGCCCTGCCTGCAATTCCTCACCCGCTTCTATTGCACTTCCTTGTCTGTCTGCTCAGCGCAGGCTTTCTTTCCTTTGTGGCTGTGAGCTGTGCTCACAGCTCCAAAGTCTTTTTATGTTATGTCTTGTTGTTTGAGCAGGGATTCACTGTGTAGCTCTGGTGGGCCTAATGCTTACTCTTAGTCCGGGGTGGTCTTGAACTTTCAGCAGGCCTCCTGTGTCAGCCTCCAGAGTGCTGGGGTTGCAGCACGCACCACAGTGTCCCCCTTCACGGCATCTTTAGTAGTGTTAATGTCCTCTGCCTAGACCATAATGATGGCGATGACTAATCGTCGCAAAGACTGAGAAAGGCTGCCAGAGACTGGACTTTTCCAGACCTGCACATCTTACCAAGTGCAGTGAGTTCATGTAAAGCCCTAGACCTTCACAGCTTCTAGACCTTAATTTAGCAACCAGCAGTGACTTTGGCCTGGGTCATTCCCCTGCCTGGCAGGGCTGCTCATCTTGGGCTTGCCATCTTCTGAGGGACAGGGTGGTTGGGGGAATGAGAGCAGAATGAAATGATGGCAGTTCCATTGTTCCCCCTGCTGGCCCTGATTCTCCCAGCAGAGGGCCTCTTCCCCTCAGCTTGACCATAAATGGCCAAGTGTGGACTGACAGAGATTTCTTGTTTTGGAAGGGGTGCTGTCTAATCATCTGGCCTGACCCTTTCAGTTTGCAATGGGGGCTTGGGTCCTCAGCTACTAGCGCCAGATATAGAAAAGAATGCAGGCTCGCCTACTAACCTCTGTTCTCCAAATGGTTATTTTTAGGTCAATCAGACATTTACAAGAAGCTTCAGCCACAGATGGAAAAGGCAAGTTCCCTTGTGCTCTTTTGTGTCCCTTGCACTGCACTGACGTTTTCTCTGCTGAGAACTGGGCTCCCCAGAATCACCTTCTGGGGACAGGATAGACAGGGTTTGGGGAAGCAGGCATGGTTTGGTGGGGAAGCAGGTGCAGGGGTACAGAGACAGAGAGGAGTCACACAGGGGGCCTGGGGCAGCAGCCGTGCGCCACTTCTGCCCATTGTGATCCTGATCTTTACCTTTTTGTTTGTTTGTTTGTTTCTTTGTGTAGTTTTTTTTTTAATTTGTTTGGTTTTTTGAGACAGGGTTTCTCTGTGTAGCCCTGGCTGTCCTGGAACTCACGCTGTAGACCCGGCTGGCCTTGAGCTCAGAGATTCCCCCTGCCTGCTGGGATTAAAGGCCTGTGCCACCACACCTGGCTCAAGATCTTCGCCTTTCCAAACCAAATCCAATAGCAGATCTTGTCTCAGGAGGGAATGTTCAGGTCTGGGGAAGGTCAAAGAGCAGTGATGTTTTGGGGTTCTGGGTCTACAGGGCTGGGTGGCAGCGTGCAGCAGCCTTCCGACCACGGCGGCACCCTCTGCCCACGTTTGTCTGAAGTGAGAAGCAGTAGCCGAAAGCCTGGTGTCCTAGCACTGTGCTCTGACAGCGCCATCTGTGTTGTGGTGAGTGAGTGAGAGGTGTGTTTCTGGCCCACACCAGTTTGTGGACTGGCCCACAGAGTGGAGGAGCAGTTCTTGGAGTACATGAAATTGCTCCCCCGGCTGCATTCCAGAGTTTCATCACCGAGCATTTGTTGTTATTGTTAGAAAAATGTGGATTCATTTTAGAGAACGTGGAGAAAATACTAGCTACAAATCATTTCATAGACTTCATAATTTATATCAGGTTTTTTCGCTTTGGGGGGTGGTTTCATGGTTTTGGTGTTGAGATGAAAAGTACTTTACCACTGAACTGCCCTCCCTCTGCCTGCCACATCCAAGTGTTCATTGAATTGAATGACTCCTGGCTTTGAGGTTTCACTTCTCTTCAGACCTGAGTGTGCTCACTGGGTATTTATGTTCTGTTCAGCTTGGGCCCAGAATAGCCCATATGGCTGTCCAGGCTCCTGTAACTCTTGGGCATCCCTGTGTAGGAGACATTGCCCTGGTCAGTGCCCAGTGGCCTCCACAGTGCTCAGTGCCAGCTTTTGTTCTCTGCATCGTGGAGGTACAGCCTTTCTGTCATGTCTTCTCTCTTCTTCCAAGGCCTTTGAGGTCCCTTCTCTCCCCCAAAACCCCTTCTACAGTACTTTCTCTTTAGAGAGCCACAGCTGGGGTCAGGCAGTTTGGGCAGCATGCCAGTGACTTCCCAGACCGTGCAGAGCCCACCAGCCTCCTGCAGTGGGCAGAAGGGAGCGCCTGTCTTGGGTGAAAGCCTGCCTGGCTATGTTCAGGAATGTTCAGCAGTGTTATTTGTTGTTGTTCTTGTATGTATGTATGTATGTATGCACATTACATTAAAAGGTGGCTTATTGCTTTTATAACAACGCATAGGGGTTTTCCTCAATGTATTAAGATGGGATATTTTATGTATTTTTCTGTTCTGCCTGAGTATAGTCTATATGCCACATGAGTAAGTTACAGACAGCTGTGAGCTGCTGTGTGGGTGCTGGGAATTGAGATGGGTCCTCTGGAAGGGCAGCCGGTGCTCAGCCACCTCTCCAGCCCCTATGTCTGTCTTTTCCGTTTTTGCTTTAATTTGCTTGTTGGATTTTTGAGGCAGGTGTCTCGGGCCTCACTGACAGCGCTGGCTAACCTGGAGCTCCCGGAGGTCCTCTTGGCTCCTGTGTCTTTCTTTCTTGCATGTTTTGGTGTTTCTAAATTAAGATCCTAGGGCCAGTGCTCCCCAGGGGGAAAGTTGTGCCTGACTGTCTTCTTGGCCTTGTGGTCCCCTGGTGATGGTCTTTGCCCCTCCCCCCCCTTTTTAAACCATCTTCCTTTCACTGCTTGTCATTCCAGCCTCTGCCCGCTTCCCCTTCCCCACCTTGTCTTCCGTCCTGCCTTAAGGTCCTGCGCATGACTGGAGATTGGTCTGTGGTGATCCATCCTCGTGATCTTGCTGAGGATGGCAAGAAGGGCCTTAGCATAGTGTAGCTAGCACAGGAGGTCCTGCTACAAGAGACTGCCGACAAGTTACCCCAGTGGTTCTCAGCTTGCCATACAGTTCCTCAGGTTGTGGTCACCCCAATCATAAAAGTATTTGCATTGCTACTTCATAGCTGTAATTTTGCTACTGTTATGAATTATAACGTAGATATTTGTATCTTCCGATGGTCTTAGGGTGACCCCTGTGAAAGGGTTGTTTGACCCCAAAGGGGTCATGACCAACAGGTTGAGAAATGCTGGTCTAGATCAAGGGCACATGTGGCCATTCCTCTGACTTCCACTGGGTGGCAGTATGGGGCTTTTATAGTTGTAAAGTGTCTCTGCATCCCAACCTAAGAGGAAGCAAAGGCACAGAACCTGTTTCCCTACAAAAGGATGAGAGACAGATGGGGAAGTCTCATAATTGGGCACTTTACTCTGTTCTTTGAAAAACAATTTCCAGAGTTAAGGAAACCCCCAAAGAGAAGCATAGGGACCGGCACTCTGTTAGCAGGCCAGGCCAATGTCACCATAGTATGGCCCTGCCTAGGGCCCAGGTACTGGCTACTGCTTCCCATGGATTGGGTCCTCTGGACCTTTGGTCACCCTCTGGGTGGCTTGCCTGCCTTAGCGAGGCAAGGGGGTCAGATAGAACCTGGCATTCGGCTTCCTCAGCTCACTGTCCAGTGACTTGTCACCTGGCCTTAACCCAGATTTGGGCTTGTGTAGGTGCATTGCACGCTGAGCAAGCAAAGAATGCTGTTCAGCATGGCTTTCAGAGCATGTCTGTTGGGTTCATGTGTACTCCTTTGTCTCTGGATTTGCTTTGGCCGAACTTGAAGAAGCACAGAGGAGAGCCTTAAGAAGAAGCTGCCCAAGTCCAGCCTTTTTCTTTCCCACCACATGTGGAGGCTTTTTTCAGGTCATCTGACACTGCAGTCTCAGCCTTGAGGGGCCTGACTGAGTCTGTAAGACACTGTGCAGTGGCTTTTGGTGTACCAGCTTCCTGCCAACATCAGCCGACTTTGTGGCCCTGGGACCTGCGGGACGACTCCTCCGGGTCTCTCTCTGGTGTCACTACCGTATAGGATCGGCCTGGGGATATACTGCAGAACGTGATCGATGGGTTCTACCTCTAGTCACCTGCTTTTTTTTTCTTTTATTCCTGGAAAGGCAGAAGAAGTATTCTAAAGAGCCTTCTATTTTTCCATGCGAGTCAGAAACATGTGATTGGATGACTGCGAGCTGGTGGAGGCATGGCCTCATTCTGAGCGACTGCCATGTTGAGAAAGGAACCTTAGCCACAGGATATGGTTTGACACTGACTCTCAGGGCTCTTTGGTTGCATTGACTTCATAGCACGGCATTAGTAGTGTCTCAGTCACTATTCTCTTTCTGTGAAGAAACACCGTGACTACAACAACTCTTATAAAGAACAGCATCTAGTTGGCTGGCGTAGTTTCTGAGGCTTAGTCCATCATCATGGCAAGGGACATGAAGGCAAGTATGGCAGCATTGTGCCGGAGAGATAGCTCAAAGCTACATCCTGATTTGCTGTGGGGGAGGGAGGCTCTGGGCCTGGCATGGCTTTGAAAGCTTAAAGTGCCCCTGCCAGTGATATGCTTCCTCCAACAAGGTCACACCTAGAAGAGCTTATGGAGCCATCTTACCCAAACCACTAGAAGTAGCACTTTGCTCCTGGGGCCTCATGGTGTGCAGAAGTGTTGCCAGGTCAGTGGTGTCTGGGCGGGATCAGGGCTGTGGCCCCACCACAGCAGCCACCAAGCTCTTTCATTTATTATGTTTTATGCATATGAGTATTTTGGCTGTGTGTCTGCATATTGTATGTATATACGCCATATGCATGCCCAGTGCCCTTGGAGGCCAGAAAAGGCTGTTAGGTCGTTTGGAGCTATAGTTGTAGACTATGAACTGCCACATGGGTGCTGAGAATCAAACCCAGATCTTCTTCAAGAGAAGTGAGTGCTCCTAACTTCAGAGTCCTCTCTCCAGCCCAACCACCAAGTTCTTTGCTAGTGCCTACTCCTGAGGTGACCTTTCAGAGTGTCTGTCCTTTCAGAGTGTCTGTGATGATACAGCAAGTGTTTGTATCATCAAGTCTCAGTTCCAAGTGCCTGTCTTTACACCCAGCGTGGAAGAATGGAAGGTACATTTGGTGCTGCAGTGCAATGGGCCACAGCTTGTGTCTGAAAAAAGGACAGCCGCTGTGTCAGTGTTTACTGCCAGGATACAAGTTGTGCCTTTGAGTACAGAGGACAGGGTAGGAAGGCTCACGGCAGCCACATGAGCATGAGCTTCCTAGTTCTTAAACCCTCAAGGCTGTGCAGAGGGGACACACCAGTGTGGAATTGTTTAAGAAATGCACTGCTGTCTGCTGAAATAGTGAGCTCCACCTGATGCATGATGTCACACTGTTTTACCTGGCAGATGACGTCACAGGCAGGTAGAGGCAAAACCTCAGAAGGCGGAATTTGGGCCTGTGACAGCAGTGAGGAATGTTCTCACCCACAGGACACATGTTTATTTGAGCCCCAGTTGCATCCTGGCAAGGAACTGTGTTTTACTTGGATGTGTGGATGAGAAGCCTTCAGCACACACTATCTCTGCTGCTGTGCAGTGCAGTGATTCTCATGGCACTCCCGAGTCCCTGCAGCTGCTTTTCTGGGCAGTAGGTCTGTTTGAGGGTTTAGACGGAAACAAACCTTGTGTTTCTACCTAAAGTTGCTTGTTTGCTTTTCATTCCAATCGCTCTGTGTGTGTGCACACCACGACATGCAGGTGTGTACGAAAGGTCCCCTCAGGTGTCAGCTCTGTGCACCACAGAGCAGGGTTGCCCACCTGCCACTCAATGCAGCAGCGCTCTGGGCTTGCAGGTGGTCGTGCAGCTGCAGCCGGTCTTCGCATGTTCGGGGAATCTGACCTCACTGCTCTCTGCTTGTTCAGCAGGGGCTTTACCACTGAACCATCTCCAGACCTGGCTCTTGTTGTTTTTGAGTCAGTTATGCTCTAGTCCAGACTGGTCCAGAGTCATGATGATCCTTCTGCCTTAGCCCCACAAGTGCCGAGATGACAGGTGTGAGTACCACATCTGGTTGTATAAAGCTTCTTATGTGATTTGTAGAGCTCATGCCCACTAAGCCTCCTTGAGATGAGTCCAGTCTCTCCTCCTGTGCTGTCATTCTAATAGGAGCACAGTAGCATGATTATAGGGTGAAACTCCTTGGCTTGGGTATCTCTTCGGGAAACTAGGAAGCGTCTGTTCACCTGAGATGGAGAGGTCATAGGAAGACCTAAGGAACAGTCCAGCCCAGTGTGTGAACCAGCAGGCTTACTGGAGTTACATAGAGGAGCTTGGGGAGCTTGCAGGCAACAAGCTCACCCAGAAGTCCCTTTAGTCTCCTGTTTACTTCTTACTTAGGATCAGTAGGGCTCTCAAGGAGAGAAGAGGCCTTGTGCCCTCTACTGGGGAGCAGTAGACCTGCTTTCATGAGGGTCTCACGGGTCATCACTGCCCAGTGTCACAGCAACGGTCATATCCAGGCCTGAGGAAACTGTGCGCATGCGTGTGCGCACACACACCTCCCAAAGGACTGATTCCCAGAACTGTCACTGTAGTTTTACATGGCCAGTGGCCTGTGGCTCCCACTCTTGTGTTGTGCTGCACCTCCTAACATCTCTGTCTCCTTGTTTCTGCTGCTGTGGTGAAGTGCACACACAGCAGCACAGTTGAGCTGTTTGTGAGTGTCCAGTTCTCTGGAGTTCCACACTTCTTATGGTTGTGCAGCTGTCAGCACCGTCCATTGCCAGTTTTCTGTCCCTCCCCACTCCTCTACCCTAGCTCCTGACAGAATACTTCCCCCACCCTGCTCCAATCACCCACCTTGACACACACACACACAGCTTCTGCCTTTATGAATTTGACTGCTGTGAGACCTCACATTCATGGTATCTGCACATCTGTGTCTGGCTTGTGTCACTTAGCACAGTGTCCTGAAGTTGCTCCATATTGTAGCCTCGTCTGAATTTCCTGGCTTTTTAATGATAAACAGTATTGCATTGTATGTTTGTACCACTTTTTATTCACCATCCATGTATCAAGGTTTGCTTGAGTTGCTCTCAGCTTTTGGTTATAGTGAACGGTGCTGCTATGAACTTGGGTGTATACATATCTGTTCAGGTCTACTGTCTGCTCACAAGTGGCATTTTTGAATCTCATAGTACTCCTGTGTCTGTTTGCCACATTGTCTCTGCTGTCATACATTCTTGCCAGGATCTCTATTAGATTCTGACTTTCCCATCTCATCACCAACAATTATTCCCTAGGTTTTTTGGTGTGTCGAGGATTGAATTGAGGCTTTCAGTGCTCAGCACTTGTCACCCAGTGAGTTTACATCCACAGCCTGTCTTCGTTTTGTATTGCTCTGTTTGCCATTTGTTCTAGTTTCATTCTGTTACTGTGGAAAGAAAGAGAGAAAAACCCTCTGGTAAAAAAGCATTTAGGGTAGAAAAGAAATTTAGGTTTTCAGTTCCAGGGTAGAGTCCATCATTAGGGAAAGTCACGGCAGGAACGTAAAACTGTCCATTCACACTCAAGAGCAGAGAGAATCAGCACACAGATCCTTGCTTGTTTGCTCATTCTCAGCCAGCTTTCTCCTCTCTTAAACTGTTCTTTACCTAGGGAATGGTGTCTCCCACAAAGGGTTGGGTCTTCCTACATCGATTATCAGTCAAGACAATCTCCCACAGACTTTCTCGATTTGCACTTCTCTAATGATGGATGATGACATACATATTTTCAGGAGCTTATTGGCCATTAATATGTTCTCTGGAAAAGTGTCACTTCAAGTCATTTGCCTTTGTTTTCACTGGGTCATGCTGTGTTTTGGATATGACTCTGTCCCCAAGGATCCAGGTGCTGGAGTTTGGTCCCTGGTGCTCAGGAGATGGAACCTTTAGGGTGTGGGCCTGGTAGAAGGTGACCAGGTCCATACAAAGGATGCCCACTTCTTGTAGGGAGTGTGTTTTTAGTTTCAGGGAATGCAGTATGTAAAGTTTTAGTTTTTACTGTATTTTATTTATTATGTTTGTGTGTTTGTGCACATGTGTAGTGGTCAGAGAACAACACACGGAAGTTTGTTCTATCTTACTGAGTGGGTCATGGGGATTGAACTAGGCTTGGCTGCAGGCACCTTTGCACACTGAGCATCTTGCTGGCCCTAGAACACAATGTTAAAAGCCTGCCTGATGCTCCCTTGAATGTCTCTCTCACCCTGATCATTCACTCCCGGTATGTGTTGCCTCCATTTTGAGTCATGTACCAGAAGGTGTGGGTCAGGCTGTGGGACCCCCAGGTCTGAGAGCTGCACAACCTCTTTTCTTTAGAGTTCTGGCCATGTGTGGCACAGCTGGGGATTGTTGTGGTTCTGTTGTTTGTTGCAGGCTCCTCTGGCTTCTCTAGACAGGTTGCACCATTGCACCCTTGGCGCAGCCTGGTTGTTTTGCTCATAAGTAGCATAGAAAATGAGAGCACAGTAACCTGCCATTCTGAAACTCTACTGGTCATTCAAAGCTATGGAAGACGTTTAGTGTTCAGTGCTGCTGGGGCAAGCCATTGGCTGCTTTAGGGGACTGGGTCATGTTGCTGTTTATTTTATTTTTAATTTGTGTGGCACGCACACACATACACATGCACGCGCACACACACACACACATGCATGCGCATGCGCATGTGGGTAGGCACATAAGTACAGATGCTCCTGAAGCTAAAGTTACAGAGTGTTGTAGCTACCTGATGTGGGTGCTGGGAATTGAATTCTCCAGCTCTCATACTGCTATCTTTAACTTTTTTTTTTTTTTAAAGAAACTGGATCTTTTGTAGCCCAGGCAAGCATTAACTCAACTATGTGGCCACAACTGACCTTGAACTTCTGATTAGTCTGTCTCTACATCATATCTCATGTGCTGGGATTATAGACATGTACCACCACACCCAATTTTATGGGTGCTGAAGATCAAACCCAGGGCTTTGTGCACACTAGTCAACCTTAACAACTCAGCTACGTCCTCATGTTTTTTTATAAATAAGATTTTATTTGACTGTCGGCATGACTGTCTAGGGGTGGCTTGCCTTGCCCTGCAGTGGCAGAGCTGAGTAACCACAGAGACTTTTGGGTTCTGCACAGACAGAGCTGCCACCCCTGCCTGCTCTAGAAGCAGAAAAAAATGGCCTGGTAGGCGTGCCCTCAGTACCCATATCACTTAACAGATGGTGATGATCGAGATGATTCCAGTTGTTTCTGGATAGTTTCAAAACTATCAGAGGAAGTCAGCTGGGGCAGCTGCCTTCTTTTGCTTTTTTGTTTTTTGTTTATCTTTTAAGTTTGAAAAGATTTAATTTTATGTATTCATGGGGGTATGCACATGCATGTAGAGTCTGAAGAGACCAGAAGATGGGTTCAAATCCCCTGGAACTGGAGTTGTAGGTGGTTGTGAGCCAACTGATGCAGGTGCTGGGAACCAGTCTTGGGTCCTCTGCACAAACGACATGCTTTTTACAGCAGGCCCACCTTTCCATCCCCCTTTTAGAAATAATTTGTAATTTGTTGACAGCTTCATACATGTCTGTAGTACATTTTGACTACATTTTCCCCATCTCTTATCACCCTCCCACTGCTTCTGGAACCCTTTAACACAGACCCCTTCATGTCCTTTATTTTATTTATTTTTGAAGAACTTTTCTTGTGTGTGTGTCAGTGTACATGAGTACACATACGTACATGTGATAGGGTGCAGTTGTGAGGGTCGGAGGACAGCTCTCTTGAATCCATCCTCTCCTTTTCCATGTGGGTTCCAGAGATGAGGTCAGATTGTCAGGTTGGGCAGCAATCACCTGTACCTGCTGAGCCTTCCTGCTGGCCCTTCGTTTGTGTTTCCTTATTTGTGCTTGTGCACAAGTGTGTATGCATATACAGGGGAGTAGGGGACAAGTGTGAGCTGTAGTGTTGCTGTCGGGGATCAAGGTGACACTTTTAAGGAGTTGGTTTTCGTCTTACTCCATGGGTTCTGAAGATTGAATTCAGGCCCCCTTTACCTCCTGAGCCATCTGGCCAGACCCCAGCAGAGTTTAGGTAGACTTGCCTGTGTGGCATGCTGTGGGGTTGTCAGTGGCTGCATCCCTAAGAAAAATGGCTCCTGCTCTCTTCCCCAAGTAGCTGTCACCTGCTCTTTGGTCTTCGTGGTTACCATGACTTGAGGGAGGGTGACAGTCTGGGGATGGGCAGCAGCATCTCCCATAGCCATTGGCAGGAAGAAGCCTTGGCCAAGTTTCAGGCTCCGCTTGGGGCCTGCTTTCTCTGAGGGAAGCGCTTGAGCTATAGCCTGCTGCTTGTTCCTCTCCCAGTAGGAGTTCAACCTCCACAGTTGGGCCTGGGCCAGATTCCATAAGAATTCTTCAGTTTATGCCAGGCGGTAGGGGAGTACACCATTAATCCCAGCACAGGCAGAGGCAGGCGAATCTCTGAGTGGGAGGCCAGCCTGATCTACAAACCAAAGTTCCTGAACAGCCAGAGCTGTGCAGAGAAACCGGTTCTGTCTTGAAAACAAAGCTCTGGCCCACTGTGGTGTTCACTGAACAAGCTCCTCTGCCCTAAAGAGGCTCCAGGTGAGGAACTCAGTGCCAGGAGAGGGAGCCATGGGCCAGCGGCAGGCATATGGTGGGACTGGGGGCTCCTGGCTCCGCTCAGAGTACTTTCCTTCTTGTCTGCTCATTCTTTGACCATATTTGCTGCTCCAGCGTGGCATCGTCAGAAATAGCCAAGCCTCTGCAAGCTTTCACTCCCGTGAGAGCCCAGCCCCCTGTGGTCCAGGGAGCAGCAAGCCGTCAGCTTCCTAAACTCCTGGTAAATCTTTGGGAGAGAAGAAAAGGAAGCTTGGGATCCCAAGCTGTGCCTGCTGCTGCTGCTCTTCTCAGGACACTGGGAGGTTTCACGTTGTGGCTGGTCCTCCTCTGCTCTGTACTCTGACTCATCAATTCCATATGGCAGGCAACACTGTTTCCAGGAGAGCCTGGGTGTGCTGGTAGCCCCAGGTTCACATTTTGTTCCAGTATTTACTAGAGTTCGGGTTTCTACCAGTCCTAATAGCCACCCCGATGCAGGCTGAGCCCCATGTAATGCTGACAGGGTTCTGTTAACTATTGTAAGAGTGTGCAGGTGCTGAGTGCAAGCTGTTTGCTGCTGTATTTCCCTGCTGCTCATTCTAGTAAGCCTAAGGCTGAGTATTACTGTTCCTGCCTTAACAGATGAACAAGTTGAGGTTCAGATGGAGAAGGTGGCCGACTTGCCTAGTATCACATGAGTAACAGGCAGCAGATGAGGTTTAGCCCTGGACATACAGCTGCACTGGGCCTGACCTGTTGAACGCTCTCCTGCTTCACCGCCAGTTACACGCTTGCAGAGCAGAGGGTGTCAGGGATGGCTAGAATGAACTGATAAACCAGATTGACGCTCTGGGGTCCATCCCCAGCTGAACAGGGAAACCCAGCCATGGGCCTGAGGGTCTTAGTCCATGCCTGCAGCAGTGCTAATTGCTGTCATGGTATCAGCACTGATGTCATCATGGCTGGTTTAGGAAATGGCCTAGAGCTCTTCACATTCTTCCAAGACCTCCTTGTCACCTCTAGAAGTGCTGGGTAGCATGGCGCTGTTCTGCAGTGGACCCTTCTGGTGTGAGGGTGTGAGCCACACCGGTTCAGTTACAGAAGTGACACCCTTCAGAAGTGTCTGTGTGGCCTGGAGGCATGACATCATGGCATATGGTACAGGGGAGATGCCCACGTGTCACTCTCTGCTCTAACTCACCACAGTTAGCCCACTAAGGCCGGCAGGGCTTCCTCATGGTCCCCTTTTGCCCACTCATTTCCTTTAGAATCCCTGTAGGACTCCTTCCAATTCTCTGCCCTTTTCAGCCAGCCACAGTGTCTGGCTGAACCTGCTGCCTGCTGCCCTGACCTCACCTGGGTCATGCAAAATCTGTGGGGCCGTCCACTCAGCTGGGCTCTTACTACTGATCTTTATTAAAACTCCCTGGGTCCCTCAGCACCAGCAAAGACAAGATCAGTCTTGTATCTTCACCTTGCTTTACTGTCTAGTCCTGCCGCCAGCCCTCCACCCCACAAGGTCCACCATGCTGAGCCCACTCTTGCCTGTCCATGAGGCTGTCCCACAGAGGGACCCCTTTGTTCCCCTCCCTGCCTGACTCATTCCCCGTGGAAAACCCTGCCTTACCCTTCACTGCCTAGACCCATCCTCCCTTAGCCAGCTCTTCCCTGTCCTGGCACCTGGAACGCTGAGAAAGAAAGCAGGACACTTCCCTACTAACGGTTTCCATTTTCAGGTCTCTGTCAGAGCAGAGTTCAGAAGAGAAATTGAGAGCACAGGAGAGAGTTAGTGGTTGCCCTGGCTGACAGGCTGCCGCGCCCCTCAGCATTGGCTGCTCCGCTGCAGAGTGTGATGGGAGCAGGCCTGTCACAGAAGCAGGAGGTGCAGGGCTGTGCATGTGGGCAAACCCAAGCCTTGGACACTCCAGTTCACCTAGAATGTCGCAAATGTAGCATCTGTCCTTAGTAACACCCTTCCCAAGCTCCAGGTGGGGTGTCCCCAACAGTGGGGAGAAGACTGCAGCTGCCCAGAGCACTACTTGTACCCAGTGCCTGGTGCAAGTCAGAACTTGATCACTTAGTGTTGACTGGATGGACAAAGGGTGGGAATCAGAGAGTTTAATGTTTAAAAAACAAAACCATTGTCAGAGCTGTAGAGAAATGAGAGTGTTGGATGATCTGCCCGTTGTGCGCTTATATGAAGACACACACACACAGGGACCCACACAAAGCCAGTGCTTCAGAACAAGTTGATAATCACCTTGCTGACTTAGGATTCCTGGAATTTCTGTGGGCATCCTAAGTTTGATTGCCCCCCACTAATCATGAGCCAGAGGCGAGAGGAAGAGGAAATTTGAATGTGTGCCACCCACAGTCCCATTCTTAAACTGAATCAGTAATTGAATGCTATTAAGCAAAATTAATTTGCCTCCTGCAGGAAGGCTCTGATGAATGAAAGGGTTGCTAATCGGGGAGGGAGCCAAGCTGCCCTCTGCGGGCATCAATATTTCATAGCCGTGGGCAGCATCAGGAAGCTGGATGTCCTGATCTGGCCGACCCTGAGTGCTCTTGAAGGTAGGGCTTAACCGGGGAGCCTGGTTTCAGAGGACTGACTGAAGCATGTAAGAGAAACCGGCGTGAAATTGCTGAATGCACACGAGCGTTGATTGACTTCACCCCCTTGGGAGATCCTCAGATGCTCCTTTAGGCTAGCCTGGTGGTGATGCCGGTTGGGGTGCCGCTGCGCCTCTCGGCTGCAGTACAGAGCTGGGACAGGTAGCCCTGGCCCTCGTCTACACTGACCCCCGTCCACAGCATCAGTTTCTGCTCACAGCTGCCTGTCTCCAGTGAGGGGTCGCCCCAAACAGTTGAGAGATTGATTGCACATGCTGCTGGCCAGGTACTCAACCTGCTCAACTCTACTGTAAGTGTGCGTGTGTATGACAGGTCATCACCTCTGCCTTGAGGGGGCATATAGATGGGTTAAGATGTTAAAAATTGAACAAGTTGAACTGGGCATGATGGCACACACCTTTAATTCCAGCTCTTGGAAGACAGAGATAGGCGGATATCTGTGAGTTCAAAGCCAGTCTAGGCGACACAGAGAGAAGCCCTGTCTCAAAAAAACCAAAAAGAAAAAAAATTTCTTTGAGGAATTTCAGGCCTTCAAACTGCTTAGGCCTGAGGTGGGGGTTCTATCTGAGAGCAGCCTGGCCCACACCTTGTCTCCAAATGAATGGATGGATGTAGGTGGCAGGGTAGATGGATGGGAAGTAGATGAAAAAAAGAAATTAATGTACTTTTCATTCTGTTCTTTGTAGCTGCCATTAACTTAGCAAAGCTGAAGGTTTTCAGACATTACTACGTCTTGGTGAGTGAAAACAAAACAAAACAAAAACCCGAAACTGTAAATGAGTGAGCAGACCTGGTGACAGTAGCCCTGTCAGCCGCCGCACGGCCTCACACCGCCTCTCCTAAAGTGGAGCCTGTTAGAAGCGGCTTTAAATACTTAAAAAGTAGCACATACACTTCACGTGAAAACACCCGCAAGACCCATGGGAATGACTCAGGCCCTCGTGTAGTGGCAGTGCAGTGTTTGATCCTCAAGGGCATTTCTGGGCTTAGGCCAGACCCAGCCACTCCCCACTGCCCACTTAGGAATGTGGGCACACTCTTGTGCTCTTTTGCAGGCCCCCACAGAAAGCTACTGAGTATTCGCCGCTCTCTCCAGTTGCCAGGCAAGACACTAGTCTTGTTATAGTGATATGTCCCTTAAAAACAGAAAACTGAGGCCGGTTTTGTTTGGGGATTTTGGGTTTTGTTTTGTGTGTGTGTGTGTTAGGGCGGTGCAGGTCCTCATCGTATAGCCCTGGCAAACCTCAGTCCATTGCCTCTGCCTCCCAAGTGCTGGGATTAAAGGCATGCCCCATTGCATCCAGCAAGTCAGTGATGGACACTAGCCCTATTGTGTGAACACACAGAGTATAATCTCCCGCTGTTTCCTAGACTCCCACAAGGAGGTGTGATAGCTCTGCCCAAGCAAACTGGCAGCAGAAAAGCAGGGGGCAGACATCCATCCAGCTGGTGTTTTTGTGCTTGCTCGCTGCTTTTTCTCAGGTTGTCTGTTTTGTTTACATGGGGTTTTGTGTCATCATTAGAACAAGGGTCACAGAGAGCATTTCCTGATGCCTATGATGATACAGAGCAGTGGTTCTTTGACAAGGCAAGGGAGACCAGGCCTTGAAGCCTGACACGCATACCTGTTGAGCCTGGCCTGCAAGCCTGGTCTAGTGTTCTCTGTGGTCTCATGGCCAGCTCACTGAGGCCTTGTCATAGGGAGGCCAGAGGAAGGTGTTAGCGGGTTAGAGTGCATGGTTCCGTGTGTTCTGGAATGTGGGCCTCTGCTCCTCATTGTGCGTTCTCCATGTGACCATTTTGCTATAACTACTGGTAATTGACCCCAAGCCTGTGTGTGAAAAGAGTGCCCTTGGAGACTGAGACTCAAGGACCTGCATGTGAGCCGTGAGAATGGGTAGAAAAGCCATACAAAGGAGCCAGCCTCCAGGTGGGTGAGTGTCTCAGCCACATGAGAGAGACTGGCATGGTAGAACAGCAGCTGTCCCTGCTGAGTGGTAACCAGGGCTGCAGACCACATCTGTTCCTTTGGATAACTGTTTTCTGCTTTGCAGTTAATTAATGGCAAAAGTGATGCTCTCATTTCTGATTTCCCTTTTCTGTAGATCGTGTGCTACATCTACTTCACCAGGATCATCGCCTTTCTTCTCAAGTTTGCTGTTCCATTCCAGTGGAAGTGGCTCTACCAGGTCTGCTGCTCTTGGGTGACTGTTTGGAGAATTTATGTGTGAGGGTCATGTCTTGGGGTATAGCTTAAGATTGTGTCTGACTTGCCTGGAAGGACTTCTAAGACCTCTGTCTCCTCTGCTCTCCAGATACGATGATCTGTGTGCCCAGGAGAGCTGCTGGGCTACATGATAAATCTGGATGTAATTGCATTATTGATTAATTCTAAGTCTTTAAAGAGAAAAGCCTTAAGCAGAGAGTGAGATTTGCCCTGTGTAATTAGAATTTATCTACCTTTGCCTTTAGTTGCAAAGCTTGAGTGGTTTTGAATCCAGCCCTTTTTCATTTGGGGATTTGTTTTTTGTTTTTGTTTTTTATTATTCTTAGGTTTTTGGACCTGTCAATATTTTTATTGTAGTTATAAACTCTCTTTATAAGATACTAGAGCTGGTCAGGGGTCACCAAGTGCTCTGTGTGCATTAGCACCTTTGTTCTTGGGGCTAAAGAGATGACTCAGAGGTCAAGAGCACTTGGTATTCTTCCAAAGGACTAAGAGTTCAGTTTCCAGCAGCTCCATGGAGTGGGTGACTCACAGTGCCCTGTAAATCGAGCTCCAAGGGAACCAGCACTCTCTTCTGGCCTGTGCAGACACACATGCATACAAATACACACCACATATGCTCATACATGCACTCAGCACAGACACACACACACACACACACTGTCACACTAGTGAAAAAGGAAGAACAAGTAAGACACAGAAGGCATACAATGAGCCAGTGTGATAACACACACTTCCCGGCATTTGGAAAGCTGACACAGAAGCTGGTGAGTTCAAGGCCAGCCTACGTTTCACAGCAAGACCCTCTCATCATTTAAAAAAAAAGGGGGGGGGGAGGTTCCTTGGAGACACTGTGTGTCTACTCTGGCCATGCTCTGGGCACAGACTTCTGCATGCTGAGGCAGCGCTCAGGGGCTGTCTGCTGTGGTGCGGTGGGAAAGACTGAGGGAGTCCTCAGCTAGTTTAGCTCCTTGCTTTCTGAAGAGCAGTGTTGCTAACCCTTTTATTTGGGGTGGATTTTAAATTTGCAGCTGCTGGATGAAACAGCCACGCTGGTGTTCTTTGTCCTGACGGGCTATAAATTTCGCCCAGCTTCAGATAACCCCTACCTGCAGCTTTCTCAGGAGGAAGATGACCTGGAGATGGAATCTGTGTAAGCTGCCCTCCTTCTCTCCCTCCCTCCGTCCCTCCTTCCTTCCCTCCCTCCCTTCTGAACAGAAAGGCATGTTAAGCAGTAGGTCCCCTGCTCTAAGCATCCCGCAGCTTGGAGGTGGTTCCTCTATTTTTAGCAGAAGGATTGGACGCTGGAGTCCCTGGCATGCTTAGCTGGTTTGAAGTGCAGTGTCTGCCAGCCTTGCTCAGTCTTATCAAGGAAAATTAGAACTTACCATCCTGACCATCCTGTTAAGTATCATTGGAGCAGGTCCCAGTGATACAGTGGCAAGAGTCTGGAAATGTTCTGGCCAGTTTAGGATGGGCTATCAGGCTATAAGCATTGCTACCAGTGTTTGAAAATAGCATCTTCTGATTCACCACAGGTTGACAGCAGACAGCACCTCCAACCCGGATCTGAGTCACGAGGTTAGGGTTAGGTTCAGGAAGACAGTCATTTTCTGGATGATTCATAACCTGTGTGCCAGCTCTGACTCTAATGAGCTGTGTGAATGTGATGGTCAGCTCAGGCTGAGGCTCCCACTGCCCTGCTCCATTGCCTCTTTCGTCTCCTCAACTCGAAGGCTGAGGTACAGCCCAGGGTGGGCTGTCAGCCACATCTGGCCTCGTGCTGGCTGCTCCACTAGGGCAGTAAGTGCAAGGTGGATCCTGGGACGGGTCCTGACCAAGTCTTATCCTCTGTGCCTCAATACCTTTTCCACACAGTGGGAGGGGCAGGAGGGCACCCAGCTGTAGCAGAGTAGCAGAGTCTTTGCAAATGGCTGTTGAAAGAGGTGCAAACCCAAGTCAGCTGGTGGCCTTCCTGCCTTTCCACTTCAAGATGCCAGGCTCATAGTGTCCTCCGCTGAGCTGAGCTGAGCTGAGCTGAGCTGAGCTGAGCTGAGCTATGAAGTGGTCCTGAGGGAATTGTGTTCCCCGTGTTCCTATCCTTGGAAAAAGCATGTGTGTGTTTTATGGCAATACTTTATTTTATTTTTTGAGACAGGGTCTTTATGCAAAGCCCTGGCTGTCCTGGAACTCTATGTACACCAGGATGGGGCCTCAGACTCACAGAGATCCACCTGCCTCTGCCTCCCAAGTGCTGAGATTAAAGGAGTGAGCCACCATGCCTGACCTTCATGGCCATGGTTTAAAGTTTTACTTTGATATCAGTCTGAGAGTGGTGAGCCTTATAGACAGGGGTCTGAGCATGTTTAAATCTTGGGAGGAAGGGATGGGGGAGGTGTGTAGACTCCAACTTTGTAACTAGTAAGCACATTCTGTGGTCTGGAAAGCATAGGCCAGGGGAAGAAACAGCCGTGTCCCTGCGCAGCTTTAGCTGAGCTGCCTACTTACAGCCTGCTATGATGGGAAGGGCTTTATTCATTTTGTATTTTATGTTTGGGGACACATGGGGCTCTGTCAGGGAAGGGGGGCAAATATGGAGGCAGCATGGGTCCCCAGCACCCTTCTGCCCTCAGCACCCTATTGGCTGACCCTGTGGGACTTACTGCTCAGCCTGGCTTGGGAGCTGTGCCCCACCACACACACCTGTGGAGGTTCCAGAGCCTGTCACTGGATGTACAGAGCCACAGTCCCGCTCTGTCCCAGTGGCCATCACTTAACCTGAGCTTTCTAGAGTTCCCTCTTTCCTGAACAGGGGCCCTTGGGGACAGGCTGCTGGGCAGATGTTGTGTGTTTGCATGGAAACAACACACATGGGACAGTGTTTGCAGCCTGCTGGAACTGCACTCTGGGAGCCTGTGTCCCGCCCAGAGACTCTAGGGTGTTGCTCTACTCCACGTGTTCGTTCTCACCACTGAGCTGCTGGTGTACAGGTCTGGCCAGTTCCCCTGCAACTCTGGGTGCCTGGAAACCCAGAGGCAGTACCATTGCTTCGGCATCCCCATCAGTTTTTCCCATGGGTCACTCCAGCAGCTTCTGTTTCAGGCCCCAGGGAGCTTCTTTCCTCTCCTGTTTCTGACATCTTCCTGCGCTCTCACACTCCTTCCCCTCTGTGCTGCCTCTCTCCTTCCGAGTACCCTTCACAGCCCGCACACTGGCCTTCTCCTCCTCCAGCTTCACCACCAGCCCACATCCTCTCCCCTAAATTGCATGCTCCGCACTTGCTTGCCTCCTGCTCTCCCCCAGGCTTCAAGGGCAGCACCCAGGCCCAGCAGCAGCACTGGACAGCTGCCTAGATCACCCTTCCTGTCCTCAGAGGGTGAGTGACCATCACGTGGTCTCGGCCTCCTTATGTCTCTCGGCTGTCCCTCTTGGTACCACTGCCCCCTAGGCTGGTGTTCTCACCTTGCCTTCTTGCCTTTCTACACAATGTCAGGGCTGCAGAATCACCCTCGAGTACTTGGGGAGTGTGGCCCCTGCTGCTGCTCATCACAGGGGGCAAGAGCAGTGCAGGGGCCACTGGCAGCTGTGTGATGATGCTTAGCTCTCAGGACACAGCACGTGGGAGCCTGGGATGAAGGGTGTGATGAAGGTGGAGGACAGGAGGAGGTGCAGTGGTTGTGAAAAGAGCCGAGCCAGGAGTAGCAGCAACATGGAAGAGAAGCTAAGGGCTTCTTGGAATGGCTGAGGAATGCCAGACCATGAGGAAGTGGTGTTAATTGTCCATAGTCATCACCAAGCCCGTGGTTCTGTCCTGTGCCCTGGGAATGACTGTCTGTGTGGCTGCTATAGATGTCTGCCGCTCTATTAGCTTTCTTTCCTGAATGTTCCATAACCATAATGATTATATGAATATGACCTAAAATCTCTGGTCACTGTGGTGAAAGAGAGAGAAATTAATGTTGGCGGTGATGAGAGCTTGATCAGGCACGTGGGGAATCTTTTTTCTCATGGTGGTTCTGGAAGGTAAGAATTCATCATCATGCTCACACTCAGAAAGGTCAAGTGACCTGGCCAGCACCACACAGCTAACAGGAGAAGGCCAGGTTTCCACCTTGGTCTAGAAGCATTTATTGTAGGGTCCTGGATTCCTAATATTTTGACTTCTTTTCTTTTTCAGAGTGACAACATCAGGAGTGATGGAGAACATGAAGAAAGTCAAGAAAGTGACCAATGGTGCTGTGGAGCCCCAGGGTGACTGGGAAGGCACTGCATGACAGAGCACGGCCTGAGGATGCACTGTCAGTGAAACTAACTTATTCATAGCCCTGGCAGTGAGCGAGCGTGCTCCTGACAGAACTGTGGCATCTCCCAACAGTGACACCCAGTGCTCATGGCAGAGCTGAGTGCCATGGACACCTACTTTTGTACGCTTAGGGAATCTGGATTGCGGTGGGCTACAGGCAGCTAGGACTGTCCCTCGGTGAGGGTAGGAGACACAGCGGAGGAGTAAAGGAGTCTATCTTATTTATCTTGTTCACTGGGAGTCTGGGTGTGTGCAGGGGAGCCCCCGCTGGCTGCCATTGAGGCTGTGGTGGTGGGGAGGGCTGGTCTGCCACCGGTCACAGTGCTCTAGAGGCTGAGGATGCTCACTGCTTGGCCTAGCATTCATGGGTTCAATTCCTAGTAGGGGGGGGGGAGGAGAAGTTACTTTGGGAACTAGTCAAATATCTACCAAGGACACAAAGAAGAGAAAGAGACTATCAGGCTTTGAGAACAACAGCAACAGAAATGAATGAAATTCTTACAGCTAGCCAAATAGTCACCTTTGGTGGCATGAAGCACCTGCCCAGGGCTACTGGCCCCAACCACCACTCTCAATACTGTCCCTACTCCTGCTGGTGACCTGGAACAGTGGTGCTAGAGGCATGCTGGGAGGGCCCATCACTTTGCTGTCCAGGCCACTGCTGGGGCCACAGCCCTGCTGTGGAGCGGAGCTCTCCAGTCATGTCTGCAGGGGAGAGGAGCCTTGCGGCTCCAGAGGAGTTCTCCAGATGGCTCACCTGACTCCATCCTCTGCCGCCCAGAGCAGCCGCCTGGCTTCTTCTCCCTCCGTCTGCATCTTCTGAGCAGAATCTGAGAAAACAGAATTTTCCCGAAGGAGCAGCTGGGGACAGAAAGAATAGTGGCCAAGCAGATACTTAGGTAAGCACCTTCCACAGCTCACATGGCTAGGCAGGACTTCTGCGCCTCAGCTACATAGTCCAAGCATGCGTGAAGGAAGTGCGCACATTTGAGCTGCTCATGCTCAGGGACCTGGGACAGCGAGATCTGCTCAGAGCTTGGGGAGGAACACCAGCAGCTGCCTGCGTGGAGCAGCGCTGCAGCAGAGCTGAGCTCAGAAGGCATGTGACGAGGGCACAGGCGGCCAGCTCAAAGCACCTCAGAGCTGCTCGGTGCCCAGGACTTGTAGGTGAGTCACGCCTTCAAGGGACAGGGGCTTCCTGGAGTGTCAGTTCCTACCTCCCAGTGCACAAGACTCAAATCTCTATCTTGAAAACGGTTGTGTCTGTCCCCGCACCCCCACCCCAATCCACAATTCTACACCTCCAGTGAGAAGCTGCTTCCTCTGTGTCCTAGCGGGGCCCTCGCCGCCACAGGCGTTCTGTCTTGAGGAGGGTGGGCAGGCCTGAAGGGCTCATTTGAGGGACCTTTTTCTCTTTCTTTGCTTTGTTCTTGCTTATTTGTTTAAGCTATGTGGTGGGAAGAGAGTTGGAAAGGAGACGAGGTAATTTTTAATGCTTTGTTTTCTGCACACAAGCACTCCACCAGCACTACAGAAGTGTGGTGACATCAAAGCCCACGGGCTGCCCCTCAGAGGGCAGTGCGATGCCCCCGCCCCCCAGACGTTCTTCTCTAGGCACTAGACTCACAGAAGGTGTGAGGCAGCCTGCCTCAGGCAGGTTCTTTACGGAGGCCCTCCTTTCACCTGCTGGGTTTCATGGTGTGACTCAGTGAAGGAGAGCGAGGGCCTAGCTCACAGACCTCTCTGGGTACACGGCTCAGGGGCTGTAGGGGTTCTGATAGGAACGTCCTGTAGGAAGGCCCTGGTCCTTCCAGAGCATGGGTACACAAGCAGAGAGGTGTGCTGCGCCAGCGTCCCTCCCAAGTCCTGCCCTGTAACTGCTGCAGGTGGCAGGCCAGGCCCTCCGGGAATCAGAAGCCTAACGTGGGTCTGGGAAGGCTGGCCTGGTACCTGGGCTGTGGAGAGGAGAACCTCCAGCTCTTCATCCTGTACTGGAAGTGTGTCTCAGCCCATCACTCGAGAGCGGTGAGGCAACATTCAGCAGTGGAGGGATCTGGCGGGAGCCCAGTGCTACCCAGCCGCTGCAGTGCATGGGCAGCCCTCTGCAGCCTAGGGCTGAGTCCACCGGCCCCACACAGCCGTGGCTGAAGGGGGAAGCCTGTCTGTTGGATGGGGCTGAGCAAAAATGGGGCGCACATTGCTCCGCCACCGTGGTATTTATAGCCCTGCTTTGTGTGCCCCTCTACGCTGCCTGTGTGAGGTATCCATGCTTTATTTGAGAGTGCTGTGGGCTGTGACATTTAATACGCTGTGGACAACAGGAGCAAGTGTTCAGCTCTGAATTCTGCCTCCTAGCAGTGCTGGGGACTCAGACTCTTGCATTTGAATAGCAGTGTATAGTCTGATGTTCAGCCTGACTGGGGTTCATTCTCTTTAGAGGAATGGCTCACTAGGGTCAAAGATCCTGCCTCCTACCAGGCCTTAGTCTTCAGTTTTCCTTCAAAAGCCACTTCGGGGTGAAATACCGAAGTGTCCCCACTCTCCAGCCCCCAGCCTGCTCAGCCAGCCAGGGCCAGATAGCTCCTGAGGCGCTTGTGGGATTTCTGCTCCTCTTGGTCCTTCAGTCCTTTTCTCCCTCCTTTTTTTTCCCCCTCATTTCCCCTCTCTCCTCCCTCACCCCCCCCCACCCCCAACACTTTCCTGCTTTCCTGTTGACTCCCTTTGCCCTCCCTGGCATACCCAGCCATAGGCCTGGTGCACTGCAGCATTGTCTGCCAGCAGCTGGGTACAGGATATATTTTCTAAACCAGGGAGCATTCTATCAAGAGAGCAAACTATGCAAACTAACGCTGTGTATTGCTGCTTTGCACCACATGGTGATCTCCGCACACCACAATGCCTGTCTGGCTCTTGGAGTGGAGCCTGAAGCCACTCTTTGCAGCAGGGGAAGCCCATCAAAGAGCCCTGTGTTCATTTTCAATGGCCTCTGGCCACCTCCCACATCCCAAAGTGTGTTCCTCGAGGAAGCATTAGTCTGGTGAGGTTGCTGGCCCAGCTCCACACACTGGCGAAGCTCCCTCAGCCAAGCTGCTGATCCTCAGAGGATGAGCCTAGCCCACCCACTTCCCTCAGCTCACACTCCACCACCCACCTCAGTTCACATGCTGGCTGTGGCCTGCCCAGGGCTTCAGTGCATCAAAGTGTGCCTCCCAGAGGCCCGCCCTGCCCACTGCTGCTGTCTTTCCTCCCTAGGGTTCCTAAGGACTTTATTCTTTATTTTTGGCTGTTTAGAACAGGCCAGTGTTCTCAGAGATGTACCCTTTATTCCAGCTTTCCTGGGGCTGCCCTGGAAAGACTCTGTAAGACATTTATAGGAGCCTCACTCATAGCTGTACCGCCTAGAATGTGGTCACAGGTCACAGACCGAGGAGGCTCCCAGTTCCTCCGGGGCTGCTTCTGTCCTATAGAGGTTTGTCTGCTTCTTGCTTAAAAAGCATCATACATTTAGGTGGTGTGATGGCACCTCAGGTTCCGCTGCCTGGCCAGGGGAACCCCTGTCTGCTTCCCAGTGCTGAGAGACAGGGCAAGCTTGGAGGCAGGTGTAGTCATGACCAGTTGTCGGGACCTGGTATGATTCTGATGACAGGGAGACTGCAGCCAGGCCACACAGAAGTTCCTGATGTGCCCATAAAGGCCAGAGTAAGAGAGATCAACTTCCAATACAGGACGCTCATTTGGAGGTTGTGCTGTAGACAGGGAGCTGAAGGACCAGCCTTCTTGTGTTCAAGCTCTGTCTCCCTCTGCTGACAGGACCAGAAAGCCTGTCCATACATGGGAACTCTCCAATCCCTCGCTGACCCAAATAACTGTCAGACTAAACCCAGAGGTTTCACCTGCAGGAGGTCTCATGGGCTTGCATGTCTCACTCAGGTTGGAGGACAGGGGCTGGGCCACTGAGTAATGTTAGCACTAATCGCTGAGTATTTACAAGCATGGGATGTGGACGTGTTCAGGATTGGTGGGCTGGCACTGTATTTCACTGCAAAGCAAACATGTCCAATAAAGATTCCATGCTGGGAACCCAAGTGCTTCCTATCAACTTCCTCCTGATTCAGTGGCTCACAACAGTGGCTCTCAGCCTTCCTAATGCTGTAACCCTTAAATCCAGTTCCTCGTGCTGTGGTGACCCCCAACCATAAAATTATTTTTGTTGCCACTTCATAACTGTAATTTTGCTGCTGTTTATGAACTGTAGTGTATATACCTGATATGCCCTGTGAAAGGGTGGTTCGAACCCCAGAGGGGTCACAGCTCACAAGCTGAAAACCGTTGTAACTCCTTCTTTGTTATTTGTGCCCATTAAGTTAGCTGGCTGTCTCCCACCCGCTCTCACTGACAGTAGGCCCACCGGGCAAGACTATATGCGGACCACTGAAATGCAGCCATAGGAGACTCCAGGCCACGGCCCAGCACTGCTGCCACCTAAGGGGAGGTGGCTGCAGAGGTCTGGGGCTAAGCCCCACTGAAACAGGCTTCCTGGTTCTCCAGGAGCTGCGCCTGTCATCCCTGTGGGCGTCAGACATTCAGGTCAGCCCAAAGCACTGTAAGTCATTTGTCACTCACCCTGAACTTCAGTAGGAGTGTTTTCTGTTGACAGGTACTTTCCATGCAGGATAATTCACCTTCTCATACAGCTCGGGGCTGGACGAGTGGCTCAGTGGGTAAAGGGCCAGCCACACACGCATACTACAGAGTTTGGATCCTAACACCCACATGAAAGCCAGCCAGTGGTGGTGCCTGCAAGCCTCACATGTGGGGACCAGGAGGATCCAGAGCTTCCTGCCCTGGGTCCTGTGAGAGACCCTGCCTCAACACAAGGTCAAGAGTGACAGAGGAGGACACTCATTGTCAAGCTGTGGCCTTCGCATGCACAAATACCCAAACACTACATACAGGGGAAAGAAACAGTTACAACTTATGAGTGTGTGTGGCTTCGAGGGCCCACCACAAGTAGAACATTCATAGCCCATTTCCATCCGTGCTCCCTCAGAGCTGACCAACACCCCCACACTACCTCACCACAGGCTCTTTCCTACTCAGAGCCACTCCAGGGTGAGTGGCCACTCAGGGAGCCTGCTGATTGTGTGGCTTGCCCATCTATAGTCTGGTGTTTGCAGACCCCAGACCTGGAGAAAGCTGTGTCACCCACCCCCATGCAACCCAGTCAGCAGCCAAGCCCAGATCCACTTGGAGGAAGAGTGCAGTCCAGGCCCAGCTCAGGGGAGGGTGGGGGGTGGAGGTGCTCCGGTTTCTGCTGCACAGTTGTAATAATGTTAAACATGCTCTGTGCTCTGCATAGCTTTAGAGTGCATGTCATTGGCCAAGACTTTGCTACACAGTACCTCAGTGACCCTTTCAGTGACTTGGGTTTATAAAGGTGACTAGAGCAAAGGATGAAGAGGAGGGACAGAGTCTTAGGAGAGACTGCTGAGGCAGGAGAGCACAGTGACCCCGGGGGTTAGGAAATCTAGCCATTCTCACTTCCAGGAGTCCCAGGTGCCCACAGGGCCCAAAGTGTGATTTGGGGGTCTTTAGGGCCTGAGACTGCCTCCTACCAGCACCGGGCAGGGTTGATGAGGCTGTCCTTGGCATTTTGACACCAGCTCTGATCAGGACTTTTAATCTAGGGTTGGTCTCTACCTGGCACTCAAACAGGTGTATCTGCAGGCCTAACAAGCTCTGTGACTGCCAAAGTGTCATACAGTGGCCAGAGCTGAGGCAGAAGGAGGAAGCTCTTTGCTGTTCCCCATTTCTTCCCCAGAGCCACCTAGGGCATCCTAGCTAGAAATGCTGCTTCCTGGCTGTCTGTGACTCCACAGACCCAGCGTGGCATTGGGAAAGCAGAAGCCTGCTGTCTGACCACAGATTCGCCTGCTGAGGCCAAGAGATCTCCCTGACCCACTGGCCCTACATACTGAACACTAGAACCCCATTTACTAAGTTTGGTACAGACTGAGCTCTAGCACCAGCCTCGGCCTGGGGCCTGGCAGTCAGGCCCTGGGTGGTCCAGAAGCTCTTGGCTGCCTGGGCAGTCAGCTGCCTAATTAGCAGCCAAGTCTAGGTGTCCAGCAGTGATTCTCCTCTCCCCAAATAAATGAGTCTCAGATCATCATGAAGTGAGAGTGTGTGTGCCTTTATTCCTGTGAAATTAAGGGTAATAAAAATCTTGGGCAGAGGGAGGGGTTTCAAGGGTGAATGTTTGATTCGATGGGGTCAGGGGCGCAGAGATATTTGATTTACATGTAGTGGTACATTTTACATGTTGTAGCAGGGTCCTATCATAAGAAGAATTTAATTATCTTATGGGTGGGAAAATCTCCAAGTACAATTGAAGGTCACTGCTTAAAGCTAAGATCTTATCAGGGTGGGGCATTTCTAGAGATTTCCAGATACTTATTGGACAGGCTTTCTTTTCAGGAAAGGGTCTGGCCTATAATCTACACTGATTGCTATGTGATGTTCCTTACAAAATCTAGGGTCACCCAGATCAGGGCGAGAGAGAACCCTGGTGAGAGAAGGGAGTCCATCGTCATAGACCGAGCACAAACAAATGGCTATCTGGAGATGTCAGACTTCAGCCTTATCCACACTGCCTAGGCGTTTAGTGTACAGTGGGGGCTGGAAAGGTAGCTCAGTGGTTAGGAAGACTTGTTGCTCTTACAGATGACCTGGGTTCAATTCCCAACACATACATGGTGTTTACAACCACCCAGAACTTCAGCTCCAGGGGCTCAGATGCCCTCTTCTAGCCTTGGACACCAAGCACTCCTGTGGTACTTAAACACATATATGATCAAAACACTCAAAATTTTTCTTAAGTTCACAGTGGATGCTGACTGGAGCTGGAACCTCCAAAAGGACCCAAAAAGGGTCAGTGAGCAGTCCAAAGAGGAAATGTAAACGCCACTGTGGGCACCCATCTCAGAGGTCAGTGCACTTGTCCACGGTGCCTCCCTCCTTCCCAGTCACATGTGCCACCTCCTTGGCCGGTCCAGTCAGGTGGCAGCCATCCTTGGTGGGAGGTGTAATTGTATTGTCACAGGATGGTCTGATAGGCAGTGTTCTGGAGCCAAAGGGCCGACTGGCCTGAGTAATGTGAGGGTCGGGCCCTTCCACTATCCATCATGCACTGTGGTGCCATGGTCTGCACTGCTGTCTGCCTGACACGTCCCTTGTAAGAGTCCAGTCAGCCCTCTGCTCTTCCCTCATGGGCACAGCTGCCTGTGGGGGGCCTTCATCAGCAGTCTGTCAGGTAGACAGATTGAGAGCTGTGAGCTCCTCTGGCTTCCAAGCAAGGCCTGGGTAAGTGAGAGCTGTAAGGAGGCCATGCTGTATGTCACCAGGGGAGCCCCCATGACATCATAGGCCCCTTGGCCTTAGGGAACATAGCGCTAGGCCCTGGTACTGGCCTGCCCACCCCAGGAGAAAAAAGTGAACCACTTAGGAACAGCAGGGCCATGGCTGACATGCACAGGAGTGAGGAATCTGCTTATTACACAGGCATGGGGTGCAAGCTCAGAGCATGCCCGGCAGCCCTTCTAGACGTTTGCCGCAAAGTGACTGCATCAGCACACTCCAGCCTGTGAGGGCTGAAAATGGCCTTCCGTGCTAACATCTGCCAGGCTAAGACTGAGCACTAGCAGTTACATCTGGCTTGCACAGTGTTGGGAGAGACAAGACAGAGCGAGCCTTTGGGAACTGTGTGGCACACGCGGCAGGTTCACCCTTTTCAGTTTCACCTCAACAGTGGATAACAACAGCTTCTATTGATAGGGTGATCTCTCTAACCTGAGAGGCTTGTCACAAGAAGATATTCTTCTGTCTCTAGACTTCTGCCACTTGCAGGTCAGACTCCTGTCTGAGTCACCTTGCCACTCCGGTTTCCTGTGTCCTTCCTTCTGCTGGGTCCTGGGGCTCTGCACTCACTCTTGCCCAAGGCAGGCTCCTCTGTCCTGCTCAGGCTCCCCGATAACCCAGATTTTGTTTCAGCCTGGACCTGACCTGAGCTCCTTCATCTGGCTTCGGCAGATACCACCTGGCCCTGCTTTTAAAGTACATCAAAGCTACGTATCCAGGTACTGCCTTCCCTCCCGGCCCTGGTCAGTGTGACCGAAGTGGAAAGCCTGGGCTCTCTTTGATGCTTTGTCTTCTCCATGTCCATCTCGGCCCTGTGGATCAAGCCTTCTCACTTCTCTCCCCCCTGCTACCCTCTCCATACAGCATTAGCCCCTGGTGACACCTGCCTCCAGGCCTGGCCTGTTGTGTGTGAGTCAGTCAGAGTGACTTCAGAAATACCTGCCCCCTGGGTTAAGCCCAGAGCTAGGAATGTGATGTGCAAAGTGCCAGATTGATACACAAAAATTAACTGCAGAGCCAGGCTCAGCAGATCAAGACACCTACTACAGAGCCTGATGGCACAAGTTCAATTCCCAAGACTCAATTGGGAGATGGAGAGAACTGAGTCCTGAAAGTTGTCCTCAGACCTCCACGCCCATGCTGTGGTGGGCATGTACACATAAATGGTTTTAAATTTTTTATTTTAGAAGCAACTCAGTGGTTAAGATGCTTGCTGCATCTGCTCTCTCAAGGGATCCAAGTTTGGTTCTAAGCACCCACACTGGTTGGCTCACAAGCTCCTGAAACTTTCCTCTGGGAGATCTGACCTCTGAGGGAGGGCACTGCACTCACATGTGCACATCCATACACAAAATTACAAAGAAATCCTCAGGGTCAGCTGGAGGGGCCAAGAAGAAAGCACCCAAGCCCCTGCCACAGGCACGCTACGATGGATGAGCGTGTGATGGAGAGATGGGAAAGATGGAGCGTGCAGTGGAGAGATGGAAGAGAAAGCAGAGCCGAGGCCTCCTACCCTGTGGAGAAAGGTGCAACTTGATGGCGGTGAGGAACAGGCAGATAAGGGGCCATGGTGAGTTCATAGCTCAGGCTGCCACCAAGGGCCATGTCTTGGTCAGTGGTCCTGCTGCAGCTGGGGTCTGTGTTGATGTCTCTGGCTCAAGTTAGCACCAAAGGCATCAGATGTCCATGGACTAGGGTGTTCCCAGAGACCCTGTGGGTCTCTAAGGGCCATGCTGCTCGGGGACGGGGGATGGGAGAGGCACATGCTGCCCCCTGAGACCATGGGGTTATCTGGCCCAGGCTGCTGCTGGGGCCACATCTGGGTCCTTGGTCCTATGGCAGCCAGGGTCTGTGTTGATGTCCCACCAAAGGCCACAGAGATGTCCCTGGTCCAGACTGTGGCCTGAGGCACTGTGCTGAGCCAGCCCCACCCCTCACCACCACCCGACCCTGATTCTCACCTGGGCAGCCCAGTCGAGCTGATCCTGATGACCGGGGGTGGGTGGGGATGCAGGTTACCCAGGCCTGAGGGCGTGAGTGTGGGAGAGCAGGCCTCACACACACCCCCATCTGCTGTAGGATGGCATGGATGAGGGAGAGATGCCCTCCCCCACCTCACCATTTAAGGCAGTTGGGAGAGAGACCCTGTACCTCACCTGGGTGGCACAGTTGAGTTGATCCTGACGGCAGGGTGCAGGTGAGCTGACCATGCCTCTTGCTGGCTGTGGCACTGGGTGAGCTAACTAGGCAGTACTGGATGAGCTGTGGTGCAAGCACAGGAGAATGGGGCCAACCAGCTCAGCTACCTTCCAGGCCAAGATCCAGGGCTTTGAGTTGGCCTACCCCCAATATCTACCCCATCTATGAACTGCTGGAGTGTGTGAAGGGGTCAGTCCTGCAGATCCAAAGCTGCAGGATCTCCATGACACAGGGCAACAAGATACCCAGAGGATCCAGTATTGATAGTGTAGCAGAGACCAGTGACTCACTGCAGTGAACATCTGCAAGTGAAGAAGTGTGAACAAAAGGGTACACTGTAGGTCACACTGACACACTACAGCTTCCACGACAAGACTATTTTTTTTTATCTTATTTTCTTTTGCAGGGGAGGTCACAAAGATGGAGGACAGGTACAAAAGGACAGGGAGATGAGTGGGATTGGGGTGCATGATGTGAAATTGACAAAGAATCAATAAAAAGTTAAACAAAAAAAGCGTGGCTAAGAAGCCAGTGAAATAGCTCCAGAAATAAAAAGAAAAGAAACAAAATCCTAAGAAATATTTTTAATTTATTGTAAAGAAGTCCAACTGGCATGGTGGCACATGCCTTCGTTCTCAGCACTCAGGAGGAAAAGGGCAGGCACAGCTCTGCATTCCAGGCCAGCCAAGTCTGCATAGTGAGACCTTGTTTGTCTTAAAAAGCAAACAAAAAGGTCCATCATGTTCCTATACACTGTGACCAATAGCACAGAAGAAAACAGTGCTATTTACTGAGAAGAATGAAATATCTAGGAAGAGGCTGATTATTGGAAACTTTATTCTGAAAATGATCATGAATCATGCCACTCTGAACATTGGTGTGCAAATGGCTGTAAAGCCCCAGCTGTCCTTTCTTTGGTGTCTCTACCTAAATGTGGGCTCTCTGGCTCATATGGTAATTTTGCATCTAATTTCTTAGAGGAGTTGCCTTGTCATTTCCTGCTACAAGGTTTCAAGTGCCCACAGCAATTGCAAGGTTTCTGACTCAGATCCTTGCCAACATTTGTTAGTTTTTGGATATTACTTTGCTGTGAACAGCAGCCAGCCAAGTGAGTAAGAAGTGGAAGGTATTGTGGTTTTGACTGACATATCGCTGAGGGTCTTCTTATGTGCTCATTGGCCATTTGTATACCTGTAGAGAAGCATACTTTTAGGCCTTTTTCTATTGGTAATAGATTTTCCATTAAATATTAGATTTTTCATTAAATTTCCCAAAACTTTTTATTTAGCTGGGTATGGTGGCACATTCCTTTAATCCCAGCACTTGAGAGGCATAGGAAGGCAGATCTCTGTGAGTCTGAGATCAGGCTAGTCTACATAGAGAGTTCCAGGCTAGCCAGGGAGATATAGTAAGAACTTGCCTCACAAAAAATATTTTATTTTTAATTATTGGGGGGGGGGGTTCCACATGTGTGCAGGTACTCACGGGGGCCGGAGGCATCAGATCTTCTGCTGGAGTTACAGGTGGCTCCAATCCGCCGGATGTGGGTGCTGGGATCCCAACTCTAGCCCTCTGAAGGCCAGCAAGTGCTCCTAACTACTGAGACATCTCTTTAGCCCCTTAAACAATTTTTTTAAATGTCATCTAATTTTTAAAAAATAGTCTTGTTAGACTTCAGATCCAGGATAAGCGGCTAAGGTGCCTTCTTAACCAGGTCCTTAGCTTACACCAAAAGCGTTGTGCTCACTGAGGCGTCTCCCTGGCTCTGCAGACTTCAGCTCTTAGGGAACTGACATTCTCCGGTCAGCTGCCCCACTGTGCCTTCCCACTGGAGTCGCCCTTCTCCGTGTCCTCACCACTGTCAGCTGATCACACTTTCTCCTGGGGGTGAGACCAGCAGTGCATGGTTGTTTCCCTTTACATTCCTGTGGGATGAGGTTGTGTATCTTCTCATGGGCCCACTGGCCACCTGTGTATCTTCAAAACTGTTCCATCAGTGGGCTGGACTTCTCAAGAGGAAGAGGACTATGTACAGCCAAGGTACGTCTCTGAGGTCAAATGGGCCTTTCCCTTATTCTAGATACAAAGGTAACTAACTCAAGGGACCAAAAACCTCGGTGTAAAAGCCAATACTGAAACAGTCTTACAGAGTGCTTGTATGCTCTAGCATGTTCAAGGCCACGGGCTCCAACCCTAACACTACCAAAGTTAACTTGCACTCAGAAGAAAATAGAAGGACCTAAGTTCAATCCCCACTTAAAAACCTGGGTGTAGTGCCACACGCTTGTAACTGCATCACAGACTAGAGAGGCAGGTGGATCCCAGGTGCTTGCTGCCTAGCCAGACTAGCCAAATCAGCAAGCTTCCGGCTTAGTGAGAGACTGCCTCAAAATACAAGGTAAAGAGAACCATAGATACCTGACAAAACTCTAGCTTCTGCACATGGACATACATGTGTGTGCGTGTGCACACACACACACAGTGGGGTGGGGCTTAGAATAGAGACAAATTCAGACTGACCTGAATCTCTGGGTACCAGCCCTGGAGTCTCGGGGGGCAGAATAGGTACAGGGAGGAAATGGTCTCTTTTAGTGAGATGGAAACCCTCAGCTGCTGCATCTCTTCTGAGAATGTCTTCCATGTGGAGGAGTCATAGGTAGGAACAGAGAGAAAACATCGGACTCACGAATAGACTGGGTGCCCTAGATCAAGCCCTGTCTGAAGGCCGATGGTGCGGGACTCAGTTACACAGATCAGTTTCTGCTTCAACCATTTGAACCATGCCTCTGAATGAGGCAAGGGGAATCTGACAGCCTTCCCTGGGTTCCTAGTGCATCTGGGAAAGTTCCCTAAAAGGTGCCAAATCAGAATTTTTGTTTTCTTGTTTGTTTTTTGTTTGTTTTTGAGGCAGAGTCTCTCTGTGTATCCCCAGCTGTCTTAGAACTCGCTCTGTAGACCAGGCTGGCCTCAAATTCATAGATCCACCTGCCTCTGCCTCCCAAGTGTGGGGATTTAAAGTGCTTTCTCTCCTAGCAATATGGACAGAACACAGCCTGTTGAATTCCACAGGCTGTTGCAGAGGGGCCCTGACCCAGTGTGAGCTCAAGGGAGCATAAAGTTTGCTGCCTCCTGGGCTGTTTTATTCTCATCTACAGTTTGGTCCCAGGGGGCCAGTTGGTCTGCCCACAGTTATCTCAGAGTCTTTGGCCAGCATCTCAGGTGCTTGTGTCCTGAGCTAGTCCTGTCCATTGCCACACTGGGCATCACCTGTGGCAGCAAAACCTTCCAGACTGAGGCCCAGGTAGAGGTGATGTTGGTTTTAAGAACTGGCTCTTCTCCCTCACCTAGAATCCCCACCCAGCTCTGAAGGCTTCCCTGCTTTTTTGGATAGTTGTGCTCTGCCTCCTTCCTTCGCTGTCCAGGCCTCATAAAACCCATCCGAGGTGGCTGCAGTGATTTTTAATCATGTTTTACCTCTGTGTAATGAGTCTCTCCGGGCCTTTTGTAGCATCTCTTGGCGCCACACATCCAGAGCCGACTTGCAACTGGTGATTTAGACAGAATTATTAACAAGACTGTATTTATTCTTCTAGAAAGGCTGGCTGGGAGTCCTGTCTGTGCAACAAACTGGTGAAGTCTGTGTCCTGACCCCAGGCTGTAACGACAAACAGCTGGACCTGGCTCTCCTATGCTCTCTCTCTCTCTTTTTTTTTTTTTTTTTTTTTTTGAGACAGGGTTTCCCTGTGTAGTCCTGGCTGTCCTGGAACTCACTCTGTAGACCAGGCTGGCTTTGAACTCAGAGATCCACCTACCTTTGCATCTTGAGTACTAGGACCAAAGGTGTGTGCCACCACTGCCCAGCATTCTCCTATGCTTGTAATAGCCCCTTCTTGCTCAAGAATGTAGCCCTACAAAAGTACATCTCCATAAACTCTTGGTGAGACTGGAAATGGTAGGCACACCAGAGAGCCCTGCTGTGTCCCCTTTCCAACCTCCACCAGAGACGGGCATGAGCTCAGATCACTGTTGCTACACTGTTGGTGCCAGGCGCTCACCATCAGCTGCCAATCAAACACAGCCTCACCACGGTGTGAGTAGCTGTGACATCCAGAAATGGAGCCCTCCCCAGAGCCCCAGGCTGGGACAGCTGTGGATCACAGAACTTCCACCTGTCAAAAGTTGTCCTATGCCCTGAAGGCCGAGGACTCCCTTCAAGGTGCCAAACACTTTGCAGGTGCCTGAGGGCAGAGGGAGGCACTTGTCCCTGGATCAGATGGGCTGCTGTGCCATTTGTGAATCCACCTGGCTTACTGCCCCATGGGTAACCTCTCCCAAGGCAGAAGCTTGTTTCAAGGCCCACAAATAGCCCTGCAAGTAACAGGTGCCCACTTGAACCCAGAAAACAAAGGGTCTAGTGCCCATCCTTAATCCCAGTGCTGTCCCAGCCTCAGAGTCAGGCCTTTTTCACAGAAAGTTCTAATGGCAATTTCTTTTCCTCTGTCAAGAGTAATTGTTTTTAACTTTTTCTTGATTGGGAGTTTCACATCATGCACCCTAGTCCCTCTCATCTCCCTGTCCCCTCATATCTGCCCTTCACCCTTGCAAACTCTCCCCCCCCAATAAAACACAAATAAACAGACAAGAAAAACATCCTGGAAGCTGTAGTATGTCAGTGTGTCCCACAGTATGTCCCTCTGTCCACACATCTCCACTTGCAAATGTTCACGGCAATGAGTCATTGTTCTGGTTCAAAATCTGGCCTCTGTGACACCATCCATACTGGGTCCTCGCTGGGCTCCTCCCCGTTATCCTGCTGTTGCCCTGTGTCGTGGAGGTCCTGAAGCTTTGGATATGCAGGACTGGTCCTTTCACATCCCAACTGTTTGCACATGATACAGATGTTGGGGTGGGCTGATTCAAGCCCTGATTTGGGTAGCTGGTCAGCCCACATCACCAGGGTGAGCTCTCTATCACTGCTTCTGCTGGGCTACCAAATGCCACCATTGGTAGAAGGCAGGGTCAGCTCTCCTGCTCCTGTGCCCTCAGGGCAGCCTCACCTGCCCCCCCCTCAACTAGGGCCGGCACTACTGTGTTGCCCAGATGAGACTCAGGGACTGCTCTCCCAAGAGCTGCAGCCAGCGATGGGCAGGGCCAGCTCACCTGCTCTCTCGACCCTAGGGTGAACTCTTCCGGCTGCCGCAGCTGGTGAGGGACAGTTGGGGGGAGGCATCACCCTTGCACCCATGCTTCCTCACAGCTGACAAATGGTGGGACCAGCTCTTCTGCACTCTTGCCCTCCAGGCTGGCTCACCTGAGCTCCCGCCACCAGGGTCAGCTCTACTGTGCTGTCTAGGCACGGTACAGGGCTTGCTCTCCTGAGTGCTGCAGCTGGTGAGCCTCAGGGATAGCCCTCCCAAGCTCATGACCCTGTGTGCAGCCTTCCTGCCTGCCTGGGTGCTGTGTGTTGGGGGAGGGGCATCGCCTCTGCGCCCACGCTGCCCCACTGCAGAGGAGTAGCAAGGTCGGCTCTCCTGTACTCATGCCCTTGGAGACAGTTCACTGCACCCCCACTACCAGGGTCAGCTCTCCTGTGCCGCCTGGGCAAGGACAGGGCCCACTCTTCCAAACGCTGCCAGCATTGAGAGGCGGGGGGCAACTCTCCAGAGCACGGCATTCAGTGAGGGGCAGGGTGGACAGACATAGTCCCTGGCTGTTGTCCTGACCAGGAACATTCTCGTGTTCTCTAGTCTAATATAAGCCACAGACATCGACCCCTGCTTCTGCAGAGCTACAGACTCAGAGCCCTCAGCGGCAGCTAGGGCTGCCATCGCCATGGATGGCCTCAGGTGAGAGGGCTCAGCTGGCTGGAAGCGGGCCGCTCCTCTCCACCCTCAGGTCTCCAGCTCACCCCTCTTCACGATGCTCAAGCTGTCCCACTTGTCTTTCTCTCCCTTCTGACCACCTCATACTCATTGTGACGGCTTTGGCTACAGGCTTGCCATAGGGCTGGCGGGCCCCAGGTTGACATCCTCCACCCGCTCTGTGTGGCCTGCCTGTGCCGTGCACTGGAGGGCAGGTCTGTGGGTGGCATGGTGGTCTTCTTCCTCCACTGCACTGCGCTGCCTGGATTTGATTCGATTTGATTTTTATGAGTCGTAGGCATAAGACAGCTTTGGCCACCAAGCCAGGCATCAGGCTAAGATGATCGAAGGAGCCATCAGCTCTGCCCTTGACTGCTATAGGAAAACCACCACCAACAAAGTACCTGTTTGCTCACCGCCAGGGGCAAGAATAATTATAGTAGGATATGGCTAGGGACCCACTTGGGTGACATTTACAATGCCAGGTGTCAAATCCACACCACTGCCACCCTCTATCATCATCATCTTCTTCACTTTCTCCATTCCTATCATCACCATGCCATCATATCATCACCTCTATCATCTTCATCTCCACCACTGTCATCATCACTACTGCCATCATTCGGAAATGAGTAACCACATCAGTGTGTGTGTGTGTGTGTGTGTGTGTGTGTATACACATTATATATATGTTTGGTTTTTCAAAATAGAGTTTCTGTTGTGTAAGAGCCCTGGCTGTCCAGGATGCGATTTGTAGATCAGGCTGGCCTTGAACTCACAGAGATCTGTCTGCCTCCACCTCCTGAGTGCTGGGCTTAAAGGCATGCACCACCGTGCCTGACACAGCATCAGTAATATTAATGGCACCCCGTGCTGTGGGTTTTCCTGTGGTCCCTGTGATCCTGTCCATGAGGCTGTATTATTATCCCCGCTTTTAGCTGAAACTAAAGCTTTAGCAGTTTCAGTAATTCTAACAGCCACATAACCAGGCTGGGCTAAGCACTGTTTGCCTGACTTTTCTCGGTGGAGAGGTGTCCAGCCACTTACATAGCTCCCTAAAACACAGAGACCGGGCCAGGGATGGCTGAGGGAGGGCAGCCTGCTCCTGGGCTTCCCTGACCCTGTGCAAGCTGATCAGGAAGTGACCCGCTCCGGATGACTGTGCTGCCAGCAACCGGGCAGGCCGAGTGAGCAGGAGAGAGGACAGTCTTCTTGAGGGACCCCTTTCCTGTAGGGCTTCAACCTTTTACTGGATGATGTTCCCTGTGACTCATAGAGAAGGAGTGTCCTAGTCATGGTTACTACAGCTGTGTTGAAGCACCATGACCAAGAACAGCTTAGGGTGGAAAGGGTTTGTTTTGCTCACCGTTCCATGTAACAGTTCATCCTCAGAAGCTGTGAAGGCAGGGACTCGAGGAGGGCAGGAAGCTGAAGGCAGGAACTGACACAGGGGCCGTGGAGGGGCGCTGCTAGTACCCTGTTCTTCACAGCTCGCCCAGGCTGCTTTCTTATGGCACCTAGAACGAGCCCACCATGGGCCAGACCTCCCTCATCAATCACTAATAAGAAAATGCCCTCAAGGCTTGCCTACAGCCCCAAACTATGAAGGCTTTTTTTCCCCCCCAATTGAGGTTCCCTTTTCTCTGATGACTCCAACTTGTGTCAAGTTGATGTGAAACTAGCCGGTGCAGGTATTATGCTTAGAGGGATAGCCCTTACCTAGCACGTTTGGAGCCCTGTGCTTGATCCCAGGCACTGCTAAACAAACAAACAAACAGACAGACAGACAGACAGACAAACAAGCAAATATTAATTTGGATGTTCCCAAAACATGGATGTGATCCAGGCCACTTGTCATTCCTACCTTAGACACTATTTATTGGCCATTGGAGATTGCACTTTTGATGTTTCTGATTTGCAGAACTGTGATGGTTATCAATTGCCAACTTGACTGCATCTGGAATTAACTAAAACCCAAATGGCTGGGCATACCTGTGAGGGATTTTTATCTTAATTAAATCATTTGAAGTGGGAAGATCCCATTTGTGACCCTATCTTTGAGGCGGGAAGCTAACACCTTTAATCCAGATGTTTTTGTTTGTTTGTTAGTTTTTGAGGAGGAGGATTCGAGACAGGGCTTCTCTGTGTAGTCCTGGCTGTCTTGGAACTCATGTTGCAGACCACGCTGGCTTTGAACTTATAGAGATCTGCTTGCCTCTGCCTTCCTCTGCTGGGATTAAAGGGATGCACCACCGCAGCCTGACTTAATTCAGATCTTTAAAGGTAGGAAAATCCACTTTTAAGCTGGGCCACACCTTCTGCTGGCAGCCTATGTAAGGACACAGAAGAAGGAAGCTGGCTCTGCCTTTGCCTGCTTGCTCTCACTTCTCTAGCAAGCCCATCTCTTCACTGGCATTGGAGCCCACTTCTTTGGGATCCAGCACATACTGAAGACCAGCTGAGACATCCAGCCCATGAATAGAAATCCATTCATTCTAAATTTTGTTCCTCTAGAGAACCCTGACTAATTACAAGAACATGATCTAATTAAAACTAAATTAAAACCTGGGCATATTAGCATATGCCTATAATCCCAGCACTTGGAAGTTAGAGGCAGGAGGATCAGAAGTTCAAGGTCGTCCTAAACTACATAGCAAGTTTAAGACTAGCCTGGGCTACCTGAAGCCTTGTCTCCAAAAAAACAAAAACAACAAAAAAACCAAAAGAATACAGTCAACTCAAGTTATGATGTACAGAGATTTCTTTCCATTCTACTGGCTTCTGAAAGCTTTGTGCACTTGTGTTGTGAGCAGATCTGTAGCTGACTAGATTTCCACCAGGATGTGAATGGCTATTTGGTATGAGATTCCATGGTACCAACTGATAGGCCAAATCCTCAGACATCTTCTCATGTCTTGGTATAGATGCTGTTTTAACAATGCCTTTGAAGGCAAGTATTTATGTAGGTCTCAGAATGGAATTCTGGGGTATTTGCATGCTCACCCCTAGATTCTTTGCTAAAGTGATAGGAACATCATTGTTATCATCCCCACCATAGCCGTCATCCCCACTGGCCAAATCATCCCCGCTGCAATCACTTTTATCATCATCGTCATCTTATCATTATCGCTTTTGCCATCATCATCATCATCACCACCGTCATCACTATGAGCTTCCAATTTGTTTTGTGCCTCTCTGACCACTATAGGGGACCGCTCTGGTTGTGGGGATGCCATCTGCATTTGCTTCTGAACGGTTGCCTTTTTGGGGACAGAAAGCAATTGAAGGAAGAAGATTTTATTTTGCCTCATGTTTTATGGAAATGTTGGGGCTGGGGAAATGTCTTTGTGGATGAAGCATGTTGCTATGCAAACATAAGGACCTGAGCTGGGATCCCGGTACCTACATAAAATCAGGGCAGGGCAGCATATGTTCATATCCTCAGCACTGGTGAGATGGTGGCGGTGGACACCGTAGGTCAGCCCAACTGAAGTGGCCAGTGTGTGGAGAGACTTTTCTCAAAATACCAAAGCAAAACAAAAAATGAATAAATAAATAAAAAAGAAGTGTTGAAGATGACACCCAATGTGGGTCTCTGGCTTTTGCATGCACACTCGTGTATGTGTGCAATCACACACACACACACACATGAACATGAACAGACGTCCACACACAAAAGATAGAGTTCGGCACTGGGGACAGCCACGTGGGGCTCATGGTAGCACAAGCATGTGTGTGGGACTCCTCACGTCTCAGCTGGGTGATGGAAAGCAGGGCATGCTGGGTTCTCTTAACCTTTGTATCCCGTCTGGGAGTGCAACCCATGCTCTGGTGCTGCTCTCACTCAGGGTGGGCTTTTGTTCTGCTAAATCTCTCAGGAAATGTCCTCACAGACAGGAGTGTGTCCCCCTAGCGATTCCATTTCAGTCAGTGATGACCCACAAGTCCTTTCCCTAATGCTCTTCGTAGGGGCTCATCTTTTTCCTACTCTCTGACAAAGCTAAAAGTTAAAGTGCCTGGCTTTTTCATTAATCCCAGCAGTCGGAGATTTGAGCTTTTTTTCCCCCAGTGCTATGGGTTGGGCTCAGGGCCTGGTACATGCTAGGCAAAGCTCACTGAGCCCAAGCCCAGCCCTCAGGACAGTAACCTGTTGCCATGGGTTATGCAATGCCGTTTGAAGACACTGACTGACACATAGCAGTGGCGTATGTCTGTGGCATGCAGTGTGGTTATTCCCTATGCGAATATGCAAGTGCCAAGCATGGTGATCAAATCCAGGTGGGGGCTACACCCAGGTCCTCAAATGGTTTTGTTTTGTTTTGTTTTGTCTTTGCAGGAGAGTTTAGGAGTTAGAACTAGCTAGCCATGAGCTGTGTAATTAGCGTCAACAGCAGGCGACATGCTGGGCTGTGAAACTGATTTTTCCTGTCTGATGGGTTTTGTTTTTCTTCAGTGCTGGGGATGGAACCCAGGACCTTGAACACCCATGCTAGGCAGGTATTCTGCTACTGTATTTTCTTAACTTCTTCTCCAGCCCCTCTCTCTCTCTGCCCTTCTTTCAGCAGCCTTCCCGGCTAGAGTCTTGCATCCACTCCCATGACTTGTTTTTTTAAAGATATATTTATTTATTATGTATACAATGTTCTGTCTGAATGTACACCTGCACACCAGAAGGCACCAGATCTTTATTGTAGATGGTTGTGAGCCACCATGTGGTTGCTGGGAATTGAACTCAGGACCTCTGGAAGAGCAGCCAGTGCTCTCAACTTTCTGGGCCATCTCTCCAGGCCCCCAATGACTTTTTAAACACCCATTTATTACTATGGCCTCAACTACAAAAATGCCTTTTTTTTAGTAGACCCAGCGGGACCACACTTGACCCCTTGCTCACACTGAGGCTGCCCTCTTAGCACTGCACCCCCAGTCAATTGCTCCTCAAGCAGTTTTGCTTCTCACAGGGCTGTCCTCACCCACCCCAGCTCCCTGCCACCCCCAGAAGCACCCTAAGGGACCTCTTCCCCTAGGGACAACATGCTGTCTGCATAGGAGCTCCAGGCGGCCTTGCAACTTCTGCCTATGGGCTTTCTCCTTCCCGACTGCCCCTCTTCCAGGTCGCTTCTAGGATATCCTCCCCAATTCTCTCCTTACACGGCCTGGGTGGCCTTGTCCCTGTGTCAGGCTCACTCCTGTCTTCACCACGATGCCCTCAGCCTAGACCAGCAGCCTAGGCCTGCTCGCTTCCCAATGGCTCCTGCACCTGTGTCCTGCCCCTCTGGGCATCAGCGTCTCAGCCTGCACCTCTCCACCACCAAGCTCTGCTTTTCCTGCCTAGGCGCTGCTGGCCCCTCACCTCCTAGCTGCCCCGGTCACAGATGTGGCCTTGTCCTGCTGCCTCTTTCTCATAGTCCTACTGAGTCCTCCAGGCTCCTGACTCCACTGTCCTCAGCAACAGCTCCATCTGACTCTAGTCGGCGCCTTTCCTGTCATCCCCTGCCGCATTAGCCTGGCAATGAAGAAGGCATTGGGTCCCTTAGAATTGGAGTTAAGGATGGTTGTGAGCCAGCAGTGGTAGCTTAAAAAAATGAGTGTGTATGCATGTGTGTACCGGTGTGTGGGCGGGCACATGCATGTGTATGTGAAATCAGAGGTCAGCTCCAGGTGTCATTTCTCAGGAGACACCCACGTTGTTTTCTGAGACAGCGTCTGCCATTGAGGCATGAGCCCCAACTAGGCTAGGCTCAGTGAACTGCCTGTCTCCGCCTTCCCCGGCACTGGGGTCATATGTACATGTCACAATGCTTGGCTTCCGATCCCGTCACTTGTATGAATGGCGTGTGTGTGTGTGTGTGTGTGTGTACATATACATGGGCCCATGTGTGTGTGCATGTGGACGTTAGAGGTTGACATTAGGGGTCTTTTTCAGCCACTCTTCACTTTATCTTCCTAAGGCAGACTCTCTCGTGGCGTCTAGAACTCACGGATTGAGTAAGTGCAGCTAGTTGGCGGCCAAGCACTGTGATTACAGGTAGGCTGCTGTACCTGCCTCACATTTACTTGGGTGCGGGGGGGGGGGAGGGTGGAGGGTCTGACCTCTGCCTGTACCCTTGTGAAGCAACTGCTTTCCCTCCCAGCTCATGCCAGCTTGTGGACATCACACTCCGGTGCTCAGGCCTTTGAAGCAAGCACTTAATCACTGAGCTGTCATTTCAGTTCATGCCCCCCCCCCCCAGCAAGCGTTCAGCTGTTCACCTCAGCTGTGCGAGTCCTGGGATCACAGGGGTGTGTCACCGTGCCCGTGTGTGCCACCGTGCCTGACAAATTTGGTGGCTTTTATGAGAAGAGGCGGAGAGAATGCTCTCTCTCCCTCTCCCTGTCTTTGCCTGGGACTCGACTAGCAGGGCTACCACCTAGAGTCTTTGGACCTTGAACCTCCACAGTCACGGGCCAGGAATAAACCCCTGTTGAGTGTAATTCACCCAGCAGGCCACAGGCAATGAGTTCACCCTCTTGCCCCACCTCTCCCACCCCGGGAGACTGCTCTTGTCCAGCTGTGCTCCCCTGGCCCCAGCTGTGCTCCTGGGTCTAGACAGAGCCTTACTCTGTCCTCAGTTCCCTTCTCCCTGCTTCAGGTCATTGGCCGGATCCCCTCCCAGGGGCTTGCAGATCCTGCCCTTGCCCCTGCCATCCCTGCCTTATGTCTGACACGCCCATCTTACTTGAGCCATTCTCCTTGGTTATGTAACGTGTTGACCATTTTGTGGTTTGTTCATGGTTTCTATTGTAAGTTCTATTGTGGCAAGGATTTTGCCAACATCCCCAGGGGCCCGGCACATAGTAGGTGCCCTGCAAATCCTAGCCCAGTGTTATAGCTTTGAGAAGCCAGGTACTTCCCTGACTCCAGTATCCCGAGAGTTCTGATTCTTTGTATGGTGTATGTGTCCACTGTGGTTTTGCGGTTGCCATGGGGCGGGCTGAAACACGCCTATTTCTCAGGTTGGTCGCTTGCAGTGTCTCCAAGCTTCAGCACAGCACCCAGCATGTGGCATGACACCTGGGTTTCTGTAGGGCTTAGAAAAAAAAAATCAGGCTGGAGAGATGGCTCAGAGTTTAAGAGCCTCAGCTACTCTTTCAGAGGTCCTGAGTTGGATTCCCAGCAACCACATGGTGGCTCACAGCCATCTGTAGTGAGGTATGGCGTGCAGGTGTACATGTAGTCAGAACATTCATACACAAAATAAATAAATAAATAAATAAATAAATAAATAAATAGACTCATATAATGCAGACTGTCCTTGGAGGCCCACAACCATCTATAGTGAGAACTGGTATGCAGGTATACATGTAGTCAGAACACTGATACATAAAATAAATAAAAAATCTCGTATAATGCAGACTGTCCTTGAACTCACTATCCGGCTAAAGCTGGCCTTGAGCTTCTGATACCTTCTGTCCCCACTTCCTGATCGAGGGATGACAGGCAGGCCTGGCTCTGATCCCTGGTCCACAATTTCTATCTCTGTAGGATGTTTAGGTGAGGCTGGCCAGCTCTGAGCCTCTTTCGGTGGCCTTTTCTTGGTGTCCACTTTGAACTGATCCTCAAAGCCAGGATACCCTGCTCTGACCTATAGCACAGATTCCTTCAGCTGCGGCAGAATGCCAGCTTTCAGGGTCCATGCCTACTCACTTCCTGTATTGAAAAGGCCCTTCATACCAGAAAGCTAGGGCCTGGGTCTAGCCTGGCCCCATGTCAGGGAAGAAGCGGGGGCTGCCTGAACGCCGGAGATATAAGCGAGAGGCAGGGTTGAAAGGTGCCATTGCCCTGGCCAGGGTTTTTCAGCTTCTGGACCCCTCTGAGGGGGAGAAAAAGAAATTCTCTGTGTGGTTGCATCCCTGATGGCTCATCAGTGGATGGCTTCATTCTGCTATGGTCTTTCCAAGCTTCTGGCTCCTGGCATCTGTCATTCCTTCCCTTCCTGTTTTCTGCCGCTTTCCTGAGAGCTCTCCTTCCTCATGTGGTCTAAGTTGGTTGTGAACCAGAGTTTCAGCTGCCTCTGCTCCTCGTGTAGTTGGGCTCCCAGGCCTCTGCCATTAGGACTGGCTCACAGAGGCTGCCACTGGCTCTCAGGGCCTTCTGAGAGCAGCGCATATTCCTGCCTACCCCCTCATCCTTTGCTAGAAGCAAATCCCAAGTTACCCCGAGCTGTTCAGGAGACACAGAGTTGGGCAGAAAGACAGGAAAGATCTCAGTAACGTTGACATTCTGGGAAGGGGGCAGGGCAGGCATGGGAGGCTCTTCCTCAGTTGCCAGCCTTTAAGTGTGCAGCTGTGGCGCCCCCACCAGCAGGCTCCGCTCCGCTGCCCTCTCCAAGCATTGGCTGGACAGCAGAGAGGGCCTAAACCGCCAGTCCTCCTGGGCCCCGGGACCAGAGGGGGCCCGGGGGCGGTGGGGTGGGGGGGAAGTGGGTCTGCAGAAGCTGTGGCCCTCCTGCCTGGCCGCAGATCAGATGGTTCCCAGCCTTGCCTAGGCTGCTCTCCCTCCCAGGGCAGATTCCTTTCAGGGTAATGCTCTATTCCCCTTTCAACCTGGTCTTAGAAGTCACTTTCCCCAAGGCCGCACAGAAGTGTTCTCACTGCAACCCTTGCCAGCCAGCACACCAGAGGGGCCTGGGACCGCGCCTGTCCTGTTGGCCATCGCGTCCCCAGCGCCCAACACATCCAAGTGGAATGAATGAACTGCGCCTGGCAGGGACTTGGCCTCATTCACGTCCGATTTTCTGGGCCCTCCCTGCCCACGCCGCTGCGGAGACTGAGAAGGATACGCGGAGGGGGTGGTGTGGCGACCTCCCGGGCGTCCCCGGAGAGCTCACAGGAGAGAGAGAGAGAGAGAGAGAGAGAGAGAGAGAGAGAGAGAGAGAGAGAGAGAGAGAGGGAGAGAGAGAGGGAGGGAGGGAGGGAGGGAGGGAGGGAGGGAGGGAGGGAGGGAGAGAGAGAGAGAGAGAGAGTGTGTGTGTGTGTTGGGGGGTGGGGGGAGGCGCCTCAATGCGGAGCGCGCGCCTGTCGGTGCTGGGCGGGAGGTGGCGCCGGGCGCTGAGTGGCGGCTCCGAGTCCACCCCTGGCGCGCCGGTGCGGGCGGGAGGCGGGGAGCGTAGGGGCGGCGGCGGCGGCGCAGCGGTAGCGAGCATGTGCTACGCAGCCCAGTAACCAGGGACGACCGCGGCTACCGAGCGCCGGCGGCTGCGGCGCCCAGCCCCGCGCAACTCCACGCCGTGGCCGCATGCACCGCCAAAGGCCTGGCCCTCTCCGCCAGGTCCCCGAGGCCCCTTGAGCCGCCAGCCGCGGTCGCGCAGCGTGCCGGAGCCCCGCGCACGGGACGCGCGGGCACGGCCAGACAAAGGCGCGGCCCCGGCCCGGCCCAGCCCGGCCTGCGGGCCTCCGCGCACCCCGGCCCGACCCAGCCGCTCCCGCTGGGCGCCCCGAGTGGGTCCGGCCCGGGGAGCGGGGGCCGCGGCCGCCGAGCATGGGGAAATCCAACAGCAAGTTGAAGCCTGAAGTTGTGGAGGAGCTGACCAGAAAAACCTACTGTGAGTGCGCCCCGATCCCGGATCCCTGGATCCCCATCCCGCAGCGACCTTCCCTCCGCCCTTCCCGGCCGCGCCCCTGCCCCGCACCTGGCCCATTGTTCTACCCGCGCCCCCGCCCCCGGCCCTGGCAGGATGTCCTCTGTCAGCGTGCGCCCGGGACCACCCCAGGGCCTCAGGGCACCCCCAGCCCACCCACTGTCCCCCTCCGGTCCGAAGGGCTCTCGCTGTGCCCGGGCGGGGGTCGGTGGTCCCAGGAGGGGGCGCCCGGGCGTAGTGTGGCTCTCCTGCTTGGAGCGGGATGGGTGGGTGGGTGATTCATGCCTAATGATGATGCTGCGGCTCCCGCGGCTGCGAGGTTGCCCTGTCGCCCCCTCCCTGCCAAGCGTAACTGTGTGTTGGGAGGAAGAGGGGTGACGAGTCTGGGAGAACACTCAGGCCGTGACAGCAAGGGTCCAAGGGTTCTGGGCGCCCTCGTTGCACTGTTAGGTTGAATCCTCGTTCTCTTCTATTCCTTGCTCCTGTCTCTTTGCTGCACCGGGAAATGGGTTTATGCAGCCTGAGCTTATCTGTCCCGCTCCGCGGCCCTCAAGATCAGTCCCAGGTGTGGCTGTCTGCTTGCCCAACTTCACAGCCCTGTCCCTGCATCTTCCGTGTCTCCACACCGGGTGTCCCCCTCCTAAGCAATCTCTCCAGGGGTGGCTCTGGAAGTGGGTCCTGGACAGCTTTGGCTGAGCCCTCTCTGCACCACCCAGAAAGCCAAGCAGCTGGGTGTAGATGGAGGCTCTGGTGCAGTGAATGGCCTCTGCTCTCCCCTGCCCCCCACCCCCATATCGGTCTTCTGAGCACGTTTGCAGCTCTTGGCCAACCCAGCGCCTTAGCCCCGTGCTCCTCACTCTCCATAGACTATAGAACAAAGGGGGCTTTTCCGACTGGGCTCTCCTGGCCCCTGTCCTGAGGAATTGAGCACCAGGGAGGTCACATCCAGGAACTGCTCCTGGAGAGGTGCCCTTCCCAGCCCAGGCTGTCCACTCCTTCTTTCCAGATTGGCTGGGTAGCCTTTTCTAGCTTGTTGCTGTATCTGAGGTTGACTGGACCCTCGAAGGTGTGGCCCACAGTCATTAGCAGGTAGGCTATTGGTGGGACTTCCCCTCCCCCAGGATCCCAGGGTCCGAGGGGGAGGGGCAGAGGCTCCACGGACTTCTCCAGGAATGATGGCATGTGTGGTGTGCCAGGCTATCCCCACGATGGTAAGACTGGGGCCACTAATGAACGGTGTGAAGTCAATGTCCTGCTTACCTACTGTGTCATGCGCCAACAGCTTCGTCCTTAGCAAATTGTACGCCAACAACTTGGTGTGTTCTGGGCGCTACAGCTGTTCACAGAGAGGAGACAGAGACTGAGAGGTGCGAGGTAGCATTACCTAGGTTGTCACAGTCTCTAGGCAGTCCTGGAAACTGCAGCTGGGTATGCAGCGATGTCCAGGAGAGACCTTAGGCTTGTGCCAACAGCCCTCCTGTGCTTCTTTTCCCCACCAAGGCCCATATAGGATTTGAGAGACCCCCCAGGGGCTAGGATCCTTTTCTCCAGCCCCATCTCTGTGGGGCTGGCCATCAACTTGGGAAGAATGGGGCCAGTGAAACTCTGTTAGGCACTGGCCCGGTGGTGTGCGGCTGAGCTATTTTTACAAGCCTTTCTGTGATGCAGAGCAGTTTTGGTCAGGGATGGAGGCAGGCTGGGCACGTCTCCTTCATCTAAGGCCTTATTTGGGGTAGGGGGATCCATTTGCCTCTGGCTTGTCTCCCTGTGGAAACCAGTTCCCTCCAGGCAGGCCATTATGTGGCCAACAGCCATCTCTCCCAGTGTGGGTGCTTAATAGGTCTGCAGATCTTTGTGGAAGTACAGTAGTCTCATCAGGTAAAGCAGAGAGTCCAGCAGCCAGAGGTAGGCCCTACTTTTACTTCTTCTTCCTCATGAAGTGTGGAATTCCAGGGGAATTCTGAGCAGGGGTTCAAGAGATGCATCCTAAAAGAAGGATCCCCAAAGATCTGGGCTGAGCTCTGGGATTGGATCCCTGAAAGTGTGAATCAGGAGGCTGCAGAGATGGTTCAGTGCAAGCATGAGGACCTGAGTTCAGGTCCGCAGTACCCACCCATGGAAGAGCAGGATGCTGTGGCTCATGGCTATAACTCCAGTACTGAAGAGGCAGAGAATGATCCTGGGAGCTCACTGGTTAGCCAATCTAGCCGAAATGGTGAGCTCTGGGTTCATTGAGAGACCCTGGATCAAACAGTAAGGTAGAGTCTTTCTTAAAGACCAGAATTCAATTCCCAGCACCCACAACTGCCTGTAATTCTAGCTCAATGTGAGCCAAAGTCTGGTTTCTATGGGCTCTGCATTTACACACACAACTCTCCACACTCTCTGTACAAATTAAAAAATAAAAAAACCCAAGGCTTTAAAAGCAAAATAAGGTAGAAAGCCATAGAAGAAGACACCCAACACAGACCTCTGTCCTCCATCTGCATTCAGAAGGGTAGAGTGCACCCACACACACATACCAACACACAGGTACCATCCCGGGTGGTGTGGATCCATGTGAGGGGGCGGGGAGGGAAGGGAGAGAGTGTAAGTAGGGAAAGGGCTGAAGGCTCCAGGAGGACTTGCTAACACACCTGGATTCCCACCTGACTTCAGCCTGGCTAAAGATAACCATCTTTCAGGCGGAATGCCCTGGAACTTCCTATGTTCTTCCGATGCAGATGAGATTATCCATGAAACTGTGCGCAGCTGCCTTTACTGGCATTTCCTCCATCTCTAAGGGCAGCAGAGGGAAGACCCTTTACCTCTGCCCCCCACCCCACTAGGCCAGACAGATTCACAGACTGTCGTGAGCAGCAGTGGCGTTCAGGGGGAAGTGTCTGCCTTGCTCTCTTTTTGCTGATTGGCAAGGCTGAGGCATCCCTATATATTCAAACTGAGGGTAAGCCCTCCCTCTTGTCTAGTGGAGCCTTGCTTTCCTCCTCTGCAAAATGGGTATGGTCTTGGTAGTAGGAAGTGAGTAGACGTGTGTTTGTTGGGTAAGTAGCCATAACTATTCCCAAACATGCCACTATCATTTTGAATGCATTATTCACCACCCCCTCCTTCTACTCCAAAGCTGGGATGGAACCCAGGGCCTCACACACCATAAGCAAGTGCTCTATCAATGAGCTGCTGCCCCAGGCTTGAGCTTCACCATGATCCAGTCTTTTGTGGGTGGGTTTCATCCCTTCAGATGGCTCTTCTTGCCATCCCAGTAACTCAGGATGGTGTGAGTTCTGGGCTTTTTTTTTTTTTTTTCCCTAAGACCCTAGTAGCATCTTGCTTTTACAGCAGCCTGCCACCTTGCTTGGTCATGTCTGCCGTTCACTGAGGGCCCACTCTGCCAAGCACACAAGCGGAGAAGGAAGGAGAGACCCAGTTCCTGCCTCCAGTGGAAACTGGCCAGGTGGCGCACAGACCTCAGAGGATGCCAGGGCAGAGATGCCTTTTTCTTTCTTGTCTCTCCCCATCCCACACTACCGCTGGCGCCTCCCCAGAGACCTCCTGTTCAAGGGGTGGGGGAGGGGAGGCCACTTCTTGTCACTTGGTCAGTTTCAGTTTGGCCTTGACCTTGCCTGCCAACCTTGAGCCTCTTTGCTGTTTTCTGGCACATAAAAGATGTGCAGCAGTGGACATCACTGGGACCTGAGGTGGGGGGACGGCACCCTGGTCCCAGGAGCGGACAGGTTGAGAGGTGCAGAGACTTGACAGTTGTGCTGGCAGGTTTCCGGTTTGGGGCTTTCCAGGCACCCAGAGAAGTCTGTTAGAGGATAGAGTGTTCTATCTATCAGAGAGCAGACTTGGGGGAGACAGGCTCTGACATCCATCTTGGAACAAATTCCAAAGCTGGAGTGATGGCTCCATGGGGATGTGGTGGGCAGGTCATCACTGCCCAGGAGAGGGGAGGACCGGAGAAAGCGGTTCCTGCTGTCCCTGGGTACTTTCCCTCCTTCACTGAGGGTGGAACAAAGCAGCAAGAGAGACTTAGGTGAGATTCAGTGCTGGGGTGGACACCTAACTGTGACAGTCCAGCTCTGTGGAGAGCAGGTTGGGCCCCCCCCACCCGAGGCTCTGTGGCCTTGGGTAAGTCACCTGTCTTCTCTGGTCCCCGGTGTGCTGACACCTGTCTTCGAGGCTGCATGGTTCTACAGGAGAAGACAGAGCTTTGAGGGCCAGAGAGGGCAAGGGGCCTCAGGGAAGCAGAGGCCCTGGGTAGGATGAGGGCTCAGTAACCTAGATCCTGGGAGGCTCTAGCCTCCTCCTGTGGTGGGGAGGAGACCCTCACGCATTCTCTGGAAAATGTGCTTCACGGCAAACCCTGGAGTTGAGGAGGATTCGGACTACATGAAGGAGATAATCTGGAGGCTGTTGTTCGGGCTTTCCTGGCAGCCTGCAGTCACAGTTCGCCTCAGGCTTCGGGGGTGTGCATCTGACTGGGCAGCGTGGGGCTTGGATCCCGAAGCCAGGGTTCTTCCCTTACCCTGCCTCTCAGGGCCCTCTGTGGAATATGACTGGCTCCTCCTGTCCCCTCCCCAGAGAGGTCTCTGCAGGTCCTTGTCCTGGTCTCACACCACCTCAGGATTGAGCCTCCTTTGCTTCAAGATGAGGTCTGAGGCTCCGGGGACACTGGAGGTGCCTGGGCCTGACCAGAGTCACCCTCAGAAGGAACATTTTCCAAGATGGGTGGGGAGCTGTGGAAGGAAGGTGACAGAGTTGGGGGACACTGTGAGGTTAAGTTTGGAAAGAACATTTTTGGTGATAGCACAGAAAATGAAGGAGGCAGTAATGGGGACTGAGGAAGATCATGGCAGTGAATTAGGGATGTCACTGGGGATGGCCAGAGAGAGCCCAGAGATATTTGAAAGGGCTCCTCAGGTGGTCTTCACCATCATATGCCTTCGAGGTTGTCTACTTTTAGTTTCTAACTAATTTTTTGTCAGTTTTATTATTTACATTATTCTTTATTTTGGATGCCTATATGTGGTGTGTGCATGTGTGTGTGTGTCAGAACAAACTGGGAGTCAGTTCTTTCCTTCCCCCGTGTGGGTTCTAGGATTGAACACTGGTCTCCAGGCTTGGGGGAGTATCTTTATCCACTTAGCTTTCTCACTGGCCTACATTGGCTTTTTTTGTTGGTTGGTTGGTTGGTTGGTTTTTAATGTTTTGACATGTACATGCAACATGCTTCTATTTCATCCTCTGTTCCTAGACAGCGAGATTGCTTCTCCCCACATTATAGAACTACGATGACTTGCCTAGTGGACCTGCATGAACACATGCGTGCATGCGTGGGTGCATACACACACACACACACACACACACACACGTGTGCAAACACTTTCAATTACGTGGCCCCAAGAGCCCTCCAGCTCAATGATTTTTCAATTCTTCTAATAATAATGAAGGAGACTGAACTTTCTCTGTTCCCTGTGAGATCAGAAGCAGGGGGAGTCAGACGGTGACACCCAGTGCTGGTGAGAATGCAGGCGGGGGCTGGAGAGATAGCTTAGTGGTTAGAGAATGCAGTTCCGTGGCCTGTGGTCCCCTCAGTCGCTGAAAAGGTGGTTAGAGTGCCCTTTTGGAAAGGATGTCAGCCAGTTTGAACTAAAAGCCTTCCAAGCCAGGTGTGGTAGAGCATGCTGTAATTCCAGAACTCCAGAGATGGAAGGAGGAGAGTTGAACTTCAACATCAGCCCAGAAGACACAAGGAGACCTTGCTCAAAAGGGGTGGGGTGGGGGAGTGGGGAGGAGCCTTTAAAATATATACCACGGCAGCCAGGTACACACCTTTAATCCCAGGACTCAGGAGGCAGAGGCAGACAGATCTCTATGTGAGTTCAAGGCTAGTCTGGTTTTCAGAGTGAGTTCTAGGGCAGCCAGGGCTAAAACAGAAAAACCCTGTTTTTGAAAGACAAAAACAAATGAACAAACAAATAGCCTTTGTATGCTATGACTTTGACTCCATAATCTCACTATGGGCTATTTGTCTTTAAGGAGAGACATGTATAAAGATCCATCCATCCATCCACCCACCCATCCATCACCACCACTCTGTTCACGTAGTGCTGTGGATGGAACCCAGGGTTCTGTGTGTGCTAAGCAAATACACTACCAACTGAGTTATAGACACAGTGCTCAACACCCTGATTTTTTAGCATCTCTCCTAAGACTGCACAAGCATGAGGGACCGATGGCCCTCGACTCTTTACAGGGTTCCTTCTAGAGTGTGTCCTTGTTTGTTCACTGAAGACTTTTGCTGTGATGTGCCTTGTTCTAAATAGTCTATCAAGGAAAAACCCAGTGTCAATTAAAAGGTGCGTTCTGTGCCTGTCATTGAAGGTTTGATTGTTATGTGTATGTGTGTGCCTGTGTGAGTTTATGTGCATGCAGGTATCTGCGGTGTCCAGAAGAGGGCGCTGAATCCCTCAGAAAGGAAGCTGCAGGCTGGGTTGGTGGGGTTGGAAGTGTAACATTGAATGCATCTGCTCTCCTCAGCCCTGCCCCCGTTGTTCAACAGGGGTAATGGCTAGAATCTGTGTTAGCAATGAGGGACCCATATCATGCATGATCCCTGTGGCTCAGGACTATGCTTGCTGCTCAGGTGCATTCATCATCAACTCCTCCATCTCTCTGTGGTCCATCTTTCGCAGATAAAGACAGGGAAGCTTGGGGGTAGGGTGGGACACAGCAGGAGCTGGCCTGTGGCTATGGTTTGGCAAGGTTTGAGCTTGGTCCCATCTGACCCTGGTCCTGAGTCTTTAATACCCAGTCTGTGCTGGTGGGAGACACTGAGACTCCGTGGGGGTGTGGGGCCTCCTTGTGAGCATGCGTGGGTGCCTGTGCGGCCATTGCAGGTGGGCAGAGTCCGAGGGTCACATGTGCAAGCTCTGACTCACGTGTGCATGTTCTGAGTGTTATGTGGTCGTGGCAGCGTGTCAGGAGTGGGTGAGCCATCTCGGTCTGCGCGTGAACACACGCCTGGGTTGGGGGAGTAGCTCTGTGCAGGCTGTAAATGCAGATGTACCTGGGGCGGGGTTGGCTGGAGGGGGTGGTCTCAACTAGGTCAGAGGCTGTCCCAGACAGTGGCTCTGGGACTGGGGACTGTGGCTGCTGCTTCTCAACCCCTCTCTTGCCCTTTTCATGTTATCATGAGAGGCCAGCTGCTGGTGGGCACGAGGGAGTACCATGGGGATGAATGGCAGTGGGAACCAATGCATCACGTAGGACAGAATACAGGTGTCACATATTATAGTGCCTCCCATAGCTGAGAATGGGGACTGACGCCTGCTCTATAGAAAAGTGGAAGCTTGGGCAGGCTCAGGGGTATACCAAGGATTTTTAGCCAATTGGTAGCAGTCTTGGGCTCAGGCTAATCTCATCCCTGTGTGGCCAGAGCCATGCCCTTTCTGTCATGAGCATGCTCTCGTACGATCTGTGAGCACAGGGTGGTGAGTGCCCATCCCTGGAGAGTCAGGTGCTGGCCAAGTGTCCTGGCCTTGTGGGATGAGGGTGAGGCCTGGCAGAGTAGGGTGTCTCGCCTCCCATGACAACTCGGACAACTCCTGCCTTGGCTTTCTGCAGTAAGGAGGCTGAGGTGAGGCTCCGTGGTGATCACACTGGAAGCACTGGAGTAAGGGTGGTCAGGGGTGCCCAGCGGACTGCTGGTCCCAGTCCCCAGCCCTCAGGGCTCTTGCAACCTCCACCTCTCCAAGGGAGGCAGCTGAAGATAATGTGCCTGGCTCTGCGAGCTCAGGGGAGCCCCTCATGGAGTAGTAGTCCTCATTTTACAGTGTCTGTGCTGTCCTTGTATGTGTGTGCACTTGCGTGTGCTCGCTGTGGGTGTGTGGGTGTGGAGAACAGAGGTCATGTGTCTTCCACCTCTGCTTTCCACCTCAGCTTTTGAGTCAGGGTCTCTCACTGAACTGGCTAGACTGGCTAGATCTGTGTGTCTCCTCAGCCACAGTTGGGAGATTCGCCATGCCTGGCTTTCACATAGGTGCTGCCAACTCTCAGGTCCTCTAGCTGGAACTTTACTGACTGAACCATCTCCCCAGACCCCTCTTCCTGCTTTTATGGCAGGCTGGGGCTAGGTGATGAGATGTCCAGGAATGAGGTAGGACCTGGCGTGCCCTTGACTGATGCCCTGTCCAGTGTTTGGCACAGCCTCACTGCTTTAGGATGTGTCTTTAGATAGAAGAGACCCAGTCCTCATGGAGTTGATATGGATTCAGGGACATAGTGACAGAGTCCCCAAGACAGTCAGCTCTTTGAGGCTTAGACCAAAGAGCTTTTGGTAGCTGTACAGCAGAGCACATGGTTATTACGGGTTAGGGCAAAGGAGGCTTCCATTGTCCCCGTTTCCAGACTGCTCTTCCTGGGCCCTTTCCTTTGCTTCTATTTGCCTGGCCTGCACTGCTAGCCAGTGGCCCTGGGAAGTGCCAGGGGCCCTGTGTCTAGACAGGGCCTGTCTCTGGATGTCTTAGAAGGTCTCTGCCTTCCTGTCTGTCCTTTTGGTGTGATGTCATATATCTTAGCTCTGGGGAGATCAATTATTCACCTTGGGGGAGGCACTTCTAGCTTGAGGAGCACAGAGTGGGGGCCTGGGAGAGGGTGTGGGGCTGGCTCTGACATGCATGGCTTCCCAAGGTGGCCCAGGAAGCTGGTGGACTCAGAGCCCCTGTTCTGGAATCCTCCGAGTGAAGGAATGTGCCTCTGAGGAATGTTTAACCCGGGCAGAAATAGCACATTTTGCTTTCTTTATTTCGGGCTCCAGTTTTCAGCATAGGGTGCTGCTTTCTCATTCTAGCTTGGGGCCAGGTCCCCCACAGCTCTGGCCTTTTGGGGACAGACTTTGGCCTCTTTTCTATTATTATTATTATTACTATTATTATTATTATTTCAACCAAGAACTTGCTGTGGGAACCAGAAAGCAGTTCTGAATTGGAAGCATGCACACGCTCACACACACACACACACACACACACAGCATCTCAGCCTGCTCTTCTGTGCCAGTGGGGGAGGGAGGGACGTGGAGCCGTGAGGCCTGTCTGCTGCTTTCTGCTACGGAGAACTGCAGCTCAGGGGTTCCCTTCCCCCAAGGCTTGCTTCAAATCCTCCCCACTACCAGGATGTCAGCTCAGCCCTTTCCTGCTCAAACCAGGGAGTTATCTGTAAAATGGGCAGAGCAGAGAGCCTGCCTGGAGGGTTGGATGGAACAAGTATGCGTGAAGATGCTGGAGACGGGCCCAGCACTCTCTCGGATCAGAGCGGCGTCACAAGTCAGAGAGAGTCACAACCCTTGCAGGTTTCCTACAGTGTGGGTGGGTGAACTTTGAACTGTGCTTCTAACGCTCAGAGGGGCTGAACACATACCTGCCACCTCCCTTGACTCATCCATGCCACCTGGGTGGCACTGGGGCCCAGCGGCCGTACCTGCCAGTCTTGGATGGGGTAATGACAGAACGTTTAACTCCCCCTCCATTCAGCTGTGAGCTGTGAGACTGAAGCTGGGACTCTGCGGGGCTCACTGTTCTTGCTTGCTCTCCCCATCCCCCGTGCCCCAACACATTTGTCGAGATGAATAGGAAAGCTAAGACAGAAGTAAACAGCCAATGGATGGTCCAGGCTTCTAATCCATCCTGAGCCTGCTTCCCTACCTGGCACTGCACTCCATCCTTCCTCCTGGGACTCCTTCGGGGTCTGGGGGCTCCAGTGAACTTAGGTGGACAGGCTGGGTCTGAGGTGATAGCCCACCACCCATCCCTCCTTCCTGCCCTCCTGCACCTGCCTCTTGGTAGGAACCAAAGCTTCTCTTTGGAGCAGGAGATGGGGCTATTTTTGGCACTGTGGGGGGAGGCGAATGCTTTCCTTCTGTTCAAAAATACATGGTGTGCGCCGTGCAAACAGGAGCTGGGCCTGCTCAGAGCCTGTGCTCCTGGGCACTGGGCCTCTTGCTATGGTCCCCGAACCCTCTGGGGCTCTGTAGTCTATGCAGCCAACCCAGCAGGGTCTTCTTGGTGCTTGTCATTGCCCCCTTGCTGGGCTCAAGAGGAACATGATCCTAATTAAAACTAGCAGCAACCATCAAAATGTAGAGGCTCTTGCTTTAGGGCTTCTGGCTGGGCTGCCTCTTTCCCTGGATTGGGGGAGCTGAGGGTGGCCCTGACAGTGCCCTAGGGCATTCTGGGAAGGATGCCCTGCAGCTTTGAGAGGAAGACAGGGGACCCTGGGCCCATGGTGAGGCCCAGCTGGCTGAGGGGTTCCTCTGGCTACTTCTTTAGTTCTCATCTACTGGCTGAGAAAGTGGCTATAGAGTATCTGCCTCAGTTTACTGTGTGGTGCCTACACGAGGTGGCATGGGCAGTTAGTTCTCTGGCCTATATGATATTTGTACTGTGGTGGAGAAACAGAAGTGAAGCCAGTTTAAGTGTCAATACAAGCTGCTGACACAATGGGGACGTAACTGGCCCAGGCACCTCTGGGAGGGCTTAGGTGGCGTCTCAGTTTAGCTGTGTCTTGCGTATTCCTTTGCTGATGTGGGCAGTCCTGATGGAGGGAGGAGCAGGAGGCATGGTAGAGGAGATTTGGGCCAGAAGTTTTGCCTGACAGCAGCTTATGGTCTGAAAGCATCGGGACAGGGCTGAGGACCTGTGCCCAGGGGGCGATTTGGGAGGAGGTAGATGCTGGTGGCAGGAGTTCTGTGCCGGGCCCACCAAGTGTGCCAAGCTGGACAGGTGAGGAGCACGTGCGTGTGTGTGTGTGTGTGTGCGTGCGTGTGCGTGTGCGTGCGTGTGCGTGTGCGTGTGTGTGTGTGTGTGTGTGTGTATGTGTGTATGTGTACACATGTGGAAGCCACAGGCGCAGGCCGGGTGTTTTCTCAATTGTTCTCTACTTTTTTTTTGAGGCACATCTCTCGTTGAACCTGGAGCTCACCACTCGGCTAGACCGGCCAGTGAGCCCCCAGGTTCCCTGCCTCTGTGTTGGGATTATAGGCACGCAACTGTCCACACACTTCCTACTTGGGTGCTGGGGATCTGAAGTCAGGCCTTCACACTTTGGGGGCAGACATTTTACCAATTGAGCTATCTCCCCAGCCCTGCTTTTTCCTTCCCTCCCTCCCTCTTGATGGCATCTCATGTAGCCCAGGCTTGAGACTCCCCGTGTAGCTGAGGGTAAACCTGAGCCTCTGACCTCCACACCTCCACCTTCAGTGGTGGTGTTCCCACACCTGGTCTGCAAAGTGCTGGGGGCCCTAATCCAGGACCTTGTGTGTGCTGGGCATGCCTTCCCCTAACCATCCCCGCCTCCTCCTAAGTTTCAGGTTCTTGTCCACAGAGGGAGGAACGGGTGGGTGTCCCAGGATGTCTCCTGAGCTAACCCCCTAAGGGCCCCAAATAGAGAAGCAGCTTGGAGAGCAGGTTGTAAGTGGCTGCGGATACTCTATAGGCCTAGGAGATGAAGGTGCCAGCAGGAGCTGTAGTCAAGGTCACAGCCTGACTACCTGTCACTTCGATGGGTGACTGGCAGCAGCCACCCTCCTGCCCAGCCAGCTTGGGGTTCTCTCCAGTTCCTCTGCACCAGTGGTGAGTCACTGGGGTGCCTTCTCTTTGGAGGGCAGGTTAGGGCCACGCCCCGTGTTCACCCCTCTCCCCCCAGCTCTTAAAGGGCCTGCTCCAGAAGGAGCACTTGAGTACATTGATTGCCTAGAGCCGTGTGTATTTCAACCCTCCTGGCCAGATGCCGGGGAATTTATGCCCCAGGACTTTCCAGAGTCTCGGCTGGAGCTGAAGCTCGGGGTCTGCACAGGAGTTTCTGGAGCAGGGTCACTGTGTTGGGGGCGGGGTGGGGAGCAGTGGGAGGAGCTGGCTGAAGGCGGGGCTGCTGCATTCTCAGGCAGTGTCTCTGCCAGTTCAGCTGGTTGTGCCCGGGGTGGGGTGTTGCACCCTTCTTTGGGGCATGGGTGTCATTTCACCTCTCTCCTCTCTACCTTGGAGATCCCTCGCCACCCTTCCCCCACTCCAGTTCTGGGCACCTTTGCTCCTTAGACTGTGACATTAGCAACCATGACTGATCAGGCATGCCTGAGCTGTGGATGGTGTCCGAATCCCGCATCCCAGGGCTCGGGGAGGGGTTCCGGAGGGCATGGACTGAAGTGGAAAGGTGGGCTGTGGGGACAGGAGGGAGGTGGCCTGACCAGAGAGTGTCCTGGGGCAGGGGTGGGACTGCCAGGAGGCCCTGCCACGCTGCCGCTTCTCCTGTGGCCGCTGTGACACAGATTCATAACAGTGGCAATTGCTCACGCTTCTGGACACCGGTCATGTTCCCTTCGCCTGGCGGCCACAGCCTCCTGTGGCTACGGCTTTGTTCCAGCAGCATGTGGCCACCTGAGGCACCTCTTCTGCTCTGTGAGGTCTGAGCTGGGCTGGCAGCTGCTTCTGACAGGCCTCTTCGTTCTCTTCTGCCTGTCTGAGGACTGCTGTCTGCTTCTGAGTAGTCCTCGCACAACCTTGACCTGCACCCTTCAGGCCAGGGGGAATCCTGCTGTGCTTACCGCCCCTAACCCCCAGTGCCTCCAGCTTGCTGGACAGCTTGGTCCTCTGATCCTCCTCCTCCCAAGTGGAGTCACAGGTGTGCACCACAATGCCCAGCCTTACAGAGCTCTGGGCTTGAACTTGTGGACCCATGCATGCCAGGCGAGCACTCTACAAAGGAGTTCTGCCCTCACTTTCACTTTTATCACTCTGATCTTTCCTTTCTTATCTCATGGGTGACTAGACAGCTCCATACTTAAGGGCTGTCCTGGTTATATGTGGGGTTTGAAGGACAGGAGCCGTGGTCATTGCTGAACCTCCGAAGCCCTGCTCAAGGCCTAGCCTGCTTTGATTGTGTGATGGATGAAGAACTGAAAACCCCCATGTGACATAATATCCTCTGTCAGGAAGGCGTCACCGCTTCCATTTTGCAGATGAAGAAACAGGCTCAGGGAGGTGCGCTCAGTTGCTCAAAGTCACAAGGTGCACAAAGAATGATGAAGTTTAGTGAAGGGTCTTTCTGTGAAGTCAGTGTGCTGGCTCCGGGCTTCCCAGAAGGAGCAACAGCAGATGAAGCCTGGGAGCATTGTGGGGTTGGGCTGTAAGGAGCCTTGGGGAAGGGCTCTCCCCGAAGGAATTTGTGCGAATCACCTCACACAGCATCTCTCTGGGGGGAGGGGTCACAGAAGGTAGCATTCCCCCTCCCCCCAGAGGATCCCTTCTCTTGGAAGGTTTAGAGGCAGGTAGTAGAGCAGGCTTGGAGTGGAGACCAGTGTCTTCTTTTGTGTTACTTAGGTACATGTGTGTGTGCGTGTGTGTCTCAAAGAGAAAGAAGGCTCAGGCCATTGCAGCAACCACTCTGGCTACTGAACGCCTTCTGCTTGGACATGTGTGCTAAGCGCCTACCTCATAGCAACCAGTGCTGTCCAAATACCAGTCACGGGCAAGAGCGTGCTGCTTGTTGGAGCTCACAGCAGCTGGGAAGGATAGGACTGAACATTTAGTAGTGGCGGGGCCATTTCTCTTGCTCCGGCCCCAAGGCCATGGTAAGGCATTCCCATCAGTCTTTTCCTCCTGTGTACAACTATGATGGTTTTTAGCTTTCTGTTTCCTGAAAGAAAACCCAAAAGTTGATGTGTCCATTGTTAGACAGTTGGACGTAGTCAAGATTGAACTTGGTCAGCCAGTGCAAGCAGATGGGCCAGCAGGGGCTGAGGGCCTGTGTCATCTAGTACGAGCAAGACCTGAGTCAGTTTGAGCCAGAGATTTGATACCCGACGAGTGGGAACAAGTGTCCCTGTTCTGAAAAACGTCATCTTTGAGCAGTGACAAGAGACTGCTGTGGGAAATTCCATACCTGACCTCATGGGATAGGTCGCAGCAAAACTTCGGTTGCCCTAAAAATCCTGTAGAAAATCACCCTGGGGTGTAAATAGAAGGTGCTCATTGGGTTTGGACTTGGGTTCTCCTAGGGATGCCTCATTATGCATATCTCCTAATCCAGAAGAACCTCTAGATCTGTGGAACTTGTTTTTTTGGTTTGGTTTGGTTTGAGACAGGGTTTCTTTGTGTAGCCCTGGCTGTCCTGGAACTCACTCTGTAGACTAGGCTAGCCTTGAACTCACAGAGATCTGTCTGCCTCTGCCTCCCCAGTGCTGGGATTGGAGGCATACACAACCAGTGTGTGGAAATATGATAAAGGATCCTAAACCTGTGTAGGAGTTGGCTCACATGTAATGTGTAATCACATGTAATCAACTCCCAGCATGCACTTGGGGGATGTCTTAAGTACTCACCTTCTCCAACACATTCTGGAGTTACACAGGCCCTGGTTCTGGTTCCAACGCCACTGCAGATGAACTTGGGCAGGCAGCTTCACCTTTGGGTGGCTCGGTTTCCTCACCTGTGCCGTGGAGAGCACTGGGCTTTTTGCATCGGGTGTGTAATAAGATGTGTGCTGGCCTGGCAGGCTTCGAGCATCCCTTGGCTACTCCTTCCTCATCATTGCTGGAACCCATAAGGCAGAGCGCAGCTTTCTGTAGTTTGGCTTTAATGATCTGGGGGGGGGGGGAGTTTTGGCTTGTACAGAAATTAAAAACACTATAGTTTGTACTTTTGTTTCTGAGGTAAAAAAATCTATGAATGATAGGGCAGATAGTAAGATTTATAGAAATATTTGAGCCAGAATACAAACTTTGAACCAAAACTTGCCTTATGAGTGTATGTGTGTGTGTGAGTGTGGGTGCGCACACGTGCATGTGGTTGATAATCAGGAGTCTTTCTCAGCCCCTCTCTACCTCGCTTTTTGAGATCAGTTCTCTCACTGTACCCTGAGCTCTCTAATTGGCTAGACTGGTTGTCCAGCCTGCTTCAAGGATCCTCCTGTCTCTGCCTCCCCAACATTGGGATTACAAGCATACCTTGTCACACCTGGGATTTTATGTGGGTCCTGGGGATCTGAACTCAGGTTCTCATGTCTACTCGATAGTCACTGACTGAGCTATCTCACTATGCCCCCCCCCCCCCCCGCCAAACCTTGCTTTTGATGGCTGCTGGGAGTCTTACAACTCCTGGGGTACCATCTGCCTCTTTCCTTGGGGAGCATCTTCTTGAGGGAGCTCCTGGACTCCTTCAACATGTGGCACTCCTTCAGGGGCAGAGCACTGTCCTTTTGAGTACTGTTATCTCCTTTGTCAGAAGGAGAAACTGACGGTCAGCATGGAGACTGAAGTTGATGAATCTAAGAGCAGGAAGGATCCGAGTGCCCTTGGGCAAGGTAAACCTGGCTCTTCCAAGAAGGGCTGTGCCCCATGTGCCCTGCTGGACAGACCCCAAGCCTTGTCACTATATGCCTGCCATAGAACTGGTACCCAGAGGTGCTTTCCCCAGCCTGGGGGCTCACAAGCCTTCTGCATGGGTAGGAGCCTCGTGTTAGAGCTTGGAGCGCCTGGGCCTCTGATTTCCTTTGCCCTGCCGCTGGCTCTCTTACAATGGGCTGGCAGAGAGTTCCCTCACCGCAGGGTCTGCTGCAGCCCCTGGGCTCAGTCAGTGGAGACAGCTGGGGTTCAGGAGGGTCTGAGGGACTAGGACGGAAATGGGATTGAAGCTGGGATCTGAACAGCTCTGAGCAGCCTTACATCTGTGCTCCTCCTAGGGCCTGCTCTTCTCCCTGCTGGCAGCTGGACGCTGTCCATTTTGGTGTGTGCTAACACCGTGGCCTGGCCTGCCAGCTGCATCTCCCATCTCCCACCCAGAAGGCAATGGGAGCCCACAGTTTTTATTCTGACACCGCCAGTTGTCACCAGCATGGTAACAGCAGTGTCTCTGTGACCATCGCTGGGCTGTTTGCCATGTGTATTCTCCCGTTGGCTCATCGGCAGCCCTATGCTAAGAGGAAGTAAGGCTCAGAGTGGCACCCGAGTACATTGTCTTGGGTCTTATAATGACCAGAAGCCATGCCCCTATCTACACCAAGGCTGTTGGTGGGAGAGTGTGGGTTCTGGTGCTGTGAGCTCAGAGGCCTGTCTTAGAAGTCAGCCATCAGGATCCTGAGAGACCTGTATTCACCCTCCGTTGGGCAAGGCTTTGCATTGATCTACTCTCCACACACAGAAACCAGGCTGCAGGAATGTGAGGGGGAGAGGCTGGGAGCCAGCAGGAGAGGCCAGCTCAGGGGTTGTTCTAGTCTGCTCAGCCTTGTGTACTTAAACATGGGATGAGATTCACGCTTAAGAGTGAGCTCACTGTGATAATGCAGTACAACCACAGCCTGTGAGTCCTGTCCACGTGGAGCCCAGATGCAGCCTGGGTGTGCGGTCAACCCAGAGAGCAGTCTCCACCGCTGGCCCTAGCATCTCTGTGGGAAGAGTTGGGGGAGGGGGAGAGCTGTTGCACAGAGGGTGCAGTGAGGGGGCGGTAGGCAGGGCCTGTATGTCTTTCCTGTTGACTTGTGGCGTGCCCGGCCCTGAGCCGCCCAGCTGGGCTGGCACAAAGAACATGGGTAGAAATAGTGACTGCCAGCTGGAGGCTGGGTTGTTGCCACCCCACTTCGGGAGGGGCCTGAGGAGGACTGATCCAGGAGCCCTGTTCTCTGTGTCATGTTGAGGGAGGGCCCTGGGATTCTGGGCGGGGTCAGCATCTGCTGAGGCAGGGTTAGTCTCTGGCCTCTTTTGGGAAAGAGGACTGAGCAGGGCAGCAACCTTGCTTCTCTCTCGCTGGCAGAGGCGTGGGGTAGTAATCATGGCAGCATTGCCGGCTTGGTGCCAGGCCCTCTGCATGTGCTGTCATGTTATCACTGTCTGCTGGGAGCCCAGGATTCCAAGTGCTGTAGCTTAGAACCAGGCAAGGTCCCACATGCCAGAGCTCTGCCCACTTTCCGGTACCCATGCTGGCCGTCTGCTCTTCTCAGTACTACATGAAGCTGTTGTTCTGCCCATTCCCTTTGCTGGGAAATGCTCTTCCTGGATCCTGTTTACTTGGTTTTCTTGTGACAGGGATCTAGGGATCCCTGCAGTCTTTCCCAGGGATCAGAGGGAAGCAGGGCTAGGATTACTCACTGAGTTAGAAGCCTAGGTGGCTTGCCAGGATCTCTACCCAAGCCCCCCAGTGAAGCAAGGCGAGCTGGAGGGCAAGGGCTGAGAGTGAGGCACATAGACTTTAACCTTTCCTTGCCTCACTTTCAGGCTGGAAAAATGAAACCCAGAGAGTACAGGGTGACTAGATTCTAGGGGAGTCTGCCTTGCCATCCCTTCTGGGACTCGCACCTTCTTGAGGGAATGGGGGTGCTGTCATATGGTGGAAGGGGTATAGACTTAGCTAAGGGCAGCAGAGTAGATCAAATGTGTCCCCTTTCTCAAAGAAGTTGGCCATGACCACTGTCCCAGTTTGCTTTCTGTTGTTGTCATAGACACCGTAACCAAAAGCCCCTGGGGAGGAAAGGGTTGATTTCATCTCACAGCTTACAGCCATTGTCTGCAGCGACAGGAACTCAAGCAGGCAGGAACCTGGAGGCAGGAGCTGATGCAGAGGCAGTGGTGGGGTGCTGCTCACTGCCTTGCTCCTTATGGCTTGCTCAGCCTGCTTTCTTATACCACCCAGGACCACCCCACCCAGGCTGAGCACTCCCCCCTCAGTCATTAATCAGGAAAATGTCCTACTGAGTTGCCTCCAGCTCTGATGGAGGTTCCCTCTTCCCCCATGACTAGTCTGGTTCTAACCAACCGGTCAGCCGCCTGGAGGAGGGTCGAAGGGAGACCTCCACGCTGAGAGGGTAACAAGGAAATGAATTGTCTACACTGGGTAGAGCTGAGCCAGAGTGGAGGTAAGAGAGGGGACAGGCTGTGGAGATCTTTGAGCTTTATCCCTGGATCAGAAGATCATGGCCATGGCAGGGGTGTTTATAGCTGCAAGGCAGGTCAATAGGAGAGAGAGGGGAGTGAGGGGCTGAGGCCAGACAAAGGGAGGGATATGGGCACAGATTGGCCCTAGAGAGCCTGTGTCGGGATTTGGAAAGCACTCCAGCACTTGACCACAGGAGGCCTGCTGTCCTTCTGGAGGGAGAACTATTTGGTGACCAAAGGCATCAGGATTAAGGGACTGTGGGGTGGCTGAAGGCCAGGCCCTAAAGGCCTTATTTTCTCTCTCTTGTGTGATTCTCCCAAGGCCCCCTTGCTAATGCAGTGGGCCTTGGTGAGTAACCCAGAGGGTAGTCCTTGAGTGTGGAGACTGAAGTGGCCTCAGGAAGACCAGCAGTGTGCCTTGCGTCCTTCCTGCTGCAGCAGGCACCTCCCCTCCGTGGGGGCTGCCAGCTCTGGCTTTCTGTTCCCACCGTGTTTAAACTGAGCTTCAGTCAGGGGAGGTATTTTGCTTTAGGGAAATGAAAATCAGATTCAACATTTATCCTGGGCTCCTGGGACCGGCTCTTGTGTTCACTCTCGGCAGACAAGAGCTGCGTGGAGAGAAGGAGATGCCTGAAGGAGCTTCCGTAGTTGCCGGGGGTGGGGGTGGGGGAGAGTAGTGAGGGGTACTGTGGGCATGTCTAGCTGGTCAGGGGCATAGGAGGGTGTCAGCAGACCTGAGGGATAAAGGCTGGCAGTGCCCAGGGGGCCGGGTACTTCTCTCCCTCTGCAGTTCTGGTTCTCAGCAGGGCCAGCGAGTGGAAGGGGATGGGTGCCCTGCACTCCCCTTCCTGGTTGCTCTGTGTTCCAGCACCCCCTGAACTGCACGATTCTGAGGAACCACTTCCCAGGATGCTGCTGGGAGCTCAAACGTGGTATTAGAGCTGAGCACTCTGAGGTTCACAGAGGTAACCTGAACCCACAGGGGGCCCCAACAGGGTCTAGACCAAAAGGTGTCATACCCTTCAGGGTGCCCACATCTGGTGTTCACTGCAAATTTTGCTCTCGGTGGTACTTACAGACCCAACCACAGGAATGAGCTAGAGAAAGGAGATCAGCCAAAGCCAGGTGCATCCACACTCACACATTACGCACAGTAGGAGGGTCTAGCCCCGGTCCAGTAGCTGGGCTGGCTCTGAGGACAGGGCCTCTGGGGCTGTGTCCAGCTGGGGAGAGGACACGTCTCTATTGGGTCCTGCTGGCACTAGACACATATTCAGTCTGTTATGTTCCAATTTACTTCCTGTAGCATAGCCGTGAGGTGGAACTGTGGGTCCTGTGTGACAGATGAGCAGGGTGACGCTCAGAGATGTAAGCATGTGCTTGGCGTGACCTCAGAGGGAGCCCTGGCCTGCACTGTTGTCCTGGCTGACCCCAGGGACTTCTCTCCTGTCCTCCCCACCCTGTCCCCTCTTGGTCCCCTCTTGGTCGTATGTTGGAGTGTTCCTGGGGAAATAGATTCCTGTGAAGGGTTGTGGAAGGGTCAAGGGTCAGGAGCTTGCTGGGAGAGTGGCTCTCGACAGGGCTGCTGTCATAGTTAGGGCTTTATTGCCGTGAAGAGATACCATGACCACAGCAACTCTTATAATGTGGCTGGCTTACAGTTTCAGAGTATTGCCACAATGGCGGCAAGAATGGGCGGCACACAGGCAGACATGGTGCTGGAGAAGGAGCCAACCACCCTATATCTCTATCCTCAGGCAGCAGGAAGAGCATTTGAAAACACTTCCTCCAACAAGGCTGTACCTACTCCAGCAGGGGAACACCTTCTAATAGTGCTGGTCCCTAGGCGCCTATGGAGGCCATCTCTATTCAAACCACCGAAGCTGTGGGAGATGGACAGGGGTCATTTGGTGACCAAAGCCGAGAGAATAAGACACTTAGGGAGCTTGAGTAAGTTCGTTGACTTGGGGGCGTTGACTTGGGGGCTGCCTGCATGGGGTCACTGGTGCTCCTCAGCTTTGAGCCTCAGCCTGGAACTCAGCCTGAGTCCTGAGATCTGAGCCTTGAGCTCTTAGTCTGAGCTCTGAACACTGAGCCCTGAGCACGGATCCATGGAAGGAAGCCGGAGGGGAGGCTCTGTTAATTTCACGGTTGGTTGGAGGCTTCGTGGGAAGGAGGGGTGAGTAGGGGGATGGGCTGGAGCTGGGAGCTGCACCCGGCAAGCTTCCCTTGTGTCCAGTCCCAAGGCTGAGGCAGAGGGAAGCTGGACCCCCAGATTGCTCTTCCCAAGTGCCTGTGGTGATCTGATGCCAGGAACATCAGACCCCAGGCTGCCTCCATGCGTTGCGGAGAGCACACAGACTGTGGGTGAAGGCAGTTATTTCCCTTCGGGTTTTTATTTTGAGCCTTGTGAGTGTCGCAGTGCAGGGGAAGCTGATGCTCTAGACCCATCCCCAGCCCTCTCCCCCCACCCCAACCAGCTTCCCTCATGGTGTTCCTCCTTGCTTTTATTAAGCAGCCTTTACCCCTAGGTGCTTGGGCATGGCTCCCAGCACTTTCCCTCCTGAACCTCCTCCCCCGCCGCAACCCTGATCTCCCACCCCAGCCTGGGCACCTCAAGTTATGCTTGACTGACTCTTAGCTTCTTTTTAGCTTCTTTCCCAGAACTCTCCTCTGGCTTGTTTGGGCTTTCTTGGCTCTGATGTATTAAAGTTGTAGGCCTGATCCCACATTCTGGATTAGTCCAGTTATGGCTTCTTGATTAGACCCCCGGTCATTTGACAGGCAAGTGCCATGGATAATGTATCCTTAGCTGCGTCCAGTCCAGGGTACTGAATGTCGTCTTTTGAAAAGAGTTTTTTGTTGCATGTATGGCTGTGTACCACGTGTGTGCAGGAGGTCATGGAGGCCATAGAAGGGCATCAGGAAACCAAGCTAGGCCCTTTGTAAGAGTTCTTAACGGCTGATCTGTCTCGCACCACATCCCCTGCCCATCATATCGCTCCATGACCCTGAACAGGTAATCAGTCTGTCTGTAGATAGTACCTGTCTTACTAGTGACCTTCTGCTGTGTCTGGGGAACTGAGCCATGAGCACATGACCTAGGCAGTGTTGTGGGCAGCATTGCTTAGAGCGTGGCGGGAGAGATCGAGAATGGAGCAGCAACAAACTGAGACAATGAAGCAGAAAACCATGGGGCAGACGGGTGTCTGGGCAGTTACGAGCCCTGGTGCTCTTCCAGAGAGGTCCTGATTCAATTCCCAGCATCCACAGGGTGACTCTCAATCACCAGTAACCCAGTTTCCAAGGACTCGATACCCTCTGCGGACCTGCCCCCCACCACATAAGTAAAATTACATCTTAAAAAAAAAATTAAAAAGTCGGTGAATCTTGAGACAGGTGACAGGACGCCTCCTCAGAGGGGAGCAGAGGAGAGGCTGAGGCTGAGGCTGAGGAGAGGCTGAGGCTGAGGAGAGGCTGAGGCTGAGGCTGAGGAGAGGCTGAGGCTCAGGCTCAGGCTGAGGCTCAGGCTCAGGCTCAGGCTTGCCTGTGTGTGTCCCTCTGTCACTAAGCACCCATGTAGGCTGTGTGTACCTCCAACTTGTGATGGCACAGGCCTGCCTAGCCCTTGTCTAAGCGCCCTAGCTGGCAGAGGGGTTGGGGAGGGTGGGGACCCTTTGCTGCCTCCCTCCAGGATCGTCTGAGGCTCTAGGAAGCAAAGAGTTGGGATTTCTAGAAACCTCAGAGGCGCTTGGTGGCTTCAGATGTCCGACAAAGCTACAGTAGCTGCTTAAAAGTAGGTCGGGCTTGTCTCCCCAATCTCATTTCGTATCCCAGAGGCTCAGCCGCCTGCTGGTCATTCAGTGTCCATGTTAGGGACAGTTCTAGTGAGACAACAGTGGACATGAGGCTTCTGGGCTGCATTGGGGGCTGAAGGCCGAGGTCCTGGGCAGGCTTTGGTAGGTTGTAGTGGGAAGCTGGGACATCTGGGTTACCCAGGACTGCTTCTCTGGCCCCATGAGACCTGGCTGAGGTCCCCAGTGGCCTTGCCTTTCAAGCCTTTGTATCTACCTCCTGCCATTTGTGACCCATGATGCTACCCTTTGCTCAGGTCACACAAAGTCAGATATCTCGTTGTTTCCTCAAGGTTGGAAGAAGCATTTCATTCTGGGGGCCCGGAGACACTATGCATCTCCTGGGACAGTGCCGTCGGGTAATCTTACTCACAGCACATAAGCGGACCTGTCTGAACCTTTGTTTCCTTGTTTGGAAGATGGGAGGGGGTGTCCCATCTACTGTGGGACTCTTGTGAAGGCAAAGGACAGCATGCTTGTTTATAGATATGGAAACCAGGGCTCAGAGAGAAGCAGTCTTCAGAGGCACACCCAGCCCATAAGCTTTGGGGCTGGCCTGGAGCTCAGGTGTTCAGGTCTGGCCCCAGGGCTGAGGTCCTCAGAGACAGGTCACCCGTGTTTCCAGAGCTGGTGGGGGTAGCAGGTCCGGTCCAGGGTAGCTCAGCCCGGCCCATCCTGGTGGGCTGCTTAGTGTTTGCGTCAGCTTGACACAACCCGGAATCATCTGGAAAGAGAGAACAACTGACGAAATACGCCAGCGGGCTGGCCTGGGGCAAGTCTTTGGGCATTTTCTTGACTGGTGACTGATGCGGAATGGCTCAGCAGTGGATAGCACCAACCCTGGGCAGATGGTCCTTGGTGGCATATGGAAGCAAGGTGAGCAAGCTTCTGAGAGCAAGCAGAGTCAGTAGAGTTCTTCTGTGGTCTCTGCTTCTGTTCCTGCCTCTAGGTTCCTTCTTGAGTTTCTGCTCTGACTTCTGTCTTTGATGGACTGCAAGCTGTAAGACAAAATAAAGCCTTTTCTCCCCAGGTGGCCTTTGGTCAGTATTTTGTCATAGCAACAGAGAACAACCTAGAACAACAGCTGGGCCGTTCCTGGTCTCCCCACTTCGGCATCCCCATGCCTTTCGAAGTCTGCCAGAGCCTGCTCTCGGAAATGTAGCTGCGTGGCCAGCTCTGGCCTTGCAGAGCCCTGGCCTCTGTTAGCTGGCTGCTCTGGTTACGTCGCTCCGTGGGATCACAGGGCCTGTTGGGAAGGGTGCAGGGGAGAAGGCAGGAAGGCCTCCAGCCCACCCAGGCTTCTGACCCTGGGTTCTGACCCTGGGTGGGTCTGAAGCCCCACCTGCTGCTTCCAGGTCTCTTGTGCCTCAGTAGGCCAGAGACTGGTTTCTGGGGACTTCTGGGAGTTGTGGCTGAATCACAGTGCAGATGGCACCCGGGGGTGACAGATGCTGTTTGAGTTTGTTTGGAGCACTTCTCGTAGGGAAGTCTCTCTGAGTCTGCAACCTTTCCTCCACTTCCTCTGGGAAGATAACCCAGCTCCCTTTTCACCTGCTGCCTGACATGGACTCACTGGAGAGTGTTACGCACCCATTTGTTCACTCTTCATCCCCATGCTGAGCTCATCCGAGTGCTACAGTGGGGTGCCAGGGCTGTCTGCATCTGTTAGGATAGGGCTCCCAGGGAAGTAATGTCTCCATACCTGCTTTACATGGAGAGGCCGAGGCACAGAAAGCCCAGCAATCCCCTCCTTGTGGTCACCCATGCAGGGAGCTTGTTTCTTGGGTTTTTTTGTTTGTTTGTTGTTTTTCTGAAACAGGATCTCACTCTGTAGACCAGGTTGGCCTCGAACTCACAGGGATCCACCTGCCTCTGCCTTCCCACTGCTGGAACTAAAGGCATGTGCCAACATGCCTGGCCTTGAAGGTGGTTTGATGTTCTCATATGGTAATATGTTGGAAAGCTTGGTTTGTTTTCAGCTCAAAGTGATTCAGTACTTTGGAGTAAAACAACCTGGTTTCATTCAGTCTATGGTTCAGTAAAGGGTGGCGATTTGGGCTTGGCACAAGCTTCAGCCAGACTTGCGGATCCTTTCGGCTTCCATATCCAGTCATAGCCTGCATGTAAAGGCCTGGACTGTCCCCTGAGAGGACAGCCTGGCAGTGAGGAGGTTGGGGTGCTGGGCTTGGCCTTTACTGAGAGTCTTCTTGCTCATCCCAGGCTTGGAAGCAGCACCCACTCTGACCCCGCTGTCCTAGGCCTGAGAGTGAGAAAAAATGTAGACCAGGCTGGTCTGCCTCTCAAGTTGTAGGATTAAAGGCTGAAAGAATGTGCTTTAAGTGGCCTGCCTGAGCAAGGAACCCAGGTTTCTGAAGGTGTTTGGGAGATGCCCTGCATAGCACCAGCAAACAGTGGGTTCTGGGAAAGGTACCATCTTCTCCTGGGCTGGCGAGGAACTGTGTGACATTGTTCACTGTTCACTAGGGGTGTTTTTCGTACTCAGAGCAGGCTGATAGTCATGGGGGGTAGCTGCCATGGGTAAAAAGGTAGGAGGGAGCCCCTGCCCCACCCCCACTTGCCTGGGTCCTGGGAGTCCCACCTAACCTCTGACCTCATTTTCTCTTGCAGTCACCGAGAAGGAAGTTCAGCAGTGGTAAGTAGCTGAAGCTACTGTGTGATGGGGTGGGTGTGGCCTGCTCATGGGGCCCACGGTTTGTGGGACTGGGAGGGGTCCAGGAGACATGCATCGGAACCCAGTCCTTGGGGCTGGGCAGTGTCCATTGAACAGGCTGGGGGAGGGTAGTGACTCTTCTCCTGACTTGTGTGTGTGTGTGTGAGAGAGAGAGAGAGAGAGAGCATGTGCGTGTGTCGACCTTGGGTGTAATTTCTCAGGAGTCACCCATCTTTTTTGTTGTTATGTTTTGCCTTTTAAAATGATTTTCTTTTGTTTTGTGTTTGACTGTTTTGCCTGCATGTATATATGTGCGCCATATACTTACAGAAGAAGGCTCTGGATCCCCTCGAACTAGAGTTATGGGTAGCCATGAGCTACCATGTGAGTTCTAGGAACCAAGCTCTGATCCTCTGCAAGAGCAGTAAATGCTCTTAACCACTGAGCCATCTCTGCAGCCATCTCCCTGACTGGTTTGTTTGCTTGTTTTGAGACAAGGTCTCACTATGTAGCCCAGGCTGGCCTGGGAATCACAGAGATCCAGCTGCCAAGTTGGAGAGTGAAGGCGTGCACCACCACCACCTGGCCACCTTGTTTTTGACACAGGGTCCCTCTCTGCTACCTAGGGCTCTCCAGTTTGACCAGGGCTGTCCAGATCGCTGCACAGAGGCCTCGTCTCTGCTTCCTCAATAGCCCCAGTACTGGGCTCACAAGTGCATGCTACCATATTGGGTTATTTACATGGAGCTGGGGATCCAGACTTAGGTTCTCCTGCCTGCCTGGCAGGTACTGATTGTGCCGTATTCCCAGCCCCACTTTGTGGTACCCATAAGACTAAAACTGGAGGTGGAGAGATGGCTGAGTGGTTAGCAGCAGTGGCTGCTCTTTCAGAAGACTTGGGATTAGATTCCCAGCACCCACGTCTCGGCTCACAGTTGTCTGTAACTTCAGTTCCCACATGCTCCTCTGGGCACCAGACACACATATAATATATCAGACATACAAGCAGGCATAGTACCCATCACATAAAATAAAATGAAAGTGACTCAGCAGGCTCACGGAAGACGGTGCTCACAAAACAGATGAGACACGAGTCCCTGGAGGGTAGAGTCTGGTGCTGGCTTCATCACTAAGGCACTTTGGACCTTGAGAAGTCTCTTCCCCACTTTGGGGCTCAGTTGCTTCTCTTAGAAAATACTAAATGAGGGCTGGAGAGATAGCTCAGAGGTTAAGAACACTTAACTACTCTTTCAAAGGTCCTGAGTTCAATTCCCAGCAACTACATATGTGGTGGCTCACAGCCATCTATAGTGAGATCTGGGGCCTTCTTCTGGCATGCAGGCGTACATGCGGCAGAACACTATACATAATAAAGAAACCCTGGGGGCCGCCTGCAGCTCCCCAGGCACCTACCCTCATCCAGGCTCATGCACCCTTTGGACCCTCTCTCCGTGCCCCTCAACCCTCCTCTCGCTGATCAGGTCTCAGAGGAGAGGCTCCCATGTCCCCAGCTCCACATGGGCCTCCTTGTCTTGTACTGTCTTCTGACACCGCTGTTCAGCATCCCTGAGTGCTAGAGGAACCAGGACTAGAATTCACGGGCTGGGGGTTGGGTGGGGTGGTGCTGCCCTTGCCAGCCGGCAGGGACTCCATCACCCAGGCCCAAGCCCCAGGTGACCCTTACTGTGCCTGCTCTTTTTCAAGGAAAAGGGTTGAAGGCTTAAGGGGTGGGGCCAGCTTCAGCCTGCCTGCAGCCTTCCTATGTCCCAGGCTCTCCCTCATAGACCCCAGTGTCCACAGACCTCCTTGTGGGAGGTCACAGGCAGAGTGGGGGCTAGCGGAGGATGCTGACCAGGACGTCACACTGATGTTCAAATCCAGGCTGCAAAGCATGCAGAGGAGGGGGGAGGTGGCCCCGGGGGTGGTGGGTGGCAGAATCGTGGGTTGTAGGTACTCTGTCCCCTTGTACTGTCTCTTGTCCAAATTCCCTTGTTTGATATTTTTATAATTGCTAAACATCCAGCAGTACGATCACAAAGCAGTGGGTGGGTGCAAGGGGGGTTTAGGAAAGTGCCAGCTGGACCATCCCACACGGCTATGGTGAGAAGCCAGCCCCCCTTTGGTCCCCCAGGTCTTCTGTGGGCAGGTGCTGTCCTAACACTTAACGCCCTGCAGGGAGTCCTGAGTCCTGGAAGTATAGCCTCCTCACTGAGGTGGAGACGCTTGCCTGGGTCACAGAGCTTTGTGAATGTGTGTTTGTGTGTGCAGTGTGGGGGTGGGGCAGAGTTTAGGTCTAGCTTGTTTCTTCTCCATGCTCCAGTGTTTACTGGCTCACATGTGCTGGTTTCTTGCTGTGAGGGACCCTGTGAAACCGCAAGCCCTGAGGGAAGGAAAGGGGGAGGAGGGACGCTTCTCCTCCGGGGAGCTGTGGGGAGGTGGGGTGGGCCCAGGCAGGGAGGCCTTTGAGGAGATGACAAAAGGAACAGGTTCCCAGGGAGGCCTCCCTGCACCCCTCCAGCTGGGGAAGCAGCATTCTGTTCCGCTCCAATCTTCATGCATTTAGCTACTTATCGTCCTGATGTTGCGCCTTGGGGAGCAGATGTTGCCTTAATTATGGAGGAATGGAGGGGACAGGGACAATTTCCCAAGGACAAGTTTCTTGGATGTCCTAGCTGGCAAGAGTGTGTGGGAGTCGGGAGAGAAGGCCCTGTGTTGTATGCAGCCTTGCCCAGGGATCCTGGGAGCCAGAGGCCATGCTGGGATCTCTCTCTGTCATGGCATCCATCCTTGCATCCATTCCCTCTCTGCCTCACACGGACACGCTGTTGGGAGTGACTCACAGGTGGCAGTCACAGATTTTCTAAGGTGATAGGTTCCCTGCCTCCTGGACTTAAGAATGCAGTTGTCACCCTGGTAGCATCTTTTCACATCCTCCCTCCCACCACAAAAAGCTGGTCTCCCGAATCAGTTTGACCACATCCCAAGTACAGCATCGCATGGCTGGAGCCCTCCTGCCCTGTGTTTTGTGGGTAGGCTTGGGCAGAATGGGGCCCTGCTCCTGGCCTCTCCTCCCAGTGTGTATCCTTATTATCACTGGTCTTGTCGGCCCCAGCTCACTCAGGGTCTTCAAGTCAGATGCTGGATAGACCTCTCACCTCAGAGATGGGGAAACCGAGGCTGAGTGAAATAAGAGCCACCTGTTTAGGGTCATACACAAGTCAAAGGACCAAGAGATGCAGGTGCAAGCCAGGTGTGCTTTAGAAGCCAGAGCCCTCCTTAGGAAGAAGAGCAGAGCTGAGATTCAGGGAGATGCCTGTCCGACAGAGTAAGGACCGGAGCTCAGGTTCCCAGAATCCACACAGGAAGCTAGGTGGAGATCTGGCGTAGTGGTTAATAGCACTTCTTGCTTTTGCAGAGGACCTGGGTTCAGTTCCCAGCACTCACATGGCAGCTCACAACTGTCTGTAGCCCTTTTTCCTGGGGATCTGCTGTACACCTCTGGTTTTCTCAGCAACAGGCATGTGCATTGTACACATACACACATGCAAGCAAAACACTCATAAGCATAAGGCAGGAGTAAATAAATCTTTTTAAAAATATGCTGGTGCAGCCGGATGTGTCTGGGGTGGGCAGGTATGGTGTGAAGAGGATCTCTGGGACTTGCCGGCCACCCACTTGGCTAGTGCCAAGTTCCGTGAGAGACTCTGTCTCAAAATGTCAGGTAGGCCTAGTAACTCAGACAGCCCCGGAGTTTCTCTGCTTTTTCTTTTGCTTTGTTTGGTAGACGGGATTCCAGACACATTGTTTTTCAAAGGCTGAAATGCTACGCAGGAGTTTTATGTAATGATACCCATCTATAACTCTCCAAGTTGAAATTAATTGTAAAATAATTTCTCAAATTAAAAAAGATATGAAAAAAAATATCGGGTAGAGAGCAACTGAGGGAAATGCCCAACGCACTGCAGACAGGTGTGTGCGAGAGAACGGGGAGGGACAGAGAGAGAGAGGTGCTCAGTAGCCCAGGCTGGCTTTAACCTCTAGGTGGACAAGGATGGCCCCCATCTAACCCTCCTGCCTCCGCCTTGCGGTGCTAGGACGACAGGCGTGTGCCGCCGCCCCTGACCTGAAGCTCTGTTTTGACACCCCCTGTTCCTGTGTGTTCAGGGCAATCTACCAAACAGCGAGCCTACAGACCAAAGGTCATGGAAGTGACATTGATGATAATCACCTCCACCTCCACCCCTCCCTCTCTCGTTTCACCCGCACAACCCCTGCCCATTCCTTTCTTCTGTGAGTGAAGTGGGCCTGCGTGGTAAACACTGAGGTCATCTGTCCTCTTGGCATTGGGACTCCCTTCCTGAAATGCTGACAATGCCAGTCCCCTGAGGTACCAGTTTGCAGTGAGCTCTTGTAACTGTGGCTGCTGTGTGGGCCAATCCTGCCCCTCTGCCTAGCCTGTTCTGAGCTTGCGCGGTGAGGACTCTTAATCCATCTCAGGTGCGGCACCAAGGCTGCAAGTGCTGGCCCTAAGAGGCTCCAGGCCCACTAACTCTCCCAGGTCACTGGAGAGACGAGCAGAGCTCAGGAGACAGCCCTCTTCCTGTCCCGGCCTCATTTGCGGATTCTAGGCTCCAGGGCTAGCCATCAAAGTTGCTAGACAATGGACTCCATCCAGCATTCACCAAGAACCTGGGGTCCCCGAAGATTCGGGAGCTACTCTTGTCATGAACCGTCTGTCACCGCATCAGTCATACTTGACAGTCTCGAGGCATAACTGTGAGAGCTGCCACCAGATCCGACCCTGGGAACAGGAGGGACAGGACTCAGTATGCCCTGGACGGGCCAAGGTGGGGCCTTCTCCCAGAGGAGGCAGCCAGGTTGGAGGGAGGGGAAGAGAGAGCTAAGCAGGAAAAAGCCACTTCCACTAGCCCGGCTTCTCTCCTCCTGGGCTTGGTCAGACAGTTTAGCAAAATCGGGCTTGAAGAGATCAGGGCCAAGCATCGGGCTTGGCCCTCTGCAGGTGCAACCTAGGGACAGCTGGTATTCCTGGGGTCCAGGCAATCCCAGCATTTGTAGGAGATGCCTGTGAGTTTAGGGTCTCCAAAGGCCACCTGGCTCTCAGCCTGACTGTGGCTGCCCAGTGTCTGGAGGGGGAAGTGGGAGATACCACTAGCTAGGGACACCATTAACTCAAAATGTCAGAACACACACCCCCTGACATCTTGCCATGAGGTGAGGGGTAGGGAAACTGAGGCACAGTGGGATCTGCCCTCCGGCCCTCTAAGTTGGGGCCACATGCCCTGGCAGTTGGCAGTAGCATTACCCCAGCAGGAAAGAGGAGGGGAGACCTGGCCTGGTGGCACCTGACCCTAGCCTGGGGACAGAAGAAGAGTCAGGTCTCATTTGTCCTATTTGGTCATGAGGGGCTTTAGAGCAGTCTGTTCACCGACCACAGAGCCCCCTTTACACCAGCCAGTGGGTCACAAAAGCAGAAAGTGACAATCCCTGCCTTTCAAGGTGACAGCTTGCAGGGTAGATTAGAGGTCTGGAAGCAAGCCAGCGGCCACAGAACCTCAGGCATCTCCGTCGCCATTCTAGTGGGAGCAGGTGCCCTCCTCCACCTTAGGAGGGCGAATAGTGGGGTTATATAATGTTTGGGTATAATCACTTTCCCAGCCGCTGCCATGGGGGTGGCGCAGCCTGGATCTCCTCCTAGAGAAGAGACTGGGAGGGGGGAGGCTGGAAGGTAGGGGCCTCGCTTCTGCTGATAGCTCGGTTCACTTTCTCCCTTTCTGAGCTCCAGTGCCTCTGACGGACACTGCTTGCTAACCTTGTCTCCGGAGCTCTGTGGTTCTGGCTAGGGCCTCTAGAGGATCCTGTTCCACAGGGCTCAGGAAGGGGACCCGGACACCTGGGCTCCTGCTCTCAGCCCACCCAGAGGCTTGTGTGCTAGTCACCTCTCCAGGTAGATACTTGCTGGGTGTATGCCAGACAGACCAGGCCATGGATCAGGCTGCTAAGCTCAGGCCAGCCGGGCTCTGTAGGCAGGACTGAGTGAGGTACCGGGAAGGCCATCCGGCATGGGGGTGGAGCAGAACTCCTACCTTAGCCGGGTGGTAGCGGGTTAGGGTGAGTAAGGCCCTGGGGCTTACAGAACTCAGGGGATGCTGAGCACCAAGAGGTGGTGCAAAGTGCATGATGGGGGCTTCTGTGCAGGCTGGCGCCCCTCCTGGGCTTCCAGCATCACCTCATGGGGGTGGCCTCTCCAGCCTCCCATTGATGGGGTGGGGTTCGGTGACAGCCTCTGCAGGGGTAACGAGATACTCAGTAGAGACTGGCGCTCTGCCACCAGCCCCTGCAGCTGATGTCAGTGACAGTGACTCCCGCTGGTGCAACTTGGGAGCCAGCTCTCTGGGCTCAAGAGACACCTTCAGGATTTTTCCCCCTTTGCTTCAGCTTTATTTGTTTTCAGACAGGGTCTCCCTGTGTAGCCCTGGCAGGTCTGGAACTCTATAGAGGCTGGCCCCAGACTCTCAGAGATCTTCCTGCCTCTGCCCTCTGGGATTAAAGGCATGCACCACCATAGCTGGATTTTTGTTGCTTCTAAAGAATTGTCTTGGGCCTTCAATTAGCAGGTAGCATTGTAGAGGAGCCAGAAGGATCATGGGAATATGGAGGGGAGGTCAGATGGCCAGCAGGTGTTTCTTGCATGGAGTCTGGGGTCCTGGCTTTGGGTCTAGGGTCATGAGCAGACCTAAAAGTCTTCGCATCCTGGCCCTTGGCAGGGAAGCTGGAGATAGCCTCAGACCCAGTGTCCGGTCCCTCAAAGCCCTACTCTGCTTCATTCTGGTGTAGCCTGCTAACAGGGTTCATGGCACCCCAGACCCTTTGAGACTTGCCAGGACAGAATGCGGGGACCTCTGTGGATCTGGAGACATCCTGTGCTGGGTTGATGTGGGAAAGCAAACCAGCAGGCAGAGAATAGCAGACACAGGGCAAAGTGTGCCCAGAGCCAAAGCCGGGGAGTAACTGCGGACAGCTGGGCTGGCCCTATCTATCAAATGGGGTCATTGTCCTACCTCTCCTGGCACTGTGACTGGATCTGGGTCAGGGGGAGTCACAGTGTCACAGGAGGCATCTAGCTCTTGACTCCCAGAATCCTCTACTTTGAAGATGGTGGACAAATGGAATCTACCCGTGGATAGTGAGGAAGCCATAGGAAAGTCAGTGACCAGGATTCTCTGAGTACCTCCCATCCCCATCATAGCGCCAGGATGGGCTGAGTGGTCTTGTAAGTAACTTCCTTTCTCTCAGCCTCAGCCTCACTATCTTGGAAACAGGCTTTTTCAAGACCTTGCCCATAAGACTAATACAATAAACAAACAAATAAAAAGTTGCAAAGTCCCTGATTTAGATGGTACTGCTGACCAAGGCCAGTTGTTCTGTTCATCCAGTGTTGGGAGAAATGGTCCTCAGCAGAGAGCATGCCCCACCTAGTGACAGGGGTGGCCTCGCTACACACAGGCACCAACTTAAAGCCACACATAAGCTTCAGTGTGCTGACGGTCACACTAGGGACTGTTTTACGGGGCTTTGTAGCATTGCCCAACATTGGGGCATGAATGTTGGTGAGTTTTAACTATCAGGCCCCATGTCACCCAAGTCTAGCAAAATGGGCATGGTAACCATCGCTCTCTGTACACGAACATTCTGAGAGGTGAAGGCATTTGCTTAGGCTGAGTTAGACTGGGTCATGGCCTCTAGCAGGCTGGGTATTAGGAGGGTCTTGTGCTGGGTACCAGGACAAGGGCAGATATGGCCAAGTGGACTACGCAAGGCCTCCCAAGCCCCATGTGTGGTCCTAGTCTGTGCTTTCTCTATTCCTTTAGAGCAGGGATGGGGTAGTGAGGACTGGAACTCTATAGAGGCTGGCCTCCGGAGCCAGCCTCCACTCCGTGTGGTGGCACTATGGTGCCAGGAGTGAGGCTTCCTGAAGGTCGGTCAGTGACTCCTTTTAACTACTCCGTGAGGAATGTCGGACAGAGAGGCCAAGTGCTCTGTGTGCTGCAGACAGGTGAATCCCCGTGTTACCTCTGATTTCTTGTGTTCGTTTGAAGCTCAGACAGCTGGAGTGATCTGCCCACGGTCTCACAGCCAATGAGAGGCAGCATTGTGAGTCCATGGCTGGGACACCTGAGTCCATGTTCCTTGGTAAACGTGACACTTACCAATGCCAGGGTCCCCGTGTTGTGAGCCAGGGGTTCATAGCCTTCCGGGGTCTCTGGTGGAGGCTCCTGATGGGTGATCCTCTCTGCCACCTGCAGGTACAAGGGCTTCATTAAGGACTGCCCCAGCGGGCAGCTGGACGCGGCTGGCTTCCAGAAGATCTACAAACAGTTCTTCCCCTTCGGAGACCCCACCAAGTTCGCCACGTTCGTTTTCAACGTCTTCGATGAGAACAAGGTGAGCCGCAGGCTGCTGCGTCTGGCCCAGCCTGAGCTCCGCCGCACCCTGTAGCAGGAGGCTCAGCAGCTCTCCCCGCTCACCCTCCCCTGCAGGGCTCCCCGCTCAGGGCTGAGAGCTCATGTGCACACGGGCACAGTGACACGCAGAGGCGTGACACTGCCACACAGCAGCACAGATGAAGACCAACGCGTGCATGCATGTGGCACACCCACCCACACACGGTTCACTCAGTGCTCCATGTTCACGTGCACAAATACGCAGGCTTGCACATGCGAATACACAGAGAGAGCTGCAGACATGTATAAAGGCATAAGGTGCACACAACGTGTACATACATGCAAGTTTTCTTGTGGATGCAGAATACAGTTTCCTCTAGGAATAGTAAGATCTTCGGTTGTAACTGGTATTAACGGTGCGTCAAACGCTGGCTGTGGGGTTGGGATTAGCAGACAGCCATCTGTGGGGTTGGTGCTTCTTTTTTGTTTTAGCCCCGTGTCTTAGTCAGGTTTTGATTGCTGTCACAAACACCATGAGCAAAAGCAGCCTGGGGAGAAAGGGTTTGTGTTAGCTTACAGGTCCCAGTCACGTTCCATAAGGCAAGGCGGGAATCTGGAAGCAGGAGCTGAAGCAGAGGCTGTGGGGGAGTGAAGCTTGTTGGTCTGCTCCTCAGGGCTTGCTCAGTCTGCTAACACGACAGACCACCTACCCGGGGTGGTCCTCCCCCATTAATCATTAAGAAAATGCCCACAGGCCAGTCTGGTCAGAGCATTTTCTCAAGTGAGGTGCCCTCTTCCCAGATGACTCTATTTTTTGTCACACACACACACACACACACACACACACGCACGCACGCACGCACGCACGCACGCACACACACACACACACACACAGTAGCCAGGCCAGGGGCTGGAGAGGTGGCTCAGCATTTAAGAGCACTGACTGTCCTTCTAGAGGACCTGGGTTCAATTCCCACCATCCATATGGCAGCTCACGATTGTTTGTAATTCTAGTTCCAGGGCATGTGACACCCTCACATGCAGACAAAACACCTGTAGCAGGAGGCTCAGCAGCCCTCCCAGCTCACCCTCCCCTGCATATGAAATAAAAAATAAAATAAAATTAAAAACCCTAGCCAGGCCACCTAGGCTGGCCTTAGGATCCTCTGTGTAACGGATGCTGGCCTTACACCTCTGTCTTCCTGCATCTGCTTTTCAGAGTGCTAGAACTGCACCATTCCCTGTGGTGTGGGTACTTTGAATGTCCCCATTTCACAGATGAGGAAACTGGGGCTTGGAGGGTGGCTTTTGGGCCTGGCTCTTTTATTGAGTACCGCTGAGTTTTCAATACTGTATGTACCGCTGCTCATTGTCCCTGTTGCTCACTACCGCCTGCTCTCACTCTTCCAGCTTTGCCTCCCCTCCTCTCCTCTTTCCCCTTCTGTCTTCGGTCCATCAGCCTCTGCCTGCTACTGCCCACCATCAGCCTGTGAGGTCTGTGCTGACCACAGCCATTCCCTTTGTCTCCCCTAGGATGGCAGGATCGAGTTCTCTGAATTCATCCAGGCGCTGTCGGTGACCTCAAGGGGAACCCTGGATGAGAAGCTGCGGTGTAAGTCTCCCATCCCCCACCAGGCTAGAGGGGTGCAGCCCCAGACCTTGCCAGGAGGAGGCGCCAGACACCTGCAGCGGTGACCACAGATGGTGTCCTGCTCTGGGAGGTCAAGGCGTTCCCAGAGGCCTGGGCCCTGGGCCCTGGGCAGGTGGGCCCAATATGGCCAAGTAAGCAAGCCACCTGTCCAGGGCCAGAGCAAGGAGACACCCTGCCCTTCCAGGACAGAGAAAGGTCCCAGAGGGAGGAATTGGTTTTTGTGAGGCTGAGTCCACAGCCATGTTGGTGGGATAGGCCGCAGGGTCTGGGGTGTGGTGGGAACAAGATTGACATTCAGGCAGGTAGAATACTGGGACAGCAGACTCTGTGGGCCGTATGTCCTGCTGGACCCATGTCTTCAGATGTATTGACGTCTCTCATTTACTTACTCCATCTACGAACTTCAGTTGAAGGGTGTGACCTGAGGTATCAGGCGGCAATTCAGGGTCTACCCAGAGCCAAGGGGGATGGGTCCTTGCTCTAGTGGTTGTCAGTCTGTCACAGTGACGCAGTTCCCACAGTCCCTAATGGAGCGGGGAGGAGGAGGTCCCAGCTAAGCCAGCAGAGGAGGAACTGATCCTGAGAGCCGCTGAGCCCAGAGGGGGATTGTCGTGGCAGAAGGGCTCCAGGCCAGAACTGTGTGTGAGAGGCTGTAGCCGGAAGCTGGGAGGAGCCACAGCCAGGGACATGCATGACACACGGTAGTGTCAGGAGATTTTCTAGAAGAAAAGGGGCATTTGGGCAGGATGCCCTGCTTGGCAGGTGCTGCTCCTTTCTGCGGCGGCTTCTGTATTTAGAAACAGGAGAGGATTTTCCTCACGTGCACCTCGTGTTTCCTCCTTTGGCCCACTGGAGGAGCGGCCACCTGAAGATGAAAGGTCAGACCCAGGGGAAGGAAAAGCCATGGTGTCAGGGATTTGTGGGGGCTCTATTGCCATGGTGGTTTCATGACCTGGTACAAGGACCTAGCTGTCTGGTCCAATGGCTCCCAACTTGCCCCTCTCCGGGAACTAAACATTGTCACAGACAAGCCAGCCACCGCCTCTGTCCCTGTAGACTAATACCTGAATGTTTTAAAAAGTGTTATTATTGTTATGATTTGTGCCATGCTGGAGAGAACCTAGGACCCTGCCCATGCGAGGCAGATGCTCTGCCAATGGACTGCAGCCTCCACCTTTGTTTTATTCAGGTTCTCAGGATGTTCTTGAACCCCTGACCCCTCTGCCTCCACCTCCTGAACACTCAGATTAGAGACCTGGAGCACTTTGTCTGGTTCCTGAATTTGTGTTTATTTTATCTTTTTGTTGCTGTTTGTTTTGTTTTTCAAGACAGGGTTTCGTTGTGTAGCCCTGGCTGCCACGGAACTCTGTTTGTAGAGCAGCCTGGCCCTAAGCTCAGAGATCCGCCTGCTTCTGCCTCCCAAGTGCTGGGATTAAAGGCGTGCACCACCACTCCGCGCTTGTTTAGCTTGTCTTCAGCTCTGGCTGCCCTGGTATATGAACATACATTCCTATCAGTATATATTGGCGAGATGGTCTGATCTCAGGCTTTGTGTTGTGTCAGGGTGGGGAAGGGAGGAGTTTGCTGTTGCCCTGGGCCAGGGTGACCCCCACCTGTCTGTTTGATCACAGGGGCCTTCAAGCTCTACGATTTGGATAATGATGGCTACATCACCAGAAACGAGATGCTGGACATAGTAGATGCCATTTACCAGATGGTGGTGAGTCCTAGGAGGGTAGGGGTGGTGGGAAGACCATCTGCAAGGCCCAGGGGAAACTGAGTCACTCTTCTCTGTCTCTGGATGATACAGGCCAACAAGTACTGCTGGTTGAGTAGCCACTGACATCCTCAGCTGGGGTCAGGCAGGAACGAAGTGGGTGGTGGGGCCAGTGGCAGGGCTGGAGAGTGAGAGAGAGGAGCCGATCGTCCTCATTGACACAAGCTCAGGGGTTCAAGCCAAGGGCTTGATTATGAGTTCAAAGGCCAAAGTGCTGGCCCAGTGCCCTGGTGGCTGGGCAAGGGCTTAGCTCAGCCGTGAGCCCAAGGCTGACACACTGGCCCTTGACCTTGGCAGGGGAACACTGTGGAGCTCCCAGAAGAAGAGAACACACCAGAGAAGAGGGTGGACCGGATCTTCGCCATGATGGACAAGGTGAGATGGGGCACGGGCCTGGACCTGGCCTGCTTTGCCTTGGGGCACTCGTTCAGGCGTCAACTTGGCTCGAAGCTGGCAGCCATTCAAACTTTCCAGTGAGTTTCCCACGAAGGTTCCTTGTAATTAACCAGGGTCCTCCCAGCCTTCGTTTTTCTGTCCTGCAGAACCCCGACTTCTCACAATCATGGCCACAAGTGTATAAAAATGACCCTTACAGTGAAAAGGAAGAAGATTGTTCTTTTGGGTTGTGGCCTCTGAGGCATAGTTTCCAGGGAATCTGTGATATCGTTTTGGGGTGTGGCTCAGTGGTGGAGTGCCTGCCATGTGCAAGGCCCTGAGTACCACCCCAGCACCCCACAAACATGGTGGGCGTGCCCATCTGCCCAAGCTGACTCTGCTACAGGCGGTATCTGTGTGACAAGGTCTGGTGGTGACATTCATCTTAGGCTCTGGGAAATAAGAAGACCCTCCAGTTCCCTTCTGTGTGTTCATAGACCTGCTGCATTTCAGCCAGAGACCTGGGTTGAGAAACCTCTTTCTCTTGGGTGTATATGTCTTTGTTATGTGCACATGTGTGCTCCTGTGCATTCCTGCTTTTATGTGTGTGTGTGTGTGTGTGTGTGTGTGTGTGTAGGCTGGAGGATGACCACAATCATCTTCTATTGCTCTTTTCTAAGACAATTTCTCACTGAAGCTGGAGTTCACTGATTCAGCTAGACCGGTTGGCTGAGCCTCAGGGATCTTCCTGTGTCAGCCTTGGCCCCAGCCCTGGGGTTATATGCACCCGCCTCTGTGCTCTGCTTTTGTGTGGATGCTGGGGCTCATGCTCAGGTCTTCATGCTTGCACAGTTAGTACTTTCCCACCAGGCCGTCCCCCCATCCCCTCTTTCTCTGTTCTGTGGAACTCTGTGGTTCCTTGATTGTGATGCTCTTCCTCTGTTTCTCCCGTGCTGCTGAGGGTCACACCAGGGCCTTGTGCAAGTACAAAGCCTGTGTCCTACTTGAGCTATACCCCAACCAGAAACTCTTTTTTTCCTCCAAACTAAAATAACTTTGATTTACATGGAAAATTGAAACCGTGGGGTGACGAAACAAGCGCCCCAGCCTCCACGAGAATACAAATCTCCAGGCTTCCTACCACCTGCCGCATGGCACCATGGTTGCCCTGAGAGCATTGAGCTCTTAATTAGGGAGATTAGCACTTGGGAGGCGTGGAACTGGGCTCCTGCTGTCCTCGGAAAGTTTTCAGATGGAGTCCAGAAAGCAGCGCAGCCCTCTTGCGGCAGGACCCAGATTGATTTTGCTGAGGCCATGCACCTGGCTGGCACCTCGTGCCTTGCAGCAGTCACACACCGTAGGCCTTGGATTTACAGGGGTGTGGTTGTGGGGTCCCTGGGTTGGTGACCCTAGGCCAGTTCCCTTGCCAGACCGTAGGGGACAGATGCATCTCCTTCCTCCTTCATGGGGTGACCCTGAGGACTTGAGGTCTTGGGGGGCACAGGGCATCTCTGCTATAAGCTCTTAGCCATCACAACATTGGCCTTGCCTGGGTGGTGATGCCCTGTATTGCCTCCCTGGTGCTAGAAGTGCAGTGAACCGCGCCTGACACCCAAGTTCTAACTAGGCTCCTTCTCAGCACTCCTGGGACTTGATATGACCTGCTCCAGGGGAGGTTTTCAAAAGATACCCCAGGGAACCTCATGGAACGTTAGCCCTAAGGAGTGATCACCATTTATGTGCCCTGTGTGTGTGATTGCATGCTTGCACGCTCTGGCACGTACATGGATAGTCCAGGAGTCAGCCTTGGGTTGACCAACCAGAAGCTGGCCCAGGGTCTCTCACCTGTATTTGAGACTCACTGATTTGGCTCAGGCTGGGTGGCAGGAAGCCACAAGGCTCATCCCGTCTCCACCTCTCCTGAGGTCACAGCTCCGTGCCACCATGCGTGACATTTTGGCATGGTTGCTGGAGATCAAACTCACGTCCTTGCGCTTGTGTGGCAAACCTCTGGCCCTAGCACTGGGATTTTTTTAAATTTCCCATTTGAGCTGAGAACTGAGAGAGGATCTCCACAAGCACTCTGCCCCTGAGCTGCCCTGCTCCTCCCAGCTCTTTCTGAGTGTCACAGGGTCTGTAAGCTGCCCAGTCTGGCCTTGAACTCAGCGTATAGCCCAAGACTTGAAGTCATGAGCCCCTGGCTTCAGCCCTCCAATTGGCTGAGATTATTGCCTGCAGCACTGAGCCCAGCTCATTTTGGAAAATTAATGGTAATAAAAATACCGAGCAGGGTATGAGCCAGTACAGTCACTTTGGCTGATAGGAAGCCCAGAACGACAGGCGTCTCTAGGTTGACACGTTCCCCAGACCTGTCACCATGCCTCTCCCTGGTTCCCAGATGGGGAAGCAGAAACTGAGGGAAGTGGGTCAAGAGTGCCAGGTGTCTGATGCGGTATCTCACCACCTCTGAAGACCCCACTAGACCCAGGAAGTTCTGTTGAGACCAGCCATGGGCAGGCTTGAGACCCCTGTCCCTGAAGGCAGATCGCCACCTTCAGCCACCTCTCTGTTTGCAGAATGCTGATGGGAAGCTGACGCTTCAGGAGTTCCAGGAAGGCTCCAAAGCAGACCCCTCCATCGTGCAGGCACTGTCCCTCTACGACGGGCTGGTATAGTCCAGGCCCAGAGCTGTGGTGAGTTGGAAGGGTCCTGAGGCAGGGCTGGGGGTGACAACCCACCCTCAGGACAGGCCACTGATTCCCTGTGTTCCAGAAGAATTCCTTCCGGGTTCTTGGGGGTCTGCCCATATGGAGCCTGGGGCAGGATCTTCAAGTCAGCCACAACCCTGTGGTGTTTTATTGTGTTTATAAGCCCAAATCCAGTCTCCAGTTAGCTTGAAAATAAGTTTTTCTGGGTTGAAGACTAGGCAGTCGGGGGCAGGGGCCTGAGAGACAGGAGGCCCTGTCCCCTTTCCAGCTCAAAGGTCTGACCTCTGTTTTGAAGCATCCGTTGATATTACTTAAAGAAAAGATTTATTTGTGTGTGTCTGTGTGTATGCATGTGGGTGCATGTACCTGCAGAGGCCAGCAGAGGGCATCAGGTCTACTGGAATTGGGGCTACAGACCAATATGAGCCCCAGTATGGACTGGGCTGTGTGGACTGGAAACTGAACTTGAGTCCTTTGGAAGAGCAGCCAGTACTCTGAGCCACTGAGTCATCTCCCTAACTTCTATTAATACTACTTTACACAGAAATGCTTTCCTATTGACAAGAATTAATTAGAATAATTAATCTTTACAAAAAAAGTCATTAGAAGTTTACTTCCTCCCCCTTCAAGGGGAGCAGCCTTACCAGGCCACAGAGGTAGACAATGCAGCCAGTCCTGATGAGACCTGTTAGGCTAGGGTCAGATGGAAGGGATCAGTGGACTGGGGGAGGGGCATGGGAGGAGGAGATGGAGGAGGGGTGGGATTGGGAGGGGATGAGGGAAGGGGCTACAGCTGGGATACAAAATGAATAAATTATAATTAATAAAAAATAAATTAATTTAAAAAGTTTACTTCCAAAAGTTTCCCATCTGACCTGGACATAGTCACAGTGGCCAGAATCTTTTTCTTTTCTTTTCTTTTTCTTTTTCTTTTTTTTTTTTGAGACAAGGTATCTCTGTGTACCCCTGGCTGTCCTGAAACTCACTCTATAGACCAGGCCTCGAACTCAGAGATCCGCCTGCCTCTGTCTCCCTAGTGCTGAGATTAAAGACATGTGGCACCACCCCCTGGCCTTAATTTGTTTGTTTGTTTGGTTATGTGTCTGCTCATGCCGTGACACACCTATGGAAGTCAGAGGACAATGTGCTCCTGCTCTGAGCCGAGCAGGATGCGTCCCACACTGCTGGGAAGTTGACAGACTGTGGCTTGCTGACCAGATTTTAGCCAGGTCCTGGCTTCTTTCTCTTTATCACTTTCCAAAATGAGTTGGTTTGTGTGTGTGCCTGTGTGTTTGTGTGAGGAGACTGTAGGCTGGCATTCAGAGTCTTCCTCTGAGCTCCACATTCTTCACTGAGCCTGGAGTTCATCAGTTAGGCTGGCCCAGCTGGCCGGCGAGCCACAGGCATCTGCTCATCTCCAGTTCCCCGGTGCCCTCTCCGGTGCCCACATGTTGCCAAGCGCAGAGCTTTCACATGGGTGCCGGGCATCAGACCTGGATAGAGCCGTGTACCTGCTTGACAGGGACTTTGCCAGAGGAGCTATTTCTCAGGCCCTGAATTAACTGTATTCCTGACAGCCTTCAAAGGTGACCAGTGGCTTAAAAAAAATCCATCATTATGAAATGGATTTAAATGTAGCCATGGGCTCTAGAGTTACAGCTTTTCAGCGGCAGATGTAACTCTTGTGTCCACCATTCCTTAGGAGTTACATTTCAGCCAGAGCTTCCTGGAGGGTATGTAGTCTCACACTTGCTCTCTCAGCTCTCAGCCTCTCTCAGGAGGCTGAAGGATGAGGATTAGCCTGGAGCTCCAATTTAGGGCCAGCCTGAGCTACATGAGAGTGTCAGGCCAGCTTGGGCAACAGTGTAAATTCATGTTTCAAAGCAACAAGTTTCTGGAGTCAATAAAAGATGGATAGTGCTTGAGGTGTAGCAAGAATAACAGTGCAAATCAGAAAGGATTGCAGATCACAGAGGCTTGATGGGAAGGGCAGGCAAGACTCCACAATGGCCCTGTCCCACCCACTTCCTCCCTTTACTCTGACCTCTGTGTCTTGCCTGTTCTCCACTGTCTTAGTCAGGGTTACTGTCCCTGTGATGAACTCCATGACCAGCTTGGGGAGGAAAGGGTTCACTTGGCGTACACTTCCACATCACAGTTTGTCATTGAAGGAAGTCAGGCCAGGAACTCAAGCAGGCAGGAACCTGGAGGCAGGAGCTGATGCAGAGGCCCTGGAGGAGTGCTGCTCACTGGCTTGATCCTCATGGCTTGTTCAACTTGCTTTTTTATAGAATCCAGGACCACCAGCCCAGGGATGGTACTACCCACCATGGTACCATCAATCAGTAATCACAAAACTGCTGACGGCCTCATCTTATGGAGGCATTGTCTCAACTACAGCTCTAGCTTCTGACCACTCTAGCTTGTGTTGACATAAAACTAGATCATACACTCCTGTGGGGACTTCCTTCATCCTTCTAGGGACACCACTGAATGCCTCCTTTCTGTAGGTTTTTTTTCCTAAGAGAGAAACCATACTGGTCCCTGACCCTCCTAGATTATGAAGCTGGCTGTAGTGGGTCAGATTTCTGCGGCTGTCCAATCAGAAGGTGTCCAGGATACCCCATATTCCATATTAACATGGCTGAGAGGCTGGCGGGTTCCAGGGAAGGTCCAGTGGACTCAAAGACGGAACCTCGTATGTTTTTTTTTAATAAGAGAATTCCAGAGGGAAACACAGTACAAAAGCAACCATTTTAAAGTGGACAGTTTAGACAGGCTTGGGGGTGCAGGCCTGTTTCTCCTTGTCATGTCCCTGTTGTCCTGTCATTCCCATCATCTCCATCATCCCCACCATGCCATTATCCCCATCATCCCTGTTCTCCCCATCATCATCATCCGCATCATCACCATCATCCCTGTTCTCCCCATCATCATCATCCACATCATCCCTGTTCTCCCCATCATCATCATCCCCATCATCACCATCATCCCTGTTCTCCCCATCATCATCCGCATCATCACCATCATCCCTGTCATCTCACCATCCCCATCATCTCCATCATCCCTGTCAGTCACCCCTATCAGCTCTGTTGTCACCATCATCCCCTTCATCCCTGTCACCCCTACTGGCTCCGTTGTCACCATCACCCCAGCTGTTCAGAGGCTGAGACAGGAGTCTCAAGTTCAAGGACTGCCTGAACAATTGAACAACAGACTTGGTCTTAAGATGAAAACCCAGAGTTGGTGCTGTGGTGTTATGGGATCGCTTGCCTGGCACTTGAGGGGCTCCGATTGTAAGCCCCAGAGTGTGAGTGTACTGAGCATGTGCTTGAACTAAGCCCGGCTTCAGCTGGTTTCAGGAGTTTTTATCCCCCGTCCCCCCAACGCACACACGCACGCACACACAGAACAGTTCAGTGGTAGCTAGCATCATAGTGTTATGCAACTGCCGCCTCCTCCCAGCTCTAGCAGATTGCCGTTCCCTGAAGTCAGGCTCCGCACCTCCCCAGCAGCCAGTCTGCTCTCTGTCTGTTTGGGCTTGCCTATTTCCGAGCGGCCTTTTGAGTCTGGCTTTTCCCCCTTAGCCCTCTGCTTAGATCTGTCCATCTCATAGTGCACGTCACAGTTTTATTCCAGAATGTATGTTTTGTTTGTTTGAGACAAGGGTCTTACTGTGCTCTTCTGCCACTCAGCCCTGTGTATGTATTTTTGTGCTGTTGACACACACACACACCTCGGCCTAAAGGGGATAAGAAATAGTCTATTCTGGAACCAAAAATGTGAGACAGCATGGCCCAAGAACACGGCTCCAGGTCCTGACTAGGAACCCTTTTATCAAGCTTTATAAGTATCCTGACAAAGCCATAAATCAAAGCCATTTTTAAAATACATTGGTGTGTGCATCTTCGGCACAGGCAGATAGGCCTCAGGCGCTGTTTTACATCCCCGCTATCAGGGCCCAAGGACTCCGATTTCCCCGTGCTCTTGTTGACACTCGTATTTTCCTTCGAACGAGTACTGGCTGTCCTCACAGGCTGAAGAGGCACACGTCCAAATTGTGGGTGGACTGACTAACCGCGTCCCACACTCGGATTTTAATGGTTGTAAATATTTCATCCTGTTCATCCGACCAGTCCCTGAGAGTGGACACTCAGGTCGGTCCTTCACTATTAAAGAAGTGCCATGGTGAGCATTTTATTGTTTCCTTGGGTCAGATATGAGGAATCCTGTGGGCGGGTCAAGGGTCATGCACGTGGCTCAGGATTTCCGGCCCAGATGTGCCCACTAGTGCCCTCTAGTGCCCGCTACTTTCTCACACTTGTGACTCCTTTGAGAAAATTCCACACATCTCTTGTTCTGTAAGTTTAGGAAATAAACATGAAATCAAAGATTTGCTGCTAATAAATCATGAAGGAATTTATTTTAAGAGCAGTTTTTGTTACACATATGATTTTATCATTTTTATCTTTTTTTTTCTGTAATTAAACCACGGTGTTTCTCTAAGGACAGAAAAATGTATGCCATAAACAGAAACAAAAAACCACTACATTTGTAACACACGAGTCTCAGACCTGAAGCTGCTCCAGGCAGCGTTGGTGTGTGGTGTGAGAAGGGTGTGTGCTCTGAATCAAGACGGCAGTCAAGTTAGGAGATGCCATCTGTGAGCGCCACCGGAAACCACCTCAGACTTCATTCGTTTTGAATTAATTATTGGTTGTGGCACATTCAGGGATCTTCCAGTAAGTGGATACTAAAGATGGGTGAAGTTTCTTGTTACTTACACATTTAGTTATCCAAACCCAAACGGACTTGCAGCCTGAAGTTCAGAACCCGGCCCCCAAGGGACCGTCCCTTGCTGTAGCTACTAACACATCCTCTGTCTTGCAGATGTGTGGGAACCACTAGCCTCTTCCTGTGCCATGAGACCACCGCAGCCTGACACACCCCTGTGCCCACCCAGCCTTCCTCATCCACACACAGCCGGCCACCCCTGAGCCTCCAGGCCCTGGTTCCCTTCTCCCCCGCCCCGTATCCACCTGCCGCCTGAAGCCACTGGTTCCAACTGTCAACAACCTCCGCTTGTCCGAAACAACGACAAACCGACACGGAAAAGGCTCCGGCCCTCTGCAAAACTAAGGACTTGGCTGTCTCCTGGGGGCAGCCGCTCTGTTCCTCCCGCTCCCCCGCGCGCGCGCGAGCTTCCCTTTTTTATTTCAAACGGACACTGTAAAAGAAAACAAACAAACTACCTTCTGTTCTAGAAGATACTGACCATCGGGAGAAGGCCTCTGTGTCTCAGAGAATTCGGTCTCTGTCTGGTCCCTGCAGTGGTGGCCAGGGGCGCGCGAGGGCTCTCTTAGCTCAGCCCTGAGCAGCGAGGCTTCTGGCCGGCAAGGATGGTTAGTGGTGATGGCTCATGTGAGAACAGTATTGTGCATTTTTTGGGGAAAGTGAGGTTTTGTTTTTTTTATATATATATATATATATATATATACTCATATATAATCGATACCTTTTATTTATTGGTTGTTAACTATTGCTGCTACCTTGTGTGTCTGAAACACCCAGGATGCTGGGGCTCCGTTTACATGTGCACGCCCTCACCCACCTGCCCGCCTCACTTGGGAGGATGGTGGCCTGCAGCGGTCAAGAAGCCAAAAATCATTTCCTCTTTTTTTTTTTCCCAGATACTGTGCTCCATTTTTGGAGAGGGGAAGGTGGGCATTCCTAAAAGGCTAATGTACTGTTCCCCCAGCTTCTGCCCTCACATCTCCACTCCTCTCCTCTGCTCTCCTTGGAGTCCATAACACTTTTTTCAAGGACAAAATGGAACTTTCTTTTTCTTTTTTTAATTTTGCAACTTTTGCTTTGACATTCACAGCAGAGAGAAAATGGGGGCCTTGTTCTGGGAGCGGGAGCTGGAGAAACCATCAGGCACGTGGTATGGAGAGGATGAAGTGGGCTTCTCTGCAAAGCGCTGGCAGAGGTACAGTGCCTCTGCCTCCTTGATGCTGAGGGGTCGGGCATAGCATGTGAACCCCTCTGCTTTCCTGCCTCTGTCTGCCTTTTGCAGCAGGCTTCTTCCCTTGCTAGGAGTTCGAGAAGGAAGGGATGGGAGGGTGGGACCAGGCCATGCTGCTGAGGAAGGGCTCTGTTCCTCAGGGCTGAGGCCAGAGCAAGGATTGGCTCCAGACCTGTCACCAGGAACACCATGCAACTATGGACTAGGAGCAAGGAGCCCAAGGTTGGGCTGCGTTGGGATTTTGTAGTCTTAGCTTCTCAGGCAGCAGGGCTGGGAGGCTGGGGGGTGGTTGGTCTTGCTGATGATGTCTGATTCTCAGCCTGGGAGCTAGGGTTCCTGCATTTGTGACGCTGTTCCGTGGCTGTTTTCCTGGCCCTAGAGGAGTGACAGCGCAGCCCTGGTGTGGTCTCTGGACACAGCCTTGGCTGCGGGAATGCTGGGTCTGGCCCAGAGGTGGGCTGTGTCTGATGGCACCTCCCCTTAGCTCCGCTTTAGGATTCTCTGGATTCTTGAGCTCCGCTGTGGTTCATCCCCACCTTGGGCAGCTCTTCAGGTGAGACACGGCCACCACCCAGCTGCAGAGAGGTGGGCCTGGCCCCACAGTTCTTGCTTCTAGTTCGTATAGCCTCTCTGCCCATCGCTGAGAGGGGGAAATGGCCCCTGGATTTTCTTCTGCTCTGATTTCCCTGTAATTGCCACCATACTTCTGGGAGGCCGAAATCTCCTTGCTAATGACTCGTGAGTGAGCAGCTGCTGTCAGTGGAAGGGTGGATGTCCTGCCTGTCCATTCCTACAGTGGGAATGCTCAGCTAGTCCACATACACACTCTCTTCATGGGCATATCCTTTGATCATGCTGTGCCCACTGGCAGCCCACCAGATCCCAAGGGGTTCCAGCTACCCAGCCAATTTTCTCTGAGGCCTCTTTGGTCAGCTTCCTGCTTGGCCCCTGACAGGGCCTCTAGGACAGAGAGTAGATGTGGTGACTTAGGTTGAAAGGTGAGAGTGGGCCTTTCTCTGGTCTCTCGAGCCTCAGTTGCCCTCTCTGTCAATAACATGTTTGATATCATTATGACCCAATGGATTCCTAGCTGAGGACCACTGAGGGTTAAGCATGGGACCCCTCAGCTGAAGTGTTCACCGAGTGTCTGCGGGTCCAGGCTTCCTCTCAGCATCTTGGCTTTTGGTCAAGTGTGGCTTTTGGTCTTAACAGTTTATGTTCTTAGACACTGAGATAGCCCTGGGCTGCCTTCTTCCTGGCAGGGTGCCGGACACCATTTTCATTCAAGGATGCGTGCTGGTTGACTTCTGTCTCTCCTTCACCAGCAGTTAGCTGAGGCACACAGCACATCCAGAATTTGAGGCCAGGTGTCCTCCACGCAGCCCGAGGGCCTCTCCCCACCCCATCTGAGGCTGCTTTCTTTAGGGGTGTGGTCCAGCCTGTGAGGACAGGCTCCGGTCCCTTGGCAGACCCTCCTTTCTAGGGTTAGGGATGCTGTGAGCCCTTTTCTTGTTCCTAGCATCTGCTCCCAACTTTGTGTCGGTGGTTACTTAGGAGAGCATCACGACTTTGTGATATCTAGCCAGGTTTAAAATAACAAGGCAAATGTATGCGGCATTGACATTTCTTTCTTTAAATGCTCTGCACTTTGCTAGTTGATTTCTTAGGAGGATGCATTTGGGCTTTTGGGACATTGTCTTTTCTAGGGGATGGTAGAGCGTGGGGTGCCTGGGGATCGCAGGCATCTCTCCAGAGAAAGCCCCCACTGCTGGCCAAGCAGAAAGCTGTGGTGATTCTTCCCAGTGTTTCTGCATTTACGTGATCCAAGGATGCATGGGGCTGCCCTCTGGTGGTGATGAGCCGCAGTGGCACCTACCGCTGCAGTGGTCCCGCAAGGGGTGAGGCTTGAAGTGGGAAGCCGGAGGGGGGTTGTGATTCCAGAGGCCCTGGACCCCTGCCCCACGGATCTGACAGCATGTCTCCACATGCCCCTCTGCTAGGTCATCTGGGACTGGCAAGGTAGTTGGCATAAGGACGCAGTGGGAAGCTTTGCCCTCCCAACTTTAATTTTTTTAAAAATATCTGCAGAATAAATCCAATGGTTAATTTTTGAATGAATAAAAGGCTTTTGTTGAATAAACAGTTGGTCCCATCTTCTGTCTTGGCATCAGGTTCAGGTTTTGTCTGCTTCTGTGGGTGGGGCCACACCTTCACCACTTCATTTCTGGACCAAGTCTCCAGATTCCTCTGGGACTTTGGAGGAGTCACCTTACTCATTGGATCTCCATGTCTCAGGAGGAGCTTGGCCACCTTGCAGGGGTGACGGGCCATCGTGGTTTGAGTTGGTGCCCTTTGTGGGTCCTGCAGCTCCTGAAGGATTTTAGGAAACTTAAAAACCAAATCCAAGAAAAGTGATATTCTGGCTGTGGCTGTTCGCATCCTTCCCTGCTTGCGTTCTCAGCACCCTCGGAGTCTCTTTTTGGGGTGCCGTCCTGTCTGTGTCTTGGGGGAGAAAGGCAGGCACTGACCTGGTGGTGCAGGCCAACGGTAATGGGCTTTGTCGCATGTCCAGGCCTCCTCCCTGCTCCTGCTGTATGTCGTCTGTGTCTGGCCAATTAAACACGCTTCCTGGACCTCCCTGCCTCCCTGTGTGGGCCTGCTGCTTTGTCTGTTTCTGTGTTTTCGTCTGCTTTAGAGTTCTTCCTCCCCGGGTAGTCTGGCTCTCGCTTTGGGTGTAGTCTGCCGACGGTACCCGAGAGAAAACCCACGCAAAGCAAGCAACTGAGTTCTCTGAGCTAAAAGCACCGCGGCGACCGGGGAGCAGCAGGTGAGCTGGCTGCAGTCGGTCACCCTGCAGCACCCCCTCCCGCGTGTCCCATCGGTTGCCACACAGGGAGCCACACACTGCTTTACAAGTGTGTAAATACACCCCCAGCTGAGGTCAATGGGTCTCAAAGTCAGATGTCAGAACCTCTACAGGCTAAGCAGGGTATCAACTCCCCAACAGAGCTATTCTGCATCCACCTCTCCTCTAGATCACTTTCTCCCCATTGTCTGCAGCCAGTTGGGCTCTCAATAGCTGGGCCAGAGGAGGCTGCACTCCTCCCTACAGCCCAACAGGACACCCTATGGGATGTCACCCGGCCAGAGCTTCTCAACGTGTGGTCTCCCAGCTGTGTCAGCGTAACCTGGCAGCTTAATAGGAGTAGGGATTTCTCAGGAGTTGGCCCAGACCTCCTGTTCTCAGGGACCCTGGGCAGTGGTAACAGGAGTTGTGGTGGGCTGTCTAGTTATACCTCCCCTCTCGTGCTAGTGGGCAAACCCTGTGGGGCAGGATTTAAGAGCATGCATATAAAAGGCAGATGGTTTGTGCTCTAGAGAGCTGGTTACTAAGGAGGGTCTCAGTCCCCAGGAACTGTCCCTAGGTGCAAGTTGGAGGTCATCTATGTATCCATGTAGTATTGCTTCCATTAAAGCATCAAAATAGATGGGCTGCCTCAGCGGCCAGCCGTGCACCTTCTCTGCAAGTGTGAGAAGCTGGGTTAGAATCCCCAGCAAGCAGGTAATGGGCATGGCTGTGCAGGCCTGTAGCCCCAGCAGCGGGGCAGCAGGGAGGGGACAGGGACGGTGACAGATGAGTCCTGGGAGCTTGCTGGCCAGCTGGCCTCCGGTTCAGTGAGAGATCTTGTCTCACGGCAATAAAGCAGAGGGTGACAAATGGCCTCTCTGGCCCCTGCACGTGTAGACATGGCTGTGCAAACCACATAACACATGGATTAATTATGCATGATAGTTTCCCTGCAAAAATGAGGGTCTGTCTTGAAGGGCCAGTGCAAGAGAAACTGGGTACTGTGTCTGGCCTGGGTATGCTTGCTGTGGTGAATGCTTGCTGGCAGCTTTGGAGAGACAGCTCAGGGTCCCTGGGCTGAGGGCACTGGATGCCTCATCCACAGTGCCTCACTCTGCTCTGGGCAGGCCCGGACCTTAGCGGAGGCATCTTGACTCAGCCTGCCCTGGGTGACTTCCTGTGAGCTAAGGTTTCTTCCTCTGGGGGCAGGGGGTAGCCCAGTGGAAGAAATCTTCCACCTTGCCCTGCCCCTCTTCAGTACACCAGAAAGAAACAGCATAGTGGAAAAAGGTTTATTCACACTCATGGCGTCAGAGAGATTTTGGTCTACCATGGCAGGAAGGGCTTGGAGGTGGGAACACAAGGCAGGGGCCCCTCATGCTTCCTCAAACAGAGAACTCGGGCCAAACAAGAAGGGGGGATGTAATCTTCAAGATCCACAGTCAGTGGCCCAACTCTGCCAGCAAGGCTGCCCACATGTCAAAAGTTTCACAAAATCCCCAAGCAGTGTTTAATGCACCAGCCTGCAGGGGACATCTCACAGTGATACCATAACAAAATACTCAGGACACCACGTGGCATGGACGGGAACTGGCAGAGAGGGGCTAGTGGTGGGGACGGCGGTGGGAGATTCAAGGAGGCCACCGGCTGTGATCACTGCCTCCCTGCCATCTGCCTACTTCAGTCTGTCAACCCTCAAACACCCACTGACCTGACATCTCTCCACCTTGTCCTCTTGGCTTTCTTTCTCTTTTTTGTTTTTAAAGAATTATTTATTATTTATACAACATTCTGCCTGCACACCAGATCTTACTAGAGATGGTTATGAGCTACCATGTGGTTGCTGGGAATTGAACTCAGGACCTTTGGAAGAAGGGTGAGTGTTCTTAACCTCTGAGCCATCTCTCCATGGCAGTGGGCATGGAAAGGGCATTAAAATCTCTTGAGCTTGGGAAAGTGAGCTCTTGTAAAGTAGTTGCCTCCTGCATTTCCTCTCAGTAGGGTAGGGTGTGGAGCAAAGGACTACATTTCCCAGCCTCCCTTGGGCAAGCACGGCCATATGGCTCAGTTCTAACCAATGGAATGAGAGCAAAGGGACTAGCCAAGGCTAGTTTTCGTGATGGCTGGGGCCGCAGATTCCAAAGACAAGCCTTTCTGGGATTGTGTCCCGCAAGCCCGTCGCCACACCAGCCCAAGACAGACTCTGAGTCGGTCTAGGAAGAGAAATACACGTGCATCGTGCTTACGCTATCTCGAGTCTCCCCCTTGCCAGTGTCACCATCCTGATTTAGATCCTTTCTAAAAGATCCTGAGAACCTCTGGATCGGTTGAACGACCGGATGCCTCCCGCAAGTACTTGCTTCTACATTCTCGTTTGTCAAAGTGAGTTAGTAAAAAGCAGACAAACAAAACTGCGCCGACGTAGCGCGATGTCTCATTGTTTTGTCTCCTGCCTTCCCAGGCTCCCTTCCTTCTGTGCCTTCTCCTTCCCCAGGATCCCCTCCACTTCCTTTAGGACCCAGGGGATGGTTGCTCCCAGGAGAAAGGATTCCTGTGGAGGACATCTTTGCTTTGCTGGGAGACTTGGACTGGCCAGGTGCTATATCGACTTGGAGTCCACAAAGCAAGCAGGAGGAGGTGGCCAGGAAGGACTTTGTCGGGGTCCTAGGATCAGGGACCAGGGTTCATGGTCTGTTTCATCTCCTGTCTCCGAAATTGTGTCCTTTTCCCAGGTGAGATCCCAGGCTGGCTACCCATCTCTGCAGATCTCAGGGGTCAAAGAATCAGGAAGAATGGGGGGGGGGGTGACTTCTGGAACAATCCTAGGATAGAGGGAGGCTTAGTGTTCTGTTGCTGTGAGAGACCACGTGACTCTTGGTGGATGGGGGTGGGGCTGGAAGTCGATCCACCTGCCTTTGCCTCCCTAGCGCCACTATTAAAGGCTTAAAGGCGTGTGCTGCCTCCCAGGCAGCCGCCGCCGCCGCCGCCGCCACCACCACCCAGACACACAAGTCTTATAAAGGAAAACATTTGATTGGGGCTGGCTTACAGGTTCAGAGGCTTAGTCTGTTATTAGCACGGTGAGAGCATGGTGGCAGGCAGACATAGACGTGGTGCTGGAGAAGCTGAGAGTTCTATACCCCAAACTGCAAAGCACCCCCTACCCCAAGTTTCACACTTCCTCCCACAAGGCCACACCCTCTAATCCCTGTCAAATTATTTCCACTCCCCAAATCCCTAAAGGCCAAGCATTCAAATATATGGTCCTCTGGGGGCCATTCCTATTCAAACCACCACATCGGACTTGCTCTGGGCTAGCCGCTGGAATCCAGGATCTTGTAAAGGGCCCACCGAGGGGCCTATAAAGTCCACTCACCAGTGCCTGCCAGAGGCCTTGCTTAGGAAGACTAGCCAGCTGCCACGTTGGGGAGCAGAACTGGGACCTTCGTGGTGTGAAGATGGCCGGGGATGGGGTGTCCCATCCTGTAAGGGCATCCACGCAGAAACAGCCGCAGCCCACCGGAGCCCGTGCATCGAATCCATGAACACAACATGGTTGCTGTCTTCGTGGTTTCCAGGCAGAAACCAAAAGCTAGGCAGTGTCCCTCAGCAGTCCGAACGGGTAAGAACCTGCTGGTGCTCAAGTGTGGACAGCTCCACCCTGGCCTTCGATGTGCACGAGGAGCCTGCCGTCCTTGTAGAAAGGCTAGAAACCCCAACCACAGATGGGCTGAGTGACCGGAATTCACCCGGAACTCACTTCGCACAGTTCACCGGACAGGGCAGGTTTGAGCTGTCACTGGCAGCCTCTGCTAGGGCTGCCTGGAGGAGAAAGGATACATCTGCCTTTAAAGGATTTCAGGGTCCAGGCAGGTGAGGAGTGAGAAGGATCGGACAACAGGAGCAAACTTGCAGAGGTAGATCCCAAGGGGAGAGGCAGGGAGAGCAGAGGGTCAAGAGGTCACTTCTGGGACTTGAACTCTTAGCACACAGCCCTGAGACCCTCCTCTCTGTGCTTCTTGGGAAGCCGGGTAGGATGGCTCCTCTGTAATTCCCTGTTTTAACATTAGCAGAGGCACGACCATGGTCTAGTGATGCGAACAGCAAACCCCACCCTTGCTGTTCACCAGGTTCTCTGCCTTAGCTCATTTAAGACTTGCAGAAACGCCCTCTGGAGTCTGGGACTAGTATTACACTCAGGTTTTATAGACAAGGCTAACAGAGCAAATGGCTTCCAGGCTCCAGGCATGCTGGCTTTGCAGGTGTCCTGGATCTGAGCAATAGGAGTGAGGGCTGTGAAGAGATTCTGCGTCTGGTAGGAGATCAGAGGTTGGTGGGGGTGGTGTGGAGGTGCTGGGGGAGGGGCAGTGTTGAGGAAGGAGTGTCCTGCTTTCAACCCTGGGCATTGAGGTACAGGATTCTCGGGCTATTCAAGGCTTAGACAGAGAGGGCTTAGTGGAAGCGTAAGGTTGGGTATGGGCAGAGCAGGTGTGTCTGGGAGTGGAGCCCAGGGTGCAGAATGGAGGTGTTTATCCTGGGCAGGCATGGTAATAGGGTTCCTTCTGGACACACCTGAGCTGGTGAGAGACTTGCACCTGGAACTCACTTCGCACAGTCCACCTGACAGGAGGAGGCAGAGCCCTGTGCAGGCTGGCCACTGCCGCAGGCCCCTCTGAGCTCACAGCAGCTGTTTGTCCTTCTCCTCCATGGCTTTGCTGCCGCTGCACCTGGATGCCGTGACTATCGCCACTGTCCTCGACCAGCCTCGGCTTAGCGGCTCACCTGCGGTCACACAGGAGCTGGGATGTGTATCTGGCTTGCTGGCCACTAGTCCTAACTATGTCTGTGACTCGTCACCTTCGGTGTGATGTGCTCTCCCCAGGGTACCTGGAGCTGGCGTGTCTCAGAACCTGGGATTTTCCACTAGACACTGGGGCCGGTCCCCGTGTAAGGGAACACTGCTGTCCTCATGCAAAGACAAGGCTGATGTGTGACTCCTGGAACTTCTCACGCCTGGTGGTACCATGCCAGGGGTCACTCCAGATATGAAAATATCAATGAACCAACTCACTGACCCTGTAAAAGATTTTTATTTATTTTATATATTTATTTATTTATTTTTAAGATTTATTTATGATTTATACAATATTATGCCTGCATGCTAGAAGAGGGCACCAGAGCTCATTATAGATAGTTGTGAGCCACCATGTGGTTGCTGGGAATTGAACTCAGGACCTTTGGAAGAGCAGCTGGTGCTCTTAACCTCTGAGCCATCTCTCCAGGCCTATTTAATTTTTGGGCAGGGATGTGCCGTAGCACCCACATAGAGGTCAGAGGACACCTGGTAGGCATTGGATTTCTCCTTCCACCGTGTGGGTCTGGGGATGGAACTTGGGTTGTTCGAGTTGGTGTCAAGTTTGTTTCCTGTCAGGGCCATCTTGCCAGCCCTACTTGGCTCTTATTATTTGTATGTGTATGTGGTATGTATGTATATGTATGTTCCCATATGTGCATGTGAAAGCCTGAGGTTGATGTCAGCAGTTTTCATCAATCACTCTCTACCTTATTGAGGCAGGGTTGCTCAGTTGAACCCAGAGCTCACTGATATGGCCAGTCTAGTCTATTAGCTTACCCTGAAGAGCCTGTATCCCCTTCCAAGCACTGGAACTATAGCCAGCTTGTCAGTCTCACCCAGCAGTCACACAGGTTCCAGGATCTGGACTTCGGTCCTCACACCTGCATGGCACCCTTTATCCACTGAATGTAAATGAAGTTTTGGTTTCTTTGTAAACTCAATTATGTTGTATAAATATGTTTTTGTTTTAATCTCAAGTGTGGGGTTTCAGTTGGGCTATTATAGTTTGTTCACAGCTGTTAATTGTCATGTGCAGGCCGTGATCTTTGCCAGCGGGTAATCTTTGCATGCTCCACCTGTGGCATGGAGAGGGGCACGTTCTAGGACTCTGAGAGTTTAAATAGGAGAGCCGAGAACGAGAAGAAGTGCGTGTGGTGGTGTTTGGTGTTGACGTGTGGCCGGTAGCAGTTTGGAGAGACTAGAAACCGTGTGGCAGTTTGGAGCAGACAGAGGGAGAGAAATGCTTTGGGGACTGCTAGTGACTGCGGTTGATGGAGATTGGTACAGAGCCCTAGAAGAACCCTTGACCCTAACTAGCAGGGAGAGGTCAAGGGTTCTGGGTTCCCTCTCCCCACTAACCTTTTCTCTCCCACTTAAGGTTGGGGGATTGGTGGAAGGGAGGTAGACAAACACTCCAAATAAGGTAGAGTTTCGAAAACACTACAGGTGTCTTTCTGCTGCAACTCAGCCATCTCTGTGCCTGAACTAGACTCGTAAGGCCTTCTTGCTCCTGACCAGCTGTATATGGGTCTCTCCTGGGAGGACCTCAGGCAGCCTGAGGAGGTGGAGCAGGGCCTGGGAAAGCCTCTCTCTGCTGGTCCCTGGGTGTGCATCAACTCTCTCCAGGCTACCATACTTGTTCCATTCCAATCGGGGTCTGAAACAGCTTCTTCTACTAACGCGCCTCCTTTCTTGAGGGTCCAGTCCTGGCTCCACTTGGCCAGCTGTGGGCAGTGGGGCAACAGCAAACGTGAGCCAGGTGGAACCTCGGTGTTCTCTCCTGCAGCACGGGCAGCAAAAGCGCATGCCATAACCGCCTATCTGCTGGCCTCAGCAAAGCGGCCTGAGGAGGCCCTGTAAACACTGTCCCGCTGCTGTGACAGATGCCCGGGAAAAGCAAGACTTGTTTCAGCGCACAGTTAGGGTGCAGTCCATCTCAGAGAGGAAGCGGTGGCAGCAGGAGCCTGAGGTGGCTGCCTGGACAGTCAGGAAGCAGAAGTCATGAATGTCGGTGCTCAGCTGTCTTGGGGTTTCTACCGATGGAACACCAAGAGCAAAGAAACCCGGGGAGGAAAGGGTTAATTTGGCTTAGACTTCCAAGGCATCCTCATCAAAGGAAGCCAAGACAGGACCTCAAGCAGGGCATGGACTTGGAGGCAGGCGCTGATACAGAGGCCATGGAGGGGTGCTGCCTACTGGCTTTTTCCTCATGGTTTTCCCAGTCTGCATCCAGGACCACCAGCCCAGGGATGACGGCATCCACCATGGGCTGGGTTCTCCCCCAAAGGTCATTAATTAAAATGCCATAAAATTAGGATGACCGCTGCACCTGCCCAGGGAGCAGCACTCAAAGAATGCCAAGAAGAGGAAGAGGGCTCCCACCTGCTTACTGTGGTAGTCAAAGTTTGGGGTCCTTGTCCTCCCAGGTGAAGCTCCTTCAGGGTGGCAGTGCCTGTGTGTGTGTGCGCATGCATGCATGCATGTGTGTGTGTGTGTGTGTGTGCGCGCGCGCGCGCGCATGCGTGCATGCATGTATGTGTGCGTGCGTGCATGTGTGTGCACGCGCATGCGGGTATGTACCTGCTAGGAAAGTTGCTCCATGATGTGCAAGTATGAAGACTTAAGGTCCAGCTCCTCAGGATGTAAATGCTGGCCACCTGTGATTCCAGCTTTGGAAGGTGGAGACAGATTCCCCAAGCAAGCTGGTGAGTGAGACTAACCGTATCAGTCAGTTCTGGGTTTGATTGAGAGTCCCTGCCTCAGTGCATAACGTAAAATGTTGGGAGCTGCTGGTCTGCCAGCTTGCTTTGATACTTAGATCTCAGTGGCAAGATTGCTTTCACCATGGCCTTCACTGGAGTCAGTGATACATTTCCAAGTCTGTCTCCTTTTGTTTGAGGCAGCAGGTGGAATGTCTTGTCAAAGTCCCACCTTTTGCTTGACTTCCTTGTGAATTTACTCAGTGTGCTGAGGTGCTTTTGCTCTGGCTTAAAAGGCATCTGGAATAAATCGAGGCTTCCACTAGAGCCTCTCAGAAAGGTCCCATGTGCTGTGTATTGGTTTATTAATTTTAATCCTCACTGCCGACTCAAGAACCGTTCAGCTCTGCTGGTGGCTCCGGCAGTTTGGCGCCTGAATATGGGACTTGAGATCCTGGGAATCGGTGAAGGACACTGTTATCAAGCTTGAATCATAAAGTAAAAAGGGTGCAGTGAGTAAATCCGAGAATAAAAATGGGACAAGGCAGTAGCCTCATGTTTTTTGTATGGAATTTAGTTAGAGATAGTCTGTACATGCGTCATGGAACTGAGAAAGTTAAACTTTCAGGCTTAGAGAGAAAGGTTAAAAAGATGGGAGGCTTCAAGATGAAATGAGATTAAACCATCAGCTCCTCCAGAAGAGCTGTACGTCCCTCCTGACACTAATAATTTCTTGTTAGGAGACTTTGAGGATGACTTAGATCCTGATGAAGTTGCAGAGTTGGAGGAAGAATGAGCTAGGCAGAATGGAGAAGATATGACTGAGTTGTATGGTTTTCCAGTGCTAGAGTGAAAGAATCAGACTAACTTTGTAACCTATGTTTCTCTTACTTGCCTTATAACTTATATTTTCAAGTTTTAGGCCCATGTTAATTAAAACCTCTTAGTGCTTCTCCAGAGAGCAGAGGAATGTAAAAGTTCCTGACATTGGCAATCTTCGGGGCAGAGATAAGAAAGAAAACAAAGCAGAGGTCTCTACTAGGTGGAGAAAAATCACCAGGCCAGTGCCTGTGAGATAAACTTTGTTTTGGGAACTGGGCCAAATGGCCCCAATCCTTCTCCTGAATGGCTCCTAACCTTTGACCAAAAGCCTGCAGCCCCCACTCCCCAGAACAGACACTGGATTAGTTAATCACTCTTCCACATTTAACTGTGGCTATATCTTATATGTCACAAAATTCCAAACTGACTTGAAGATCAGATATTCCCTAAATATTTACGACAGGGCTGACCAGACCTGAGGGTGCCCAGAACTGACCAATTATTTTAAAAGTTAATGACCTCATCCAATTCTGGATTGCCAAGACTACAATCCCTGAAAATTTCCGAGCCTTGTCCTTTAAAAACCCGAGGCCTTTGTCTCCCAGTGCCACTCTGTGCTGACCAGCAGGGGTGACCCCATTGTGCAATGGTTAAAATAAACCTCTTGCGATATTGCATCGATGAGACCCAGTGTCCCGACTTCTCTTTATTCCTTCAGGAAATTAGGCTCATGCTGGGCCTAACAGAGCAGCCCGATGGACAGGGTAATATGGTGAGAGTCTATGCACATACACATTGTTCTTTTAAACAATTAAAAGAATTGAACGCTGCATGTGCTCAATATGATGCTACAGCGCCTTTCACCCAAGGTGTTTTTACTTTGTTGGAGTCCTTGTCTACTGAGGCCCTCTGCCTAGGGGACTGGAAACAATTAGCGAGATCATGCTTATCAGGAGGTGATCATTTATTATGGAAGTCAGAATTTGCAGAGCACTGTCAAGTTACAGCTGAACTTAATCGAGCTCAGAAGTTCCTATAACTTATGACATGCTTGCTGGGGAAGGAATCTACAGGGAAACAGGACAGCAATTGGATTTTGATGAGGCCATTTATGCTCAGGTAAATGCTGCTGCCCAAAAGGCCTGGAATAAACTTCCACAAACAGGTAGACAGGTGGAGGATTTGTCTAAAATCTGTCAGGGACCTGATGAATTATTTCAAGGTTTTGTAGCAAGATTAATGCAAACATCAAGCAGACTTGTAGGTGATACATGTTCTGGATTGTTATTAGTGAAACAATTGGCCTATGAAAATGCTAACAGTGCCTGCCAAGCGGCTTTGAGACCCTTTAGGAAGAAAGGAAGTATTTCTGACTATGTTAGGTTATGCTCTGACATTGGGCCGTCTTATACTCAAGGAGTGGTTATAGCCACTGCCCTACAAGGGAAGACTGTTAAAGAGGCATTATTTCAGCAACAGAAAGGCCCAAAGAAAGGAGTGTCTGGAAGTTGTTATGGTTGTGGGCAAATCGGACATCAAAGAAAAAAAATTGTCCTGATGCTAGTAAGAAAGAAGGGAATCAAAAGGAACCTGGTCTATGCCCAAGATGTAAAAGAGGAAAGTATTGGGCTAATGACTGTAAGTGTAAAAGAGATGCTGCAGGAAACCCTTTAATGCAGGGAAACTGAAAAAGGGGCCATCCCCAGGCCCTGAAACAATGTTATGGGCATGACAGAACATGGTCCCTCAGCAAGAAAATCCATTCAGGACCTCTGTAGAGCAAGTGCAGGTAGCGTAGGACCGGACCTCAGTTCCTCTACCTACACAGTATTAACTCTTGAAATGGGGATGCATGCAGGCCCTACCTACAGGAGTTTATGGTCTATTACCTAGGGGGCGACTATAGGATTATTATAAGGAAGAAGTAGTACAACTATGCAGGGAATTTAGTAGCTCCTGGAGTAAATGATGCGAATTATGAAGGAGAAATAAAAATTATGATACACTCTCCAAATGGAATTTCTGTAATAAAACAAGGTCAAAGATTAGCCCAATTAGTATTGCTTCCCCAAAGTCAGACAAAAAATGCAAGTAAAAAGGATAGGAGAGGAGATGCAGGTTTTGGATCCTCTGATACTTATTGGGTACAAGCTATTGGTCCCAATAAGCCTAAGCTAATGTTACAAATTAATGGAAGAAAATTTACAGGGCTATTGGATACAGGAGCTGATGTCTCTGTCTTAACTGATGATCAGTGGCCTATGCATTGGCCTAAACAATCCTCTATAACACAATTACAAGGGATAGGACAAAGCCAATGTCCAGAACAAAGCAGTGATGAGTTAACTTGGAAGGATGAGGAAGGACATGAGGGAACCTTTAAGCCATACATTGTTCCTGGCCTTCCTGTTAATCTGTGGGGTAGAGATGTGATGAGTAACATGGGAGTGTATCTTTACAGTCCTAGCAGTTAATTACTAATCAGATGCTTAATCAAGGACATGTACCAAATTCAGGATTGGGAAAATCTGGACAAGGCATAGCTCAGCCATTAATACCTACCCCAAGAAATTTAAAAAAAGGGTTGGGTCATTTTTAGGGGAGGTCACTTAACAACCTGTACCCCATGCATATCCAATAACATGGAAAGCAGATATTCCAGTGTGGGTGGATCAGTGGCCTCTTTCCCTTGACAAAATTAAAGCTGCTGAGCAGTTAGTACAGGAACAACTCGATAGCGGCCATGTTGCTCCATCAAACTCACCTTGGAACTCCCCTAATTTGTCATAAAAAAGAATTCAGGAAAACGGAGACTTTTACAAGATCTCAGAAAATTAAATGAGACCATGGAGTGAGTTATTGAGACCAGGAGCCTTGCAACCTAGATTGCTTATCCCTTCTGCTATACCTAGAGATACTTTTAAGATTATACTATCCCCCTACCCCCCACGCCCGGGAGGAACAGCCTAGCTAGATCCCAGAAGAGGACATTGCAGCCAGCCCTGAAGAGACAAGATAAGCTAGGGTCTGATGGAAGGGGAGGAGGTCCTCCCCTATCAGTGGACTTGGAGGGGGGCAGGAGGAGATGAGGGAGGGATGGGGAGAGTGGGAGGGAATGAGGGAGGGGGCTACGCCTGGGATACAAAGTACCTAACCTGTGATTAATATAAAAATAAATAAATTACATTTATATAAATAAAAAAAGATTTTACTAGATTTGAAAGATTGTTTTTATACTATTCTTCTTGCTCCTCAATACTGTAAAAGATTTGCTTTTAGCATGCCATCAGTAAATTTTAAAGAGCCTACAAAGAGGCATCATTGGCTTGTATTACCTCAAGGTATTGCAAACAGTCCAACCTTATGTCAAAAATTTGTGGCTCAAGCCGTTTCTAAAACTAGAGAAGCATATTCTTCTGTGTATATTATTCATTATATGGATGATATTTTGCTGGCTCATAAGAATGAAGGGATTTTATTAAGTGCTTTTGCACACTTACAACAAGCTTTGAAGGATTGAGGTTTAATCGTTGCACCAGAAAAGGTGCAGACAGAACCACGTTGTTTGTATTTAGGACATTGCTGGGTTGGTACCAGCAGGTAGAGCTGAGAGGAGGGTGGCCAGTCCAGCTGGATGCCCTCTGTGGCTGAGCAGGATAGCGAAGCAGGATGGCAAGTGTCGACTGCCCAAACCTCCCCGGATGCCCCAGGAATGAAACACCGAGCCGGGAGGTCTGTCGAAGCAGGAACTTGGTTTATTGAATTAAGCAGCCCTTTTTATAGGTTTGGGTCAAGGGGCAGGGTTAAGGAAGTGGGGTAAGATGACGTCAAGAGTGAGGTTAGGTGGTGCAAGGAGAGGCGGCCAGCGACAAAGCTCCAGGAACAGTTCCCAGGCGGATGTGCTGAGTCACTTTTGCCCGTGGAGGTGGTGCCTCTTAAATCGGAAGCCAAAGACAGGTCTCCAAACAGGCTTGGGTAGATGCTGCAGGCCTTATAAGGCCCAACATTTCCCCCTTTTTTCTTTTATTTGACAGCAGACATGGCCCCTGTCTTAGGTTGTCCCCCACATAGAGATCTTACCCGTCATTGAGTACCATGTAGCCAGCTTGTCAGGAGCTCCTCAGGACCTGCCTTAGGTGACCCCAGCATTTCTGGGGTCTTACCCATCATTGGTCAGATGGAAGGTGGAGGAGGGTCTTTCCTAGGAAGATACCTGGGCACAGGTGGAGTTGGATTCCTGGGTAGCTAGCCTATGATAATGTATTTCTACTCGATGCAGCTTAATTGCTTCTAACCTGTGCTGGATAATCTATATGACCTTGTTAAGAATGCATGGCCCAACAGTAAGTAGGAGAAGGAGAAGCAAGGGTCCAAGTAGGGGAAGAATATAGGGCAGGAGGCCATGAAAGCCAGTCCACGGGGGGGGGGGGGTGTTTCTTGGTGTTCTTGGCATCGTCTCTTGTTATGAGCGCTTAATTAGCCGGAGGACTTTTACTGAGATGTCGTGAGAGGGCAGCAGGGTATTGATAAAAGCCAATGCCAGAATGATTTTAGATGCTGCTTTAATGACACAAATATCTAAGAATTGCATAGCACATTATACATCTCATGGGGGATGCAACCTGACCACAGGTACAGGCTTGGATGTTTCGGTGTCTTGGTGGGCCCGGAGAACCTCAGCTCCCACCGGGCCTCGGATCTCACCTTCCAGGGCCGGTTTGTTAAGGTGGTTTGGGATTGATCAACAGTTGCTTGGGAATTGGCTGGTTATTGGTGATCCTGTAGTCTCCTCGCTTAGGAGTGTGACATATCACAAGTGGCTTCAGTCTGCGGTTTTTATACTTTATTCCAGGGCCTTGCTCAGCTTATCCCTCTTTCACACGTGCCAGCTGCTAATCAGCTGCCATTACCTAATTTCACTACCTAATGCCTTAAGGGCGTTACCTAGTCACTGTCACTAAGAGGTTTTCTAATCTCACCCTGACAGCCCTGCTGTCTTACAAGCTCTTAACTCCTTAAGGGCGTTACCTAGTCACTGTCACTAAAAAGTGTCTCTTAATTTTACTCCTGACAGCTCTGCTGTCTTATAAGCTCATTACATCTCTCCAAGTCTTCTTGGAGGGTTTTGATTTTTATCTCTGACAATGCCTGATTTATTGGCATAGAAGTAGCATTTTTCCTGCAAATACAAGCAGATGCCCCCTTTTTCGGCAGTTAGCAGGTCCAAACCCCTTCTGTTTTGAAGAACTACCTCCGCCAGGGAGTCTAACTGGTCTTGGAGGTCTTTTGTGGTGCTGGATACCGCTTGAACATCATCAATTGGCTGTTGGGATAGTGTGACGTAGGTATGCGAGGCTAGGCAGCTGTAACTCCCAGGCCAACCAAGAGAGGGATCGGCTGTATTGCCCTCTTGGACCTTCCTCCAATGTAGTAGAAGGAGAGCAGGGATACAGGCTCATCCCCAGGGATGATATCCACATCAGGGAGTAAGGTGGCCAGGGCGCAGAGACCTGTTCAGTTAGGAGGCAGGTAGGTAAAGGCCATTTCTCCCCTACAAAGGAACACTGTCCTGGGGGAGGGGCAAAGAGGGGATTTCTTCAGGGTGGAGTTAGAGTGGTAGAGGGAGGGGTGGACACCGCCAACATCAAAGCTGCTATTATCAGGATGGGGCAATGCCCGGAAGCAGTTCCCTGTGGAAAGGTCAGGAAGAGGTTGAGCAGGGAACAGGGGGGTGATAGAGCAGTTATTTGAAAAGAAAGTCAGATTGATACTCGTACCATTGGTCATTAAAGCTAGAGGCTGAGGAGCCCCTGAGTGAAGGCAAAGCCAGCAAGCTCTGGCCAGGGCAGGATTGGTCCGGTTTAACATAGAATAGGTAAGCTCCAAGAGTGATTATGTGTTTGGGTCCTGAGCAAGTTTACCTCATCTCTCAGGTAAAGGCAGTGGATGGTAATTAAGTTCAGGAAATAAGGTTTGAATAAGTTCTTCTATTTCCTTCTGAACCTTGAGCTCCCTGACATTAACTTGAACACCCCCACCGTCTGTATAGCCAATGGGGGCCTCATAGTTTCAACAGACCCTCTGTCCTGCCATCCCAAAGCAGGGAGACTGAGCTAGGCTCCCTCCTTCTATCCACCCTCTGGGGCCCCCACCTTGTATAGCACTGTGGGTGCCCATCCAATATGTTTTGTTATTGCTTTTGCAGACACATGTCTGGGCCCCAGTATAGCATACTGCATGCATTGGGGAATAATAGGAAGTTCAAGGACAATCTACAGGTTGACCATCACCTTTAGGAGGGATGAGTTTGGCTTAGGTCGACAGAACCATTTGTTGGACTGTGAGAGTACATTACCTGATGTGTCAAGAACCTTATATGCTGTCCTATCTCCACAGTCCACCTGTGCAATGACTTGCCCATGGGTATAACTATGGAGTATTCCACCCTTGCATTCACAGGGCGTCCCCGTCTGCTTCATGATAATCTCTCTTCACTGATCCATGCAATCTTCCTAAGGGTCACCAGGGAAAGGATTGTCTTCCACATTTTCATTGCTTTCTGGGGAAATAAAAGAATGCTTCTCAGAGGTAGATAACTCCCTGAAGGGGTCATCATCATCATCCTCACCCTTTCGTGGTGGCAAATATTTTATATCTCTGGCTGGCACCCATATGGGTCTCTTCTCATATTTAGGGACTATCCCTTCCTGCTGTGAGGAGAGGGTCGGGTCCTCTCCAGGCTCCTGTCAATGGATCTCTCCATCTGACTCTTACGGAGCTACATGGAGTGAATGTGGACCAATGTTTTTGAAATTGTGACTGATACTTGTTATCTTTTGAAGAATTTAAAATATTTACAGTAAATGGTACGTTTTTCAATTGATCATGAGGGGGTAATGATTTCCATCTTTTGTTTTTGTAATCTTTTGGTTTTGTATCTTTAAAGTTTGGTTAAATCTTTCTGCTATGGCTTGGCCCTTTGGATTATAAGGAATGCTAGTAGTATGAGAAATTTTCCATGTCTGTAAGAATTCCCAAAACGGTTTGCTTATAAAGCATGGACTGTTGTCTGTCTTAATACTGTTAGGTAGACCCAAGGTGGCAAAGCACTGAACCATATGACTGAAAGCCTGTTTGGACTTCTCTCCAGCATGAACCAAAGCCCAAAGTACATGCAAGAATGTATCCACTGAAAGGAAAATGTATTTTATTTTGCCAAATGGGGAGTAGTGAGTCACATCTATCTGCCAGAGATTATTGGGACGCAATCCTCTAGGATTAATGCCCGACTTTTGGAGGGGTGGTAATTGAAGGAAGGGTTGGCATGACCTTCAGGTTTTGATAATCTTTAACATCTTTAACAGGGACTTGTGGGAATTTATTTCTGAGGCCTCTCCAATTAGTATGAGTTAAGGAATGGAAGTCTGAAGCCTCAGTCACTGTTTTTAGTTGTGTCCCAGATGCCAAACTATCGGCTAGCTAGTTTCCCTCTGACAAGAATCTGGGAAGGTTTTGACGTCCTCTGAGATGTTGTAGATATAGGGGGTTAGCTCTCAGTCGGAGAAAAAAACAGGCCTGAATCATAAGAGGAGTTATGGGATTTGTACCTAATTTAATATGGGCCTCAGCTAAGGAAGGTAGCAGATTTACAACATAAAGGCTATCTGAAAACAAATTAAAGGGCTCCTTAACCTTATCCAAGGCAAGTACGACTGCATAAAGTTCCTTGAACTGGGCTGAGCCTTCAGCCTCCTGGGAAATGGCTTGGACAGGAATCATTTTAACATTGGGCCTATGGGGTGGATAGACCACTAATGAGGCTCTCCTATTTCCCCCATCTGTAAAAATTGTTAGAAATTTGGGATTAGGTTGGGGGAGAAAAAGTCTTGGCAGTCTCCAGGCTAATCGTGAAAAGGAGCTCATCCACTTATGGGGAGCATAGTGACAATCAATAGTACCCCCAAGCCCTTCCAAGGCTAAGGCAATCCTGGGATTGTTTCTCTGAAGCCATGTAAAGTCGGCTATCTTGTAGGGAATTATCAGAGTGTGGCTCCACACCCAACACTCTGACTGAAATATCTCTTCCTTTAAGAACACGGTCTGCTACTTGGTGAGTCATGTGGTAAACCTGTGGGGGTCCCTCCAACTGAAAGGTGAAGCCAGTGGGTGGGTTTTCCATCTTGGGCTAATAAGGCAGTGCAGAGGGCCTCCCCGAGGAAGAGATTCAGGCTGACAGGACTCAAACCTCTTTAAAGCTGCTGTATCTGTGGCTTGTTGAACCTTCTGTAAAATTTGTTGATGTCGTGAGGATAAAACAATTTTTGTAGTAAGATCAGAGCCCTTTAAAAGGTCAAAAAGTGGGGACCGGTCCTCTGTGGAAATGGGAACCCACGCTGCATCCAATTGATCTCTCCCGGCAATTTCTGGAATTGAGTTAGGGAGTAAGAGTCTTGAAAATGTAACTGTGGCTTCATCGGGGAGACCCCCTCAAGAAACTGTGGATCCCGAAAGGGGTGCGTCTGAATTTTTTCAGGGGCCACCTTAAAGTTGTTGTCTTTAAGAATAGTAAGGCACTTAGTCATCAAGTCTTGCAGCCCGGCAGGGCTGGGACTCCCCAAAATAATATCATCCATATAGATATAAAATAAGGCATCTGTTTGATTTATTAAAGGAGTTAAAAGGTACAGCATATAATATTGGCATATAGCAGGATTATTGGCCATGCCCCGAGGCAACACTGTCCACTCAAACATCTGATCTGGGCCCTGAAAATTTATTGAGGGTGATGAAAAAGCAAACTTTTTTGTATCCCTGGGATGGAGTGGGATAGAGAACAGTCCTTAATATCAATCACGGTCAAATGGAGACTACAGGGGTCCAGGGCAATCCCCTTTGAGGGGTCCCAAAGGATATCACCCTCTCATTAATCTTTCTTAGATCATGTAAAAGTCTCCAGGAGCCATTGGCCTATTTTTATCACAAAGACAGGTGAAGTCCAGGGGCTAGTAGAGGGTCTTATATGTCCCAGATTGAGTTGCTGTTGGAACAAAAATTTTAACTCTGTTAGCCTAGCAAAAGGTAGGGGCCACTGCTCAACCCAGACTGGGTCCCCAGGGGTCCATTGGATTTTTGGGACCAAAGGGTGAACAGTGGCCTTTAGAATTGGGAGGGGGGGAACCGGGAATGTTTGTTTCTTAATTGCTCAAAAAAAGGATCATCCAGGTAGTTGGGATGGGCATTTCGTCCCTGCTCAAATTGCTGTTCATATTCCTCGTGGTCTAATATGTCTTGGTAGAGGGCCTTATGATCAGTGGTAATATAGGCCTCGGCTTCTCCAAGAACAACATCCTGTCCCAGAAGGTTGGTAGTAAGACCAGGGACCACTAGGGGGCGCACTTCTCCTGCCGTCAGGATCCACCCAAGGCCGGCCAGTCCGGAGTCTCCCATGACCTTGATTGTGCGCCCACACCTATTAGGGAGGGGCCGGGGATGAGCTGCCAGGAGTGAGGGGCCTCCTCCTTTCTGATCACAGTACAGGTCTGCCCCTGTATCAATTAGGAACCGGAAGCTCCTGTCCCCGATTGTGAGTGTCATTTTAGGTCTTATACCAGGGGCCAGGGGGACAGTCCAATGACTTTTGGTCCCTTTCTACCCCTTATTTAACGGAGCTGGGGATGGCCCGGAGGGGAGTTTAAAGGTTTACCTTTAAGGTTGAATCGGGATCTGCAATCATTGGCCCAGTGAAAACCCTTTTTGCATTTGGGACAGGGCTTGCCCGGTAAGGTTCCTGATGTGCTGGCACCAGGAGCATCTTGAGACCTGTTGGCATTCTCGTTTAAAATGGCCGTTCTGTCCGCAGCCAAAGCATGTCTGCCCCTGAGCCGTAGTGACCTGCTGAAGTCATTTCCTCCTGGCGGGCTGTTTGCATGGCGGTAGCCATTGCCCAGGTCTGAAAGGAAGTGGTTCCCACATCTTTAGTGGCGACAATCCACTTACCCATCCCCATACTGCGCATCCCCGCGCGGGCCAGCTTGTGATCTGAATTCATGCCATGTGGCTTAACAAACATTGCGAAGCTCCCCCCAGGGGACGCTTTCTCCTCAGACTTTTATCTACCCGTCTATAAAGGAAGGGAGGTCCTCTGAGGCCTTTTGTGTAATTCCTGAAACGGGGGATTCTGTAGGCCCCTCATTTAGCTTTCTCCAGGCCGCCAGGCCTGCCGCTCTAACCTGCTCCTGATACGGGGCTGGGCGAGCAGCCTGTTGGAGGCCTGTGGAGTATTGGTCAGCTGTGCCCGAAAGTGTTCCATAAGTTATAGGCACTTGGGGTTAGCTCGTTGGTTGCCTTCCCCCTGGACCCTGCATTCCTCCTTGTAGGGGGCCAACCATTTAAGGAAGGCCGGCTCCAAAAGGACAGCCTTGGTAAGGTCCATCCAGTCTCGTGCAGTGCACAACTGGTGGGCCAGCCCCTTGGGAAGGGTCTCAGCCCAAGGCGAATTGGGCCCATCCTCAGCCACTGCCTTACGCAGTTCCTTGAGGTCTGGAGCCCCCAAGGTGTCCACCTGGGGGGACTGGCTGCCCCAGGAGTGGTGGTGACCGGGAAAAGTTCCACGGGTCTCTCCAGATATGGAGGGGGTATAGAGGGGCCAGCGAAGGGGTTAGTAAGTGAGCCTTGTTTCAGCCAGAGGGGTAGGGGCTGGCCAGGGGGCATTCTCCAATGGGTCTAAAGAAGGATATATGTTCTGTCTCTGGGGAGGGGGGTCATCATCTGGCTTAATGCTGGTTTTAGCCCTGGCACCTTCTTCCTTTTTGGGGGTCAGCTCCTCCCGTCCACTTTCCTGTCTCCTACCCTTGTCTTTATGTTCTTTGGGTGGTCTTGGAGGGAAGCAGTCCTTAAGGGCTGTGACCAGGAGAATGACTCCCAGAGGGGGATACTCCCCATCCTGGACCTGTGCTCTGTTGACCAGGGCTTCTACTAGGTCTCAGGTGTCCCAGTCAAACAGGGCGCCCTCATCTGGCAGCCATGGAGCAACCTTTATAACATACTTCCATGCTTGAAGGGCTTGGGCATCAGACAGAGTGAAACCCCTACTTATAAGCAAAATTCGTAGGGATTCCAGACTTGGGTTGGATTTTTTAGATGAAGAGGGCTGCCCCATATTTAATGGGGGTACACTCACCCGCAGACCAGTTGGCCTGTCAATGTTCTTCTGTCAAGCAAGTTCCTCACATGGGGCACCCGTCTGCTGGGTCGGTACCAGCAGGTAGAGCTGAGAGGAGGGTGGCCAGTCCAGCTGGACGCCCTCTGTGGCTGAGCAGGATAGCGAAGCAGGATGGCAAGTGTCGACTGCCCAAACCTCCCCGGATGCCCCAGGAATGAAACACCGAGCCGGGAGGTCTGTCGAAGCAGGAACTTGGTTTATTGAATTAAGCAGCCCTTTTTATAGGTTTGGGTCAAGGGGCAGGGTTAAGGAAGTGGGGTAAGATGACCTCAAGGGTGAGGTTAGGTGGTGTAAGGAGAGGCGGCCGGCAACAGAGCTCCAGGAACAGTTCCCAGGCGGATGTGCTGAGTCACTTTTGCCCGTGGAGGTGGTGCCTCTTAAATCGGAAGCCAAAGACAGGTCTCCAAACCCGAGCCAGGCTTGGGTAGATGCAGCAGGCCTTATCAGGCCCAACACTCAAGTTCCAACAGTATTCACAGATGGATCTTCAAATGAAAAGCTGAATATGTACTGCAGGGACAAACTTTTGATTTGCAAACATTGCCAGCCTCAGCTCATTGTAGAATTATGAGCTGTTGCTGCAGTCTTTAAAAATATGTCTTCAACCTCTTTCAACTTGTACACTGATAGCCATTATATTACTAAGGCTTTGCAAGTACCTTAACAGCTAATAACCATATACAATATCTATTTAGAGAGATTCTACAAAATATTCAGAGCCGTGTGCAGCCTTGTTACATAGGGCATATTAGAGCTCATTCAGGACTTCCTGGACCCCTAACTTTAGGGAATGATTTAGCAGATCAAGCCACACGCTTGGTCGGATTAAATCAACAAGAATTGACTCAACAATCTCATGCCTTACATCATCAAAATAGTCAGAGCTTAAAAAAGCAATTTAATACTACCAGAGAAGTCATTAGATAATTTGTAAGATTATGTTGAGAGACCAAGAGATTAAAGATGGCTATTTTTAGTGCTTGAGGCCTAAAATAGTTGGGTGGGGAGGTCCAGTAATGCTCTGAGGGGAAGAACTCGCCTTACCACATTCTTTACCCACACACTAGAGATATAGTTGCTAGGGAATTAGCCCATTCCCCCTAGAGAGGTATGGGGACCTTCCTATAGCCAATCAGTTCAAAATGCAATGTTTCAACCAATAGATGCTTGCCAGGTAGAAATTGCCCCTGCCTTAGGCATGCTGGGAGGGAACAGAATCTTTAAATTACCCAACTAACCTGAGCACAGGGCTCTCGGCTCTTCACCGCTTCGGCGGTGGGGGCTGTGAGCCCAAGCTGTAGCTTGTAATGATTTATAATAAAAAGATCCTCATGTGATTTGCAACGGACTCAGCTCCTGGTGGTGGTCTTTTGGGGAATCATGATTCGGGCACAACAATGTTCTTCTTGTCCTGAACATTTTAATGTACCTCGATATGGTGTCAATCCTAGAGGATTGACTCCCTATCGTTTGTGGCAAATGGACGTTACTCATATCCCAGAATTCACTCATATCCCGTGAACTAAAATATGTTCACGTAACAATTGATACTTTTTCAGGATTTATCATGACAACTCCCTTAGCAGGAGAACCCACCATACACATTATAAGTCATCATGTCAAATGTTCTGCTACAGTTGGCATTCCTTCCATTATAAAGACTGATAATGGTACTGCATATCTTAGTCAAGCTTTTCAGCGGTTTTGTGTGCAAATGAATATAAATCATAAAACGGGTATTCTATTTAATCCTCAAGGCCAAGGAATTGTTGAGTGTGCCCACAGATCTCTTAAGAAACAATTGCAAAAAACAAAAAAGGGGGAATTATATCCCCAAACACCACAGAATTATATCAAATCATGCTCTCTTTATTTTAAAATCTTTGAATGTGGATATACAAGGCCATTCTGTGGTTGATCGATTGTGGTGCCCAATACCAAAGATAATTATGCCCAAGTAAAATGGAAAGATCAGATCATTGGAATATGGCAGAGCCTGGACCCCGTATTAATTGGGAAAGAGGGCATGTTTGTGCTTTTTTCCACAGGACGCAGAAGGAGCCAGGTGGATCCCAGAAAGGCTGATTCAATTGGCAGGAATTGTTCCCCAGAAGGAGAATTTCCTGTTGTGGACCATGGTGAATTCTGTCCTGATGGTGAATGGAAAGCCACACTGGGCTTATGCTCCTGACCCACCTTTGTCTCATTCTGCTCCTGAGAGAAGATGTCATGCAGGGAAACCTTATCAATGGACTGGACTTGATTTATCTGTTAATGAGGACAATTCTCAACAAAATCAGAAAGAATGAAAAAGAGGACTGACTATGGGACTTTGATCTGATTCTGGTTTTCAGCAGACCTATATTTGGAAGCTTGCCACAGAAACTCGTGGGAGGCCCTGTAACTGCCTATGTAAATTCTCCTTATGCTTTGTTGTTTGGAAATGATAACAAGATTTAAACTTTAATGTTTCTTGCCATCAGTGTAAACTAACAGATGGTATTTCTAAGTTCTCAAATGGTTCTGGTTGTTTGACAGCCTTTTACTATGGTTCCTGTGAATGTTTCTCAGGCTTGGTATTTACACAAGGGGTCATCTTTTAAGTCACTTTTTTGTAGTGTTATTTTGGACTTGGCTTATTACTCTTATTAGGAGTACATCTCTTACCAGTGATAATTAAAACCTTCCTGAAGGCCTTTTAGAATGTTAAAGCTGATCTGATCTGCATAAGATTAAACCCAGTGTCTAACCTAGCAGAGATTGGTAGTCAAAGACAGGTGAGATCTCTCTAAAAAATATTCAACCTGAGACAGGGCATGAATGATGGAATTTGTGTACCAATGATGGGTAAGAATATATCTTTTAAGAGAGACAACCTAAGACAGGCACAATCTTCTGCTTCATAGTTCTTATGTTATGGTCAAATTAAAAAAAAAAAAAAAAAGCGAGACCTGTTGGGAGCTGCTGGTCTGCCAGCTTGCTTTGATATTTAGATCTCATCAGAAAGACTGCTTTCACTATGGCCTTCACTGGAGTCAGTGGTAAATTTCCAAGTCTATCTCCTTTTGTTTGAGGCAGCAGGTGGGATGTCTTGTCAAAGTCCCACCTTTTGCTTGACTTCTTTGTGAATTTACTCATTGTGCTGAGGTGCTTTTGCTCTGGCTTAAAAGGAGTCTGGAATAAATCAAGGCATCTAGCTTCCACTAGAGCCTCTCAGAAAGGTCCCATGTGCTGTGTGTTGGTTTATTACTTTTAATCCTCACTTCCGACTCAAGAACCATTTTGATTCTGCCAGCAACTCCGGCAGGAAAATAATCATAGAGACCCAATAAACCTCCAGACTCTACCTGCATGCATGGTTAGCATATGTACCCACACCATGTGCAAACATCACACACACACACACATGGAAATGGGGAAAATAAAAGAATCCATCTTGCTTTATGCAGCCCTGGAAATTTCCAGATCAGCACCACACACAAGTAGACCATGCATGCTTTGTTCAGGGTCAGTGGGAAGAGAATAGGGTGAGGAAGATGCAGGGGGGTGGTGGTGTTGATTATTAAGGTTTAGTATTGATTTATCTTTTAGTTAAACAGTAGTTTTTACTAAACCAGCTGTACACCCAAGTCACCACAGAGAAACTAGGATTTATTTAATTAACCTAGAGCACAATGTTGGGCAATAGTTACTCCATCCTAAACCTCCAAGCCTGCATAGCTTCCTCCAATTCAGATTGCTCACATTATACTTTTAGTCATACCTTAGGTCCAGTTCATCTCCTCCTGGTTCCAAGTCCTCTCCTGCTGATCTCTGCCCTCTGACTCCTCCTACTTATTTCCTTTTCCTTCCCTCCAGACCAGCATGTCCCACCCTATTCTCTTCATTGCTCAGCATTGGCTGGTTGTTTTATTGATGATACAGAGAACAAATGGTGGGATGTTTACACAAACTTGAGACAAACTTGCTTATTCTAAGCATCACAATGTAATGTCTAGATTGAAACCAGATAGTGGGGTAGAGAAATCAGCATTTGAATGAACGAGGGTAAATTGTATACATTCCACAAGAGCATTATACCAACAGGGTTGAGAAGGATGAGAAGCTGAAACTCTGCCGCAATGAAATGAAATACTGTGTGGCAGGGCTCTCCATGTCTTCACCAGCCAGAGAGCCTCACCAGGGCTCTAACCAGGAAAACCCTGAGCCCCTCTGCGCCCCACCCCTGTCCCGCTGGGGTCTGTAGTGCCGACTCCTCCTTCCACTGTGTCGTTGGCACTAGTAGATTTCTTCTTTGTTCGAGACAGGGTTTCTCTGTGTAGCCCTGGCTGTCCTGGAACTCACTTTGCAAACCAGGCTGGCCTCAAATTCAGAGATTGCCTGCCTCTGCCTCTGAGTGCTGGGATTTTAAAGGCATGCAACACCATCACCCAGCCTTTTCTCTTCTTTTACCAATCTTGCTCCAAGTTTATCACTTTATGTATGGGTGTTAGTTTTTGGGCAGGCTGCTTCTGAGTTGCCTAGCAACCTATGGTGCCATCATGTGTCACCCTCTCCTGGGAGGTCAACATATTGATGGTGAACTTAGTGCAGACACCCAATCGGAACAGCACACTATGGCCCAGAACTCCTGGACTCAAGCGATCCTCCTGTCTCAGCCTCCTGTGATGCTGGCACTACAGGCGTGTGCCACCGTACCCAGGGTAACATTGTAGGTCTGTTTGGGCCTCACACTCGGGCCCCACAGACATATTGCCAACTTCTGTCTTGGGAGGCTTCAGATGCCTTCTCAGTTCTCTTCATATGCAGGAGACCAGGCCTTAAGCCCGAGTCCTAGAGTTGCTATTGTCAGGCCTAGACACAACATGCCTTGTTGCCGGATGTAACCTTTTACCATCCCTTTAGCTAAAGGACAACACATGTTCATAGCAGTCTCACCTATGTCTCATGGTAAATAATTAGATACAAAGGCCTAAGAAAAATGGGCCTTAAATGGGCCTTAAAACACTAAGAAAGTGTTTTAAGGTTGATAAATGCAAGTTATAAAGGTTGTAAGGTCTAAGGTGATTTAAGGTATCCTAAATAGGTAAAAATGCTTAATATTTTCCCCTGTTGCTATGCTACTCTTATATTGACTGTCTAGAGCTTTGACCTTTATCACTAGAGCTCCGATTTATTAATCTAACTCTTCTACAAAAACATTCCACTACACCACCCACTATCATGGTTCCAAGCTCAAGATTTAAAATCTTCATAATGTGTAATCATACTAAAGGTTAAGATCAAGTGAGCTTCCCCCTCTACTTCATGAAAGGGTTCTGCCTTTTCAGAACTCACCTTAAAGAATGCTTATGCTGTTAACACAAATGTGTATGTCTACTGCCTTTTCTACAATGTGTATTTCAGTGCAGATTACAATTGTGATGCTAAAGTTTTATCTCCTTTGTAAAACTTAGAAGTAATTCTTGTAAGCTGCAGGAAATCCACCTGAACCCACCTCTCAGATCAAGAACTCCAGGTAAGTACTGCACCTATTGCCTGTCTCAGAGGTGGGATTCCTTCCCTTTCCCTGGCTTTGGGACCTCCCTTTCCTGGCTACAGATTGCTACATTCCTACATCCAACACCAGCCATTTGGTGAGTCTTCACTTCTGGTTAGCACAAACGCTTCCCACTGCTCTCGCCAACCTATATCTAGGACCTCCTTTTCCCTTGGGTAAGACCTTCCCTCTACCAGCATGGTTTCTCTTCCTCTCCCTCTTCTGTGTTAATGAAAATCCTACCTAGGTAAACTGTGTCTGCTATGGGCAACTGTGCCCTTGGTCTCTGGCCAACGCTGATGAGCTGTTGGAACAGATTGTACCAATCTACTTTACTGAGTCAAACCTTGCTCTTGAGATGCCTAGATAGGTCACTGACTCCTACCTGCCCAATGGGAATAGACCATTCATCCATTCCTCCAGATTCTCCTCTGGGATGTCTTCTGGAGAATTTCAGATTTCTACACCTAGTGCCTGCTTTAAGGGCCTCTAAGCTAACACACTCCTGTAAACAAACTTGGCCTCAATTTCCTTAGATGGCAGATCCAAAGCAAAGCCTTTTTAATTACTGCCAGTGATTGGGTAAATGGAGATTCCCATGTTTAAGTCTCTTTGATCTAAGCCTTCCACCTCTGTTCGCTCTTCCAAAAGTTTTAAATGTACACCTAAAGAAATTTTCTCCATAACCAACTTAACTTTGTTTTTTGCCTCCAGTATCTTGCCAGACCCAGGTGTTTCCTACATCCACAACAGCCCCAAAGCAGCTACCACAAGTGTCCCAGTGACCTCACAGACTTCCATCAAGCTGGTCCTGCACTTTCCCTCCCAGCCATGGATGTTCTCACAGACCCTGGACAGCATCAAATCAGCTTGTTCTTCCCGGACTTGGCCAGCAGTTCAGCCTTTTGAGCTCCCTGCAGTGACCCCAGTGTCAGCAGGAAGTAGCCAGAAGAGAATCTACGCCTGTTATTCACTTACTACTAACAAAAGGCTGGAATATTGTGCTCCAGGCCCAGGGCAAGCAGCTCCAGGTTCTCCCAGCCTTCCTCAGTCCCTACCTGCTGCCTTGGGTGGCTGTCAACTCTCTACTGGCAACCCTCTGCCCTGAACTTTCCAAGGCAGGGGCTTCCCCTCCTCCTCTTGACCAGTAATCTGGACATTTTGTTGCTATTTCTCTCTCTCTCTCTCTTTTATCCCCTTGCATGGCAACCAAGAGCTGCTTCCAATGAACCTAAATTTATATACTTTAACCTGCCTTACATGAGAAGCAGCCCAAGCTCCTTGTTTTTTAATCATAGAAAAAGGGAGGAATGTTAGTATTTAGGCAGCCTGCTTCTGGATTGCCTACCAACCTATGATGTCATCATGTGTCACCCGCCACATAGCCACACCTGGCAGGCGTGGTTAAGTTTCTCCTTAAAAGGTTCAGCCCACCACTTTGTCTCCCTCTTGCCCTCTCCCCTTTCTGTCAGGGCACCCCTCTCCCCCTATCATGTCTCACTCTCCTCTCTCTCTTCATCTCCATCTAATAAACCTCTTTCATATAAAATCTGCTGTGTGCATCATCGTTTTGTTTGGTCCTAACAATAGGTTTTCAGATATCTAGGTTCGGGTTATTATTATTATTGACTTTAGGTTTTTATTTCCTTTTCTATGCTTGGGCTTATTTTGCACATTTTCTTTTCCTGTTTTTGGTTTGTTTTATTTTTGACATAGGGTCTCACTGTGTAGCCCAGCATAGCCTTGGACTTGGAGTGACCTCATCTTCTAGAGTACAGACCTACACCATGGTGCCTGGCTCTTTTTCTGAGTTGTTGGTTTTCCATTAAAAGTGAACATTTATTTAGCTGCTGGGTGATGTGTGAGTGTATGGGTGCATGCAGATGCCATGGCATATACATGGAGATCCAAGAACAACTTTAGGGAATAATTTTTTTCACCTTGTTGAGGTGGGTCTCTCATTTTGGGCATGTGAACATGTCATGGTGTGTGTGTGTGCGTGCGTGCGTGCGTGCGTGTGTGTGTGTGTGTGTGTGTGTGTGTGCATGCGCATGTGCGTGCCCAAGCAAGTGCATGAATGTGCTTATGGGCAGGTCAGAATACAACTTGTGTGAATTGGTTCTTTCTACCATATGTTTTCCAGGGACTGAGCTCAGATTATCAGGCTTGGCAGCCAATGCCCTGACCACTGAACCGTCTTGTTGACATGTTGGGCACTGTGTGAAGGTGTGTTTCTGTATTCAATTGTTAACACTGTACGGGCAGAGAACTGAGGACTAGCTGATCTTGGTATTGCTATTCTTATGGCCCATCACTGGCCTCATATTTTATAATCATTCATCCTCCTTTCTTGCTTATTGGCTAACACAAAGTTCTGACTGCCAATAGCTGGGCAGGAAAGGGAAGCAGAACTTCCATACAGAGAGTGGGTGTCTGGGAGGATGAAACCATATGTGGGAGATTCAGCCAGTGAACATGGGGGTGAGGGGAGGTGGAGAAAAGACATAAAGAGGAGAGAGAGGTAAAGAACTATTCATGTGGAGGGTTGTGGGCTAGAGAAGCCAGGATAAGTTAGATGAGCTAGCTGATAGTCTGCCCAGCTAAAGACAGAAGCTTTAAAATATTAATAAATCTCTGTGTCTTTATTTAATCTGCTGGCAGGTCCAAGAAAGTTGTGCTATACTGACCCACTTATCAGTAAAGTAACAGCTTAGTTTATTGATTTGAGATCTTCTTTGTTTTTAATTATGTGTCTGTCTATGAGGGTATGGGCATATGAAAGCAGTGCCTGTGGAGGCCAGATGAAGGCATTGGATCCCCCTGGGACTAGAGTTTCATGCTGTGAATGGCCCTGTGGGTGCTGAGAACTGAACTTGGGTCCTCTGCAAGAGCAGCTCTCTTTTTATATGAGCATTTAAGGCTGTAAGTCATCCTGTGAGAGCTGCTTTAGAGTATCCCTGGACATTGGATACAATTTGTTTATTTTTCCTTAATGATTTTTTTTTTAGCTCAATTACATTGTAGCCAGAAAACATATCCTAGTTTCTTTAAGTTTGTTAAAGTTTAGCATGGTGGCTGGTTCTGATGCAGTAAAAAATAATGTTCTAGAAATGTCAATAAGAGATGGCTCATAGATAGTATTCTTTATTTTTATTTTGGTTTTTAGAGGCAGGACTTCTTTGTGTAGCTCTGGCTATCCTGGAACTCTCTGTACACCAGGCTGGCCTCAAACTTGGAGATGAGCTTGACTTTGCCTCCGCAGTGTTGGGATTAAGGTGTGCACCACCACTGCCTGGCTTGTTATTCATTCTTCCATTCTGTATCCTTACTGATTTTTTTTGCAATTACTGAAAAAAACTGAATATGAATCACTCCGGCTCAGGATAGAACACTACAGAAGGACAAGATGCCTTAGTTGTCTGAGAGCTGAGTCAAAGCACATTTCTTGGTTCTCGGACCATTAATGGCACATGAATTTGTGTCTCACCAGTCCCCTGCTCCCTGGGTAGGAGTTCATAGGAAATGACTAGCTTCCAGATGTCAACTGCGTACCCCCAAATACAAGTTTAGAACCCCCTCATCCACATGCTTCTCTACGGTGTCTTTAAGGAGGGAGCTTTGTCGCTTTCTGGGCACCTACCGACCCTCCTCCACCCCTGCTGAACATTCTGTGTTTACCTGAAGCTCTCTGGGCAGATGACGGGAAATGGGTTGGAAGACTGGCATAAATTTAAAAGGACTAACCTGGCCCAACGAGATGGCTCAGTGGGTAAAAGTGTTTGCTGTACAAGCCTGAGGACCTGAGTTTGAGCCCCATAAACCACACAAAGCAAGCAGATGCAGTACTGTGCTGGGATCTCAGTGCCCCTTCTGGGAGATGAAATTCAGAGATGGAGGTTGTTTGGGACATTCTCAGGCCAGCTCACCATGCAGAGCATGGCAGGAATAAGAGAGACTCCACTTCAGCAGGTGGGAGAAAAGAAGCAATTTCCCAAAGTTGCCATTGAACTTCCATGTGTGTGCCATGGCACCCACACGCACCCCCCCCCCCCACATACACACACAAATTATTAATAATAAAAAATCTAAATTTACTTTAATTAAAAGAAAACTCATTGCTATTAGAAAGAAAAATAAGACCCTAGATTTGGAAAAGAGGTGTGCATGGGGGAGGGGAGGGCTCAGGGAGGCAGGGGCAGGAGAAACTTGGAGGCGGATGTAAGGAGCACAGACCTTCTGCCAAACATGTTGAGAGGGCTTGAGGGAAGCCCTTGAGGTGTGATTTCCCTTTTGTTAATATCTCTCTGGTGCCTGAGTCTCCCTCGCATTCCTTTTGGCTGTGACGTTTCAGTGAGTGGGGCCTGAAGGTCAGATGGAGGCCAGGCTGTTATGTTCCATGTACTCATTTAAGGAACACCCCACAGGAGACTTGGAGAATGGGTGGGGTTGGCTTGCTTTTATGCCAGGCCTGGAAGGTATGAGCTATGTTCCTCAAGCCAGGATGAGGACCTGGCAGAGATGGTGGTCAGAGATGACACTCAGGGGACAGTTTCATGACTGCAGTATCATGTTCAAAGAGAATCACTTCCTCCAAGAGCCGCTCGGTCATCAACTCCCTCAGTGAGCAGAATTTTTGGACTGCACCAAATATATATATATGTTTGTGTATAATTTGAAAAAGGGGACTATATATCTATCTATATCTATCTATCTATATATTTTTTTCAAGTTCACAGAACTAGGAGGAAGTACTTGGGGTGAGGCCTTGCTCAAAGTTGTTTAGAAAGAAAGGAGAAAAATGTATTTTTAAAAATTAAAATAATCCCAAATCATTAGTCTGCCCTTTCCATCAGCTTGGGCCTGAGGTGACAAAGGGAAGGTGCTATTGGGAACGCAGGGAGCAGCAGCTTGCTTGCTGGGTGCCTCTAGTTCAAGGGCTTTTGTGGGACCTGCCATGGGAAAGATGGTGACGGGCTGGGGAGACAGCTCTATCAGTAAAGAGCTTTCCTCATCTGGAGACCAAGCTCAGTTGCAGAGGGCTTGACTTGAATGCATGAGGCCACACCAAATCCCCACACCAGCAAAACAAACATGCGAAGATGGGCTCAGTGTGTAAAGGAGCTTGGCCTCTGAGTCTGAAAGCTGGGGTTTGCAGAGCCTACGTGGTAACAGGGGAGAATGACTCCCTGAGGAAGTTGTCCTGTGAACACACACACACACACACACACACACACACACACACACAGAGGAAAGGACGGAAGGAGGGAGGGAGGGAGCCAGGTCATTCCTGTTGGTGTTATATGTATTTCAGCTCCTTTAATCACTTAGCAGGCTGCTGTCTTTAGCAGGAGCAGGCCTTCCCCTTCTCCCCACTGTCAGCATTTGGGGTGCAAACTCAACTTGAGCAAAGATGCAACCCTCCCCATTATCACCCCACAGTGTGTGTTTGTGTGTGTGTAGGAGGGAACAAGAACTCCAGGGACATAGGCTTTTCTCTCTTTTCTTCTCCACTTCTCCTGGCTCCTCTACAGCTCCAGGCTTCCTCCTGAGACTGGCAAGCCTGGCTGCTGCCATCCCTTAGGATGGCCTTGCAGAGTCTGCCTTGGAGTTGTGTCCCAGGGAAGGGATTTGATTGGCTCTTTGTGAGTCACGTGTCCAACTCTTGCCCAAGCCACTGGAGCTGGAGGGAGATGAGGCTCTATGATTGGCTCTCCCTGGGTCACATGACCACAACAGGCTGTTTTAGCGGAAAGCATGGCAAGGCATGTCTCCACAAGCCGGGGAAGCTTTAGTCTGTTTCACGCACGCAGTGCTGTAAGGGCCATCACGGCTGCCATCACCTTTGTGTCTCTGGCCCCACATCTGCAGGCCAGTGTGACACTGGCCTCTGTTGTGGGAGAGGCTGGAAAGCTGGGTATGGCCTCCCGAGCGCCGCCCTAGGAGACAGCTCTTTTTTTTCCTCAGTGTTCCCAAAGACAAGCGGCCCAAACTCAGAAAAATTATGAGGTCCGTATGTGTAATAGGCGCTGCCAGCGTTGTTCGAGGCTTCAGTCCCTGCCTGCCGGGATGCAGCTTCCTTCAAACCTCAGCAGAGACACAATTAGATATGGCTTTGTTAAAGGAGCGCATAGCCTAAACCCCAGCCCAGCTACTCTGTGTGCCGGAAGGTGACCGGAAGCACCGCGTCTCCTCTTCCGATTTCCAAGCACGCTTCTTTGGGCCAGCAGTTCCGGGCTGCAGCAATCGAAACGTCTTTAATCTGGCTCCTTCTGCCAGCCTCTGCTTTTGTCAAAGGTCAGCCATCCCCCGTTCACGGTTGGAGGCTCCGTCTCCTTGACTGAAATCATCTTCGGCCCCTGTGTATTATTCTTTAGCGGAGAGTTCTTGCGGTAAACTGAATTGGCAGGTCCTTAAAGGCAAGGATTGGGAGTGGGTTGGGGAGTGAGAGGTTCAAACATTTGGAGTTAATTCTTGGGACTGGGGCAAAGTCACCAGAGCACAGTTCTTTCAGAGCAAGGGTCCAGCAGTCCCCACCCAGATTAACCTCGGGTTGTGACTAGGGTCACGTAGCCCCTAAGGAAGCCTATGGAATGTGTTAACTCCCTCCCCCTTGCTACAACCTAACCTGCACATAACAGGGTGGGTGTCCCCAGGTAGCCAGATCTGAGCATTTGCAGTTTTGGCGCCTGAAAACAAACCAATCATTTTAAGGTCAACTCCCCTAGGGACCCTTTCACCCAATCCTATAGTGCCAAGACTTGCACTTCCCTACTTTCATTTTTGCCTCCTTAAAAACCCTGTTCCCCCAGAGTTGGGGGTCGCTTGCCTCTTTGTTCTTGCAGAGGGCAGCTACCCAGCTCGAGTTTGTAATAAAGGCCCTCGTGTGTTTTGCATCGGACTCAAAGCCTGTTGGTCATTTGGGGACTCGCGATCTGGGTATTTCATGAGGCAGCTGCAGGGCCGGGAGGTGGAGGGAGACACACTGCGTTCTGGTATGAAATACCAAAATGAAGCCTAACATGGTACTGTGCGCCTGTGGAGTTCTGTTTGTGTGGCTAACACCGCACTTCGCCCATTCACTGAATCATCAATGCATGTTTGCGTGCTACAGATAAGTCTTTGTTTGGCTGCGTGTGTCCATGTGCACGCGCACGTGCATGCATGGTGTGTGTGTGTGTGTGTGTGTGTGCGCGCGCGCGTGCTTGTGCCTGAGCTAGTGCATTGTGCTCACTCATGGGAGAGACTAGAGGCTAACACTGTGTATCTCTCTGGATTGCTCGCCACCTTTCCAGACAGGGCCTCTCGCTGAACCTGGAGCTCAGCATTGTGGCTACACTGGCTGGCCAATGAGCCCTCAGAATCCTGCTGTCTCTTCCTCCCCCTCCCAGTGCTAGGGTTGCAGACACGCATCACCATATCTGGCTTTTACGTGGGTACTGGGCATGTGAACTTAGGTCCAGACGATTGCATGGAAATCATTCTACCCAAGTGCTGTCTCCTTAGCCTCTGAGTGCCTAATTATCTGTTTCTGAGAAAGGTCTCGCTACATAGCCCTGACTCTCCTGGAACTTGTAGACCAGGCTGGTCTCACACTGGTGAGTCCGCCTCCCTCTCCAGCCCATACACTGGGATTAAAGGTGTATGTTACCCACACCCAGCTGAATGCCTGCTTTTAATTCTTTGAGGGCACAAACCTGGCCATGAATTGGTAGGTCCTTTAGTAATTCCGTGCCTCAATTTTCCGAGCCCGCCTCCCCTGCTGTTTTCTTTAGCACTGCCCCTCCTCACAGTCCCACATCTGGACTCAGCGTCTCCCAGAGCTGGACAGTAGTGATTCCTGCGTGTTATGCTTCCTTCCGATTCCCTTGGAGACAGGCTCTGGGACTCTTCTGTTTGACCAGAGTCCTACCTGAGCCACGCGTGTTATAGCAGGGGCTTCTGGGTAATCTCTACCTGAGCTGTGCGCGGTATTGTAGGGGCTTCTGGAGAACTTCTTGACTTCGCTGCTCAACGCTATGGAAGCAATGCTAGCTGGTGGTGTTGGGGCTGGGAAGGGACCACAGCTGCTGCAGCAGCCTTGATTTGGGGGCAGGCGAGGCTTGGTAAATCTGTAAGCTTTGATGGCCTTGCTCCTCGAACACAGGGACTGTCCAATTCTGACCACATTCTCCATGCATTTGAGTGTATACCAAGAGGCCTTATTGAAGAAGGTCCAGGCGATAGCTCAGTCAAGTAAAGTTCTTGCCATGCAAGAGCGAGGACCTGAGTTTGAATCCCTAGAATTCACACAAAAATCCAGGCACGGTAGTATGTGCTTGGACTCTGGGGCGGTGGAGACAGGTGGATCCCTGGGGGATCAAATAACAAGTTCCAGACCAGTGAGAGACCCTATCTCAGAGAAAAAACCAAGTGGATCGTGTCTGAAGAATGGTAGCTGAGGTTGTCCCATGGCCTCCGCGTGCACCCGAGGGTGCACACACACAGAAAAGAGACCGGAGACAAGACATCCTGTGTCTTCTGTCCATATGACACTTGCTTATTGTTTATTGAACTCCTGCTGCATGCAGTGATTCACCCAAACGGCACCTGCCTATTGAAGTCCTACCATGCGCCCACTACAGAGTTTGGAGATGTGAATAAAAATGAGGCAAAGATCACTTCTGCCTTTTGGAGACATATTCTCGTGGGTCACTTTCTTGACCCGGGTCACTTTCTGTAGCAGGCAGTCCAGTTCTTTCTTCAGCATCCCTCAGCACCTGGGGAATGAGATTATGAAGTCAACATGTAAGGAAAAATTGAGGTGTAGAGAAACTTCTTAGATTGATACATAAGGATGTGTGTTTATTGCCGCAATAGGAATAGTTATGTAAAACTGTAACCATCTGAAGAAGAGCAAAACCAGGAGCACCTGTACAGGAATGCTTCTCCTGGGATGAGGATGGGGATGGGTCTGCTCCTGGGATGGGGGAGGGGAAGCATCTTGGATGGAGATGCTTCTGGGATGCGGATGCTTGTAGCTGCATTGAACAGAGAACTCAGTGCAATCTGAGTAATTCTGAAGGAAAGTGAACAACAGGGAAGCCATGGGTAAGAGCCCCAAAGCTCTTTTCATATGCTCTTTGAGCTGGCTTCCTCATGGTTTTGAGATCTGATTAGCTCCTCAGATGTCACCATTGCACCATTAAGTAGAAAAAAAAAAGCACTTATCTCTCAACTTTCTTTTAAAAAAATGTTTCTATGTGTGTGTGCCTGTGTATGTGTTTGTTTGAGTGTATGCCCTGTGTGAGTGCAGTGCCTGCAGATGCCAGAAGAGGGCGTCAGATTGCTTGAGCTGGAATTACAGGCATTTGAGAGCCACTTGATGTGAGTGCTAGGATCCAAACACCAATCCTCATGATTGAGCAACACACATTCTTAATCCCTGAGCCATCTCCTCAGCACCCTGTTTCTAAAACACTTATAATTTAGCCTTTATAAGACCTATCAGTCATCCCTGATTAACTTTGTATGTAATGTGAGCTCATTGGGGCTCATTGTTTCTTTTTATAGATACACAGCTGTTCCAACATTATAAGTTGGAAAAGCCTGTCCTTTCCTGTTGGCACCTTTTCCAAACCTAATTGATCACATGTGGGTCTTTAGTCACTCCTGTTGAACTCCTATCTAGGCCACACCTTCTGAATCACTGTCATACTTTAGACTGGCTTCACACCATCAAGAGAAAGGCCCCTGGCCTGCTCCATGTGCCTTCTCAGAAGACACCCTGGCACGTGGACTGCAGGCCAGAGCGGTGTCAAATATTGACAAGGGGCTGGGGACCACAGAGAGCCCCATTTGTCAGGATTTCCTACGACTGGACCAAGGTGGCTCTTCCTCAGCTCACCCCAAAAGAGAAAGCTGAGGGGGTGAAAGGCCAAACTTTCCGGGAAGAGGAAGGGTAAGAGCTTAAGGTAGGAAGCTGAAATACACATAGTTTGGTGTGTGTGTGTACTGGAGGACAGTCTTGAGAGTCATTTCTCAGGAGAGAGCCAACTTGTGTTTTGAGACATTGTCACTGGGACCTGACAGGTTCTCCAGGCTAGGATGCCTGGGCACTGACTCCCTACCCCCACCTACCCCCACCACTGCACACATCCTTCTCTTTCTGCCCATCCCGCAGACGACAAGGGTGCATTGCCAAGCTCAGCTTTCATATGTGAGTTGGGACTCAATCTCAGGTCCTCGGCTATGAAGCCGAGCCATCTTCTTGGCCTTTCCGGTTTTTAAGCTGTCTGTGTGTGTGTGTGTGTGTGTGTGTGTGTGTGTGTGTGTGTCAGAGAGAGGGGAAGAGAGAGAGACCCACCTTGTCAGGATGCTTTGCCAGGGACGGAGGGGACAGCTCGGACTCAGACTTAACGATATTTTTGTACCTTTGCAGGACTGTAGGAAACCTCTTAAGAAGCATAGAATACAGGTAAACCCAGCTCATGGTGGACGTTGGTGCCAGCCTCCAATCACAGAGTGACAGTGACACAGTGGCTTTGGATACCAGTGAGACTCAGTCAGGACACAACCTCTGAGAGGAGACGCGTTCTTCTCCCGGCGACGTCGGTTAGAGAGTGAGCCGCGCAGGCGCAGACGCAGGCTCTCTGTCCTGGAGACCCCGGGGCAGCTGGGCCAGGCGGGGTGGTGGGAGCGAGCCCTGAAGCGCGGTCTCTGGCCCAGTTTTCGTTTGTTTGTGCTTAAAAACATGGGGATGGGCGACAGTTGCTGTGTCAAGTGGCTCAAATATTTCTTGGGATGGCTTCAAATCATTCCTGCACTACATGTGACTTGGAGGCTGGGTCCCAGAGCGGGACTGGGCTCGGCAGTAAATCATCCGGCGTTGGCTGCTGGGCCATGGCTGTTAAGGCTGCGACTCTGGCTGCCTCTCTTGTCCTCAGGAGCTCTGTCTGATCTAGTCACCAGCTCCTCTGCCTTCTCCTGAGCTGGGTCTCGGGAGCAGGGATGGGGTGCGGGGCGGTGGGCCGAATTCACGGGAGTGAATGTGAACAGGAAGGGACTGAAAAGGTGCAGAAATGGCAGAAGCCTTAGTCAGAGGTGTTTCCTCCACCCCCGGCGGAGCATCCTGACAGCGTGGTGCCTGACCAAAACCTGGGGCTCTGGCTCCGTTCTAGCAGCTCAGTTTCCCTGTCTGGAGGGGAGCAGCTGCCTGGCCTAGGGTCTGTTACTCAGCGAGGATTGGCACATGCTGTCCACACTGATGCTGTCAGTCTTCGAGGGCACAGAGCAGGCCCCCTCGGGAGGGGCGCTGGGAGGGGCAGGGTGAGCAGGGCAAGCTAGATTCAGTATCTGACACGGTTCAGACCAGGGCGCGTTTAGGGATCAGGTTTTAGAAGGGCCTTGGTACTGAGGCAGCCCTCGGCTGCCTTGGGTCCCCCTGCCAACACAGGAAGGGGTGGTTATGAGCCAGGAACAATGGCGTGTGCATCCTGCAAGCAGCTGGGCACGGGGCTCTCCACAGCAAGTGTGTGGTGTGTTAGGAAACAAACAACAGGCAGACGGGGCCTCCTGGAAACAGCAGGAAAATGGAGGTTCTCTCCAGTTTAAAAAAAATGAGTTCTCTCAGGGGCCTGGGGAAGTGGAGGTGCGGGCATGAAGCTGGTTGCTGTGCCGTACCTGCAGGTCACAGGTCTCCCCCACTTTGGTTCCCTGGCAGTGGTCACACCCTTAGGGAAGTCCTGAGCACCTGGGACGCCTGTGCTTGAGGCAGCCACGTGGCCACTCTGGGTGGGCAATGGGATCGGGACAAATGGAATCACAGCAGATGGGTGGCAAATGCCCCTCCACGGAGGCTGAGGGAGGCCAGGCTGAAACTCTGAACTTTTCTTTCCACCCCGTGTGTCCGAGGGAACCTGGTGGTCTTTAGAAAGTGGTGGGATAAGAAATATCTGCAGGTTTTGCAGCTTTCCCCCATTTATCTCCTTAGAATTTTCTCTTTAGATTCATTCACTATTGTTCATGTGTGAGTGTTCTGCATGCATGTATGTGTGTGTGCGCCGTGTGCATGCTTGATGTCCATGAAGATCCCCGGAACTGGAGCCAATGGAGTATGACTGTGGTAAACCACGTGGGTGCTGGGACTCGAACCCAGGTCCTCTGGAGGAGCAACTATGCTCTTGACCACAGAGCCATCTCTCAAGACACCTTCCCCCCCCCCCCCCCCCATCTTAAAGGGAGTAGTATGTCACTGACGGTCACCAGGCAGTTTCAGAACTGAAATCTAAATCTGGGCACACTGATGCATACCTGTAGCACAGGCACTTGTGAGGCTTAGGGAGGAGAATCCCCAGGTTCAAGGCC
>CM053752.1:106620800-106686710 GCA_028658305.1 Pachyuromys duprasi | reverse complement strand
CCACCAAGACTCAAGTCCGTGGTCCTCTCCATCCCTTGTGCCAGCATAAGGAGAGGCTCCCTGCTGTCTTTGGGTCCATCCCTGCCATGACCTTCTGGGAGAGATTTGCGGCTTCCCGGTATCTACAACATCTGTCCTCTGAGATAGCCACTGTGAGCTGTCTGTGTGTCACTGTGAGCCAGGCCAGATTGCTTCCCTGGTCAATATTCTCCCAGTGCCTTTAGGTAAAAACAAACAAACAAACAAACACCTCAGAAGGGTTGGTGGAATGCGTCAGGCCGTCTAGGTTGCTCCTCTGCCTCCATCTCCCTCGGTTCCACTGGGTGACCCCTGTGGCCTCTCCACTCCCCTTACCCTTGAGCTGCTCCCGCTCATCAGTGCCCTTTCTCTCATTCTTGCTGACTTCCCAGGCTTGCTCCATGGCCTCCTCTGACCTCCTAGGCTCAGCCCCTCCTTCCTCTGAGCTCCCAGAGCTCTGGGTAATTCTTCTGTTAGCACTTATCTCACTGACTTAGAATTATTTGTATACATATCTCTCCTCCCCAGGGCACAGACTGTCCTCCTAACAACTCTCCTGGAGTACCTGACAAATGGCTTAGGACCAATTCCTCTGTCCTTGGTCAGCAATGTCACCATTTGGTTCCTGGATCCTGGTTGCTACTGCCTTCCCACAGCTTGGGCCTCCTTCTTACTCTAACAGCTGACCCAGCCTTGCCCAGGTTCTGTGGGTAATTGTGACCTTCACCCCAAGGAGATTTTAAAAGCCAGTTTTTACAAATGCAGGAGACCCAACTTCCCCTTGAACTTCGCTGCAAACTCCACTCTCAGGCCTTGGAACCTGGTTTCTACCATATCCATGAGATGGCCTCTGGCCCTCATGTAGACCCTAGTCTGAGTTGCATCCTGTCTGTTCCCTGCCCGTGGCCAGAGCTCAGTAACCCAACATCTCTGGTACCCACTTCCCCGTGCAGGTGGCAGAGCCTTTGTTGGGTTCCTGTCATGTGTGAGGCTCTGGTCTCCTTTGTCACAGAGCTCAGTGGCGGTGGAAGGGCACACACACCCAGGTGCGGCCCAGTGATAATACAGTTTAGCCAGAGCTAGGACGAGGACACAGCAGCTGTGGGTTCAGGACAAACTGGTCCCAGCAGCCTCAGAGATGGAGGAGCTCAGGTTGGCCCAGAGGAGAAGAGATGGGGCGGAGTGGCTTTCTGAGGAAGGGCCAGGAAAGTGACCCCTCTGCAGCCCAGAGTTCCTGGCTGTGTCCAGGGTCTGTCTGACCTCCCCCAGGGTGCTGTGTTCAGGATACTTGCCAAAGCTGCCCCTTCCAGTCAAGCAGCAGCACCCAGTCAAGCAGTCAAGCAGTCCAGCAGTCCCTACCCAGTGCCAGGCACTAGAGTAGTGCCAGGCTGGGGTAGGCGGTGGGGATACCAAAGCACAGTCTCCACGCCAAGGAGCTCTTGGTCTGCAAGGACAGAAATCACCGGGACTGTACAGCCTGGGAGAGTGAAGGGCTACAACAGATCGGAGGGAGCCACCTCTGATGTGGAGGGAGCATTCCCTCCAGCCGAGGGATGGATGGAGGCGTACCCCAAACAGTCCAATGGCAGAGAGAGCACCCCCTACTCAGGGAAGACGTGCCCGCTTAGCCCAATCGTGGAGGCAGCACCATGACCCACCCAGCTGGCGGAGGAGCACTGTGAAGTAGAGCTGAACCTAGTCCAGGTAGCCACTTCCTGTCCCAAGCCCCTCCACATGCAACCCACGAGTCTTAGATCGGTGACCAGCGGAGTGTGTGCCTGATCCCCTGGAGTCCCCATACGACCTGCAACAATGTCTTACAATACTCAGGGGAGACAGCAGAGCCCGAGGAACCTGGGGTCCTTCCATATCTGGCTTCCGATTCTGTCTACACCACTTAGTAAACGGGTTCATTTCGCTCTGAGCCTCCGACGGCCTGTGCCAAGCAGGTTTGGTCTTAGTATCTCTCCCCCTGACTAGGATGGCAGCAAACTTCCAGAAAATATCTGTGGAGATGCTATGCCCATGATGGACGCCAGACTTAGGCTTGCTGATTTTTAAAAAGAATCATTACAGTGTCGGGGAAGCCCGGAGGCACTGGGTCCCTGGGACGGCCGGGTGGAGGTAGCACGGCCTGTCTGAGCCAGGCTTGGACTGCTCGTCTGGCCTCTCCGCCCCCGCAGAAGGGCTAGCAGGTGTCCGCGGATTCCCGAACCCTCATCCCTCGCCCTTGGCTGCGGCCCCACCTCCCTCCTGCCGTCTGCCCTGCGTCCTCCACTAACCTCAGGGCCGGACCAGCGCGGGGCTGGGAAAGTTTGAGTCACGCCGCGGGGCGCTGTGGAGGGAGGGGGTGGGAGGCGGGGTGGGCGTTAGGGACCGCCTCGGGCTCCCACCAGGGGGACCCCGCCGCGCCCCTGTCCGGTGAACCCGCGGGAGCGAGGCTGCACCGCCACCTCTCACTGCGACCTGCGCGTCCTGCGGCTGCTGCAGCCTCTGGCTCAGCATGACGCCCGGGGCGCTGCTGCTGCCGCTGCTGGTGGCGACCTCCACGCTAGTGACGGTGCTCACATCTGACGCGCCCACGGGGACGCTGCCCCCCGCCACGGGAGACGCCACCCTGGCCTTCGTCTTCGATGTCACCGGCTCCATGTGGGATGATCTGATGCAGGTGATCGACGGCGCCTCACGCATTCTCGAGCGCAGCCTGAGCAGCCGCAGCCGGGTCATCGCCAACTATGCGCTGGTGCCTTTCCACGACCCAGGTAGCGCCCCATGCGGCCCTCGAGCGCTCCGCTCCTCCGCGGCCCTCAAGGTCTCCCCCTCCCCGGCCCATGCGCCCTGGCTCTGCTGCACCTGGCCCTGCAGCGAGCGGTGGTAGAGCCCCACCTGAGCAACTTCTGGCACATTCCCGCTGCCGGGCCACGCCCTCTCCTGCGTCCCCCAGGCTGGCCCTGAGGATGAGAGTTGCTAGCAGGAGACCTCACCCTTCCGAGCCTCACCCTCTCCATCTGTGAAATGGGAGATGTTGGCAGCAGGCACCAGGAGCCTGTGCGGTTTTTGGTTCTGGATTTTAATTTTCCTTCCTTCCTTCCTTCCTTCCTTCCTTCCTTCCTTCCTTCCTTCCTTCCTTCCTTCCTTCCTTCCTTCCTTCTTTCCTTCTTTTCCCCTCCTCTTTCTTCCCTCCCTCCCCCCTCCTCTTTCTTCTTTCCTTTCCCTTTTTGAGGCAGGGTCCCATGTAGCCCAGGCTGGTCTCGAGTTTGCTATGTAGTGGAGGATGGCCCTGAACTCCCGATCCTCCTGCCTCAGCTTCTAGAATGTTGGGAACACAGACCTGCACCAACATTATCTTCTTTATCCAATGCTGGGGATTGAGCCTGGGGCTCTATGCAGGCAAGCACGCGGTCGACTGAGTTACTTTCTGTAAGATTTTAGGGTTTTCTTTTCTTTCTTTTTTCCTTTATCTCTCTCTCAACCCAAAAGCCACTCTTTCACGGAGGAAATGCAGCCCTTTGTAGACCATGCTAGGAGTAACTCAGCCTTGCTCTTTCCCTTTTGCCAGCAGAGCGAAATGTCCCAGCAAAGCAGGTCTCCTTGACACCTGCCGATTCTCCCTGCAGTCAAAAGTCCCTGCCTTTCTGCTCAGCATTGAAAATGCTTTCTGGGAGGCTTCGCCATGGAAACTCCTTTGCATACAGTGGAGAGATGTCTTTCACATCCTCAACCATAACTACTCTCAACATTTCTTAATGAAAAAAAATCACATTTACACTGAAGAAGGAGATAAGCAGGGGTCTGAGCTCCTCTGTATGCCTGCCTTACCCCTGAGAGTTGTGTTTTGTTGTTCTCTTTAAAGCCGGCTGCTTCCATCTGTCCACATGTCTACCCAGGCTAGCTTCGAAGGCCCCCACTGCAAAGATAGGTTCTGTGCAGCACTGACTGTAGCGTGTTTGAGGTGACACACCAAGCTGGTGGCGGTGTGTCAAGCCTCTCATGGATGTAGATATTTTCAATCACAGAATCTTCCGGAGGCTTGACACCCCACCCTCCAGTCTTCATCTGTGACATCAGAAGCTTTGCTCTTCTGCTCTCTGGGACTCCCCCAGATCTAAGCCCAGGAGGCAAGGCTCTAGGAAAAGACTCCTGGGAGACCCAAAACCATAGTGAGATTGGGTGTTGTGAGGAGGTGAGCCTCTGGGGGGTATAGTCAACCTCTGGCTCCCCAACTCTCGAGTTTGGTCTTGGTCTTCCAGAGGCATCATTACCCTGGCGGAGCTTAGATATGCTCCAGCACACCCACTATCTTCTAGTTGGGGTGACTGAGACCCAGGTACTAAAAGGGTTTCCAGAAGCGCCTGTCAGATGCTGCTGCTGATACTGTCTGTCTCCAAAACAGTGTCTTGAGTGCAGAACAGGGCTCCTGAAGCCTGAACTTGCTGCCCCTTCCCGGCCACTAACTTCACATGGTCCTTGGGCACTGAGTTGGCATGTGGCCCACCAACCTCCGAGGCTCAGCCCTTCCTTCCTCCCATTCTTTCTCTTTCCGTCATCTTTCTTTTCGTGTTTTTCTCTGTGCTTTCTTTTATTTCTTTATTTCTAATGTTTAAATATTTATTTGTGTGCATGTGCATATGCAAATGCCATGAGTGTATGAGGAGGTCAGAGGACAGCTTGTAGAAGCTGGTTCTCTCCTTCCGCCCTCTGGGTCCTGGAGTCGAAACTTAGGTTGACTGGCTTCCAAACACCTTTACACGCTGAACCATCTCACCAGACCTCTGTACTTCATTTTAATTACATTTTTAAAAATGATGCTCATTTTCTTTAAAATTTGGTACTAAAATTCAAGTCCATCAGAATGAAGTCTGCTGCAGGTGTAAAGGGATCTTTCCAGCTGGCAATGGCACACAAGCTGCCAGGAAACGGAAAACTTGTGATGAAAAGGAAAAACTTGACATGAGAAAGAATTGCGTAGTTATCATTAAACTCAAACATACATACGAAGCTCCACAGCCCATTCCCCTTGCTCCGCAGAACCAGTTTTGAAGGGACCAGGAATGCCCTAGAGTCGTTTAGCTGATGTTTAAAGAACTTACCAGCTTTTTGTTTGTTTAACATCCTAGAAGCTTTGCCATCACCACTCCATTCTGGTCCACAGTGGGCATCTGTAAACAACAGAGTAGATAAGAGCAGGACTGAAAAGCCAGCTGGACCCCAAGTTCAGATGCATGGTCTCCATGCACTTTCCTCCATGCAGCCTTGTCTTTCACCGGCGTCCAGGTTTCTACCGTGCATTGTATGGCACAAACGTTTATTCTAACAATTTTATGTTCAAGTTTACAACATGGAAAGAATTTTGGGAAGGACATGACCTCAGAAGCCCCCCACCCCTCCCGCCCGCTTGGGTTTGAGAGCATGTGCCCTCATCCAGGCATCCTGGTAGCTACCTCACTTTAAAAAAAAATAAGTTACATGTATTTATTTATTTACTATGTGTGTGCGTGTGTGTGGATGTGCAACAGCAAACGTGTGGCAGTCAGGGACGGCTGGCTGGAGAGTGCCTTTACCTCTTGAGCCATCTCACTGGCCCCTCACTTTCTTTTTCCAAAGCAAAAAACCTCCTTCCAGGCTACCCGAACCGTCCTCCCTAAAGCTCCCCCAGAAAAAGAAAAGAAAAAAAGAAAGAAAAGCTTAGGGATATAGAAGGCCTACAGTGGGAGGGGGTCTGGGATTCATACTGAGGAGCCAGCAGCCTAGTGGGGACAGTTTGGGGGTGCAGAACATGACACACGCAGCTGGGTATGGTGGCTCGCACCTGTAGTCTGAGCCTTGGGTGGCTGAGGCAGGGGGATTGAAAGTTCAAGCCCACGTTCAAGATACTGTCTCAAAATGTTGTGGTGCACTTAGGTGCAGCGTCTGGCCATCGGTCAGTCTCAAAGGGGGACCCTGAAAGACTGTGAGGAAGCAGCTGTACAGGAAGGAATGCTGGATGTTCCTTCCAGGGACATGCTTGGAACAAAGAAGTTTTTTGGGGTGAATGGCTGGCTGGGTGAGGGTTGGAGGACAGTGTGACATTTAGAGACAGGTGTGTGTGTGTGTGTGTGTGTGTGTGTGTGTGTATGTGTGTGTTGAGCTCTTCTGGTGGAAGTGGGGTGGAGCGTGGCTGGATGTAGCCAATCCTGCTGCCTGTAGCTGCCAAGGACTGGGAGGCCTTGAATTTCCTTGTATGGGCTTGGAGAGCTCCGTCTTGAGCAGGCATCATAGCTGAGGGCTGGCTGCATCTGCTGAATCAGCAAATGGAATGCCCTTCAGCAGAGAATGAACTGGAGATGTAGCGGTTTTGGACCTGCCCCCCAGCTCCATGGTCTGAGAACATTTTCCTAAAGGAAACCACTGCGTGCATGTGTGTGTGTGCATGCAGGGTCTCAGTGGGGCTTCTAGGGATGCATAGCCTTGGAAACAAACAACTTTAAGCTTTGGCAATAGTTTTAGTGTGTTTTTCATTGAAAAAAAAAAAAAAAAGGAGGGCTAGCGAGATGGCTCCGTGGGTAAAGGTTCCTTTTGCCAAGCTTGATGACCTGAGTTCTAGCCCCAGAACCCCCATGGTGGAAGAACAGAACAGACTCCCCAAAATTGTTCTCTAAGGTCCACACCTGTGCACCCTCAATAAGTACATGGATAAGGAGATGGAGAGGTGGCTCAGCAGTTGCGAGCTCTGGCTAGTCTTCCAAAAGACCCAGGTTCTATTCCCAACAATCACACGGGGACTTACACCTGGAGTCTGCAAGTTCCAGAGGGTCTGACACCCTCTCCTGGCCTCCTTCAGCATTGGGCACACGCGAGGAGCACAGACATACATGTACTCAAAACACATAGACTAAAATAGCTAAAAAATTCAAAAATGTAAGAAAATCATAACTGGGTGTGGTTTCAAGTGCCTGTAGTCTCTAGGACCCAGAGGCAGAGACTGAGGCAGGAGGATTGTGTTAGAGAGCAGTCAAGCTACACAGAGAGCCCTATTTCAATCAATCAAACAAATGAGCCAAACTGGGCAATTTTCAGGGTAGAATCGTGACAGATTTTTGGTCACCTATCACTGGAAATGTAGTTTTGTGCTTCCCTCCAGTAAATGCTACAGAAGCCCCTCTTCCCGTGACATTGCCTGTGGCTTTGACTGGCTTCGCTGCTGTGGAATGCCTAGGTCACTTTTTACACGGCAGGAAGGTGGTGGCTCTTCAAGTCCGAGGAATGTTCTAGGCACTTGAAGGGCCATAGCACAGCTGCCCTTACCCTGGGAGTTAGGGACCAGGCCAGTCTCTGGTGTGCATAGACTGTGCGGCCCCAGTAGAGTTTGAGGTGTTCATTAGAGTGCCGCCCTCCCTTTCCCTCCTCCCTCCCTCCCTCCCTGTCTTCCTCTCTCCCTTTCCCTCCTCCCTCCCTCCCTCCCTGTCTTCCTCCCTCCCTCCCTCCTTCACTTGTCCCCCTGTGATTTTCTTCTCTCCATTGTCAGTTTCACAGTTGGTTCTTTTTGGGAATGGGGGGTGCAAATGGTTTTCTCCCTAATTCACTGGAGAATCCACTTCCTAATTCACATTATGTTAACAGAGTCAACAATTTGCTGTTGCCTAGTACTTAGCCCCTGTGTGTGTGTGTGTGTGTGTGTGTGTGTGTGTGTGTGTAGGATGGATGGAACCCATGCCAGCCATGTGCCCTACCACTGATCTGTGTATTTTTCCTGGTCAGTTACCTTTCCATATTGTTTGTTATTCCTGGGGTGTGAAGATCTTCAATATTTATGTGGAGAAACCTATTGACATTTTTCTTCATTGCATTTTTTTCCCACTTGCATACTTAGAATGGTGTTTTTTTTTAAATCATAAAATTAGTTATATGTAAATTTGTTTGTTTTGTCTTCATTTTCTTGGCATTAAATCCTTTTAAAACTTGTAATTAAAAATAAATTGCTCTATTGTGTTAAGAAAAAGACAAACTAATATATAGCTGGGATATTGTTGTTGGTGTTGGTGGTGCACGCCTTTAATCCCAGCACTCAGAAGGCTGAGGCATGTGGATTTCTCTGAATTCAAGGCCAGCCTAGTATGCAGAGCAAGTTCATGGACAGCTAGGGCTACACAGAGGGACCCTGTCTTGAAAAACAAACTAAAAAAACAAAAGAAAAACTATTATAATTTGATATTATAATTAAATATAGTATTAATAAATAATTACTTATTTAGGTCCATCTTATAAAATTATCTTTGCTCTGTGCATGTGTGTGTATGAAGATATGTGGTGCATGCATGAGAATGTGTGTGTGTCCATGTTTGTGTATACATGTGTATGTAGAAGGCAGAGGTCCATGTCACTGAACGGAGAGACCATCAAGCCCGGCTGGCTGGCAGCAAGCTCCTGGTGTCTGCCTGCCTCTGTTTCCCCCTGCGCTGTCTACAGCTGCTTACCATGACGCCCAGATTTGATGTGGGTGGGGATCTGGACGCAGGCCCTCAGGCTTGGGAGGCAGGCTGATCCATCCCCCACCCGTATCCTTTCCTTCTCATCACTTGGCTCTTGCATTGTTCCCAAATTACCTAACAGACTAGGAATATATCTGGCTTTCTGTTCTTTCTGCTGCATGGTGATTCTTGTGCCAGGACATACTATTTTAATTATCAGTCTTAGTAACAAATGTTAAGAGAGGAGCTCCTGTTTTCTATTATTACGTGCATGACTTTGTTTGTTTGTTTGTTTGTTTGTTTTCTAAGTCCGGCTAGCTATGAAGCCCTGACTAGCCTTAAACTCATAGACACTGACCTGACTCTGCCACTAGAGTGCTGGGATTAAAGGCATGTGCAACTATGCCTAGCTTGTTTTTTTGTTTTGTTCTTTTTGTTTGTTTTGTTTGTTTGAGATGGGTCTTATGTAGCCCAGGCTGACCTTGAACTCACTATCCTTCTGCTTCAGCTTCCCAATTGCTGAGATCACAGATGTGTGCTCTCATACCTGGTTTTATGTTGCTTATAAAACTTTTAGTCAACTTTTGTTTCATAAAAGTTTTAGCTTTGGGAATTAGTGTGAAGATAGGGCAGAAATGTCCTGTATGTATTCTATGTGCATGGGTGGTATATATGTGCTTACATGTGGTATGTACATGTATTGGTATGCACATGTGGTATACATGCATGTGCACTTGTGGTGTACATGTGTAGTGTACATACATGTGTGTGGTGCACATGTGTGGTATACATGTGTGGTATGTGAATGTGGAGGCCCGAGGTCGGCTCAGGGGCTCTTCTGTTGCCCCCTCCACCTTACTTTTGGAGCTCACTGTGTAAGCCAGACCCGAGGGTCCATCTGTCTCCATGCCTTGCCCCGGGGCTCGGGTAGCAGGTGCACAGTGCCACGCCTGGCTTTTTACACGGGTCCCAGAGACACAAACTCAGGTCCTCACGCTCCTGCAGCAGACACTTCACCCACAGAGCCACCTCTCCAGCCTTGAGGCATTTTTATGGCTACACTTTGCTAGTTAGGTGGTTTGAGGCAGTGAGGAGCAAAGGGACCCAATGCCAGGGCTACCATATCTGAGAAGGATGTTCTCTCCCACAGGGTAGCCTGCAAACCCTACCTGTCAGGTGCTGGCCAGGGCCTCCGTGTGAACAGGATCCTTGCCCTCTTCTCCTGATGTCTCTTTGGAAGGTTCAGCCCACCCTAGCAAAGGAAGACACCCACTGCCTTCCCTGGAGCAGCTTCAGAAGTGACTGGGAATTTTCCTGTGTAGGGAGTGGCCTTTTCTTTTTCAATTATTTACTTATTTATCATCTAGTCGTGTATCTAGTTTGGCATACACATGCATCTATTTGTTTTTTCTAGCTTGGTTCTAATCCAAGACTACTTTGTTTATTTTTTGGCTCAGACTCTTTAGGCTTTGGTCCTTGGAAACTCATTTGCTTGGCTTCTGTGTTCCTATGCATATTCCCAGGGCAGCACGAGAGAGTCTCTCAAACAATGCTCTTATTTACTGAGGCATTTATAACTTCTATACAAAGTTTCATGTAGTCCAGGCTGGCCTTGAACTTGCTGTGTAACTGAGAGTGACCTTGAACATCTGATCCTCCTGCCTCACCTCCCTGAATGCTGGGATCACAGGTGTGCACCACCTCTCCTTATGCCACTCTGGGCTGGAACCCCAGGGCCCAGTGCATGCTGGGAAAGTGCTTTGCTAACCAGAGCTGCAGCCCTAAGCTCTTCACTGCTAAGCCCCACACACTCCTCAGCACTGAGGGAGGCCGCAGGCACACCTTTATAGAACTAGCTGTTTTCCCAAGGGTTTCCGGTTGTCTTTGTCAGGAATGGTGTCTGCAGCCAGGCTCTGCTGTTAAATGCGTTGCGTTTGCCGAAAGGTCTCTGCTTCTGACCCCCTTCACGACAGAGCTGGAGATGTGAGCATATACAGAACTTGCATGTGAGCAGAGACCTGTACTGTTGAGTACACAAGGAGGTCAACTTACGGAAGCAGTCTCTGCTAGCACCGGGGTCCCAGGGGTCTACCTCAGGTTCTACGGCTTGACGGCAGCTCCCCTACCTGATGAACCATCCTGCTGGCCAATGTTTCTAGATCTAAGCATCTTGTGATAGCCAATTTTGATGGCCAGCCTGACTGGTCGAAGAAACACCTCTGGCATTAATGGGGCACTCTTGGGTGTGTTGTGAGGGGGTTTCTAGAGAGGATAGACTGTGGGAGGAGGGGAGACCCACCCTAAATGCAGGCGGCAGACCCTCCCAGCTGAGGGCCCCAAACAGGGAGGAGCAGGAAGCCAGCGGAAGCTGGTGGAGCAGAAGTACTCCCTGCCTGCTGCTTCCTGCCCTGAGGTGTTCTTGAGCACGCTTCCCTTACCATAAACTTTGTCGTTCTTTCCTGCTGTGATGGATCATAGCACCTCTTCCTTCCCCAACCCCCTTTGATGCAAGGCTTCTCTGTGCAGCCCTGGCTGTCCTGGGAACTCACTGTGTAGACCAGGCTGGCCTCGAACTTGATCTGCCTGCCTCTGTCTCCTGAGTGCTGGGTTTAAAAGTATGTGCTGCCACCACCTAGCAGGACCATAATCTCTTAACTTTGGGTCCAAATACATCCTCTCCACCTCCACCCCCCATTCTGTTGTGTATCATATCGAGAACCAGGAGGGATGCTTAACACATGCCTTCGTACTGATGTGTCCAGCACTAAATCACTACCACATGCCTTGCTGCGACCTTCCCACGTAGAGCCGGCTGAACACATGTGGCTTTATCTCTAACCTCCAGCTCCAGCGCTGACAAACCTGGCTTGCCGCATCTGCCCGTCATCCATTTAGTTCACTGTCCCATTCCAGCGTGGACAGGCGTGGGTTCAGAGCTGTTAACTCCTAACCCCGTGGGAAACAGCCTTATTAGCTCAGGCCCAGTTTCTCCAGTTTCTCCTTAGCCCTCTAGACCCCATTTTTAAAGCAGCTCACTCCACTTTCTTCTTCTATTTTTAAACCTCATTTCTTCTCTTTGTTTGTATGCGGCTGGAGACAGAAGCCAGAACCTGGCTCATGCTTCTTACTGTTTTGAACAGTTTCATGTAGCCGGCTCCCTGTGTACCCAAGGATGATCTTGAACTCCTAACTCCCCTGCCTCTACTTTCCAAGTGCTTTCTAAGCACAAATTATGTTGCTTAGCAACAACTCCATCCCCAAATGTTCTTCATTTTAAAACCATTCTGAAGTATTTATTCTTTCAAATGAAATATTAGGTAACAGAAAACCTCTGTTAACTTCTTTAAAAAAAAATTCAGCTGTGGGCTGGAGACGCCTCAGCAGTTAAGAACTCTGGCTGCTCTTAAAGAGAACCTAAGTTTGGTTTCCAACATCTACCCTGGGTAAATCCAGTTCTAGGGGACCTGACTTCCTCTGGACTCTGGGACACCTGCATTCACCTGCATACAGCCATATACTTGCTGCGTGCACACACATACACAAATAAAAATGCAAGTCAGATGATGCACACTTTTAATCTCAGTGTGTTCAGGTGGATCCCTGTGAGTTTGAGGCCAGTCTGGTCTACATAGGAAGTTCCAGGACAGCCACGTCTACATAGTAAGATCCTGATACAAAAGAAACAAATATTAAAGTCTTCTAAAAATGGACTGATTTTGCTCAGAATCTTGTTTTATCTTGAATTTAGTTACAACTATCATTCGAAGGACTCGGTCTGCCTTCTCAAAGTCTTGCTCCTTCCTCTGCTGACACACTCTATTAGTCGGGCTCTACCTTTTCTCTACAAGTTTCTGCAGTTCGCTTACGATTGTTTCCAGCGGTGTTCTTTCCCATTAGTTACCATTTTGGCCAGGATGTTTTTATCTGTCACATTTCATTTTGAAAGTCTGTGCTTCTGTGATGCTGGGGGAGCAGTTTGCCTTCATACATTTATTACCTTTCAGACTTCTTTACTAAAGGCATACATGTGAGTGTTCATATGTATGTGCAGCTGAGTGTATGTATGTGTGTGTGTCCTTCTAGGCTGTGCATGTGTGTGCTGTGTGTGTGTGTGTGTGTGTGTGTGTGTGCGCGCGCGTGCAGGCCAGAGGTTGATGTTGGGTATCTGCTTTGATCTCCATCGCTTTGTTTTTGGAGACAAAGTCTCTCATGAACTAGGAGCTCAGAGTGAAGCTGGCCAGAGAGCCCCGGCGATCCTTCTGTCTCCCCCGCTCCCGTGCTGGGGTTCTGGATTCACACCACCACATCTGGGGTTTACACATACACTGAGCATCTGAACGCAGGTCCTCAGTCATGCACCCAGTTCTTTACTGCCGAGCCAGCTCCCTAGGCCCTCTAGATTTTTCTTTAAAGCTTTGGTGGTGTCTTGTGCAACCTGGGTTGACGCACGGGTCCACGCACAGCCTGCTCAGGCTCTATTCCCGCTCTCCTTCCTCCTCCGCCCGCCCGTTACTACAGTGTCCATGTCGTCAGCCGGGCGTGAAGAATAATGTCAAAGAAAGGCAGTGTCCGCAGGCATCTCCTCCCGTTTCTAGCCTTACGCCATTTACAGGTCAATTCTTTTGGTGGTTGGTTGGTTGTCTGTCGTGCTGGGGATCAAATCCAGGGCTGTATGTATGCTAAACACAGTGCCTAACCACTGACCTTCATTGACTTGAAACCTGGCATGCTGGCTCTTTATTTGAAGTTTGTTTGGGGTGTGTGTGTTTTGTTTTTAAATCATGAGGCAAAGGATGACACTTTCATTTCTAACACCCCCAAAGCAAAAAGCACAAAAACTGAACCAGAAGAAAAACCCAAATAAGAAGCAAAAACAAAAAACAAGCAGAAAGAAAGCAAATTCTCATGAGAGCTGGAAGAAGCCTTGACTTTGGTCCTTAGTGCCGCATCAAAGCAGCAGTGGTGACCCAGCTCTGTGACCCCAGCCTTGGGAGCCCGGGGAAAGCAGGGGATCAGAGATTCCATGTCAGCCTCCACTCTACAGGGAGTTTGAGGCCAGCCTGGACTACCCTTAAAATAAAATAAAACACACACACGGAACAGTAATCCTCCGTTGGGTTTGGGAATGGATACTGACTTCAGCAAGTACATTTCCAGCTTTTGTTGTGACGTTGCTAGGTTCTGTTTCCTGTTGACCTACATATGCAATCCCTTCTTGGGGACTGGTTCCCACGTTCCTTGCTTCAGTCCCGTGGTCTTGGGGGCATTTCTCTTTACATTAAGCTGGCTTCTCGCTTGATACAGGTGCAGAAGGTCTGTGTTCGCGTTAGTGCAGGGAGCTCTTCCCGCCTGCTCTTTGTCAAGCTTTGGCTCAGGCTTCAGCCCTTCCAGCCAATAGTCTGTTTCCTTCAAACACTGTTAAACTGGGGCGGGCGGTCCAGCACAGTGAGACAGGCTTCGCCTGCATGGCCCTGGGTTCCAGCACAACCCCGAACCCCAAACACAAAGAGTGAATAAACATGTGAAAAACATTCTAATAATACAGTGTTGGAGAAATGCAAACTTTAATACTCTCATGTCTTTCCAGGCAGTGCACATGTGTGCAGTGTGTTATGTGTGTGTGTGCATGCGTGCGTGGGCATGTGTGTGTGTATATGTGCATGTGTGTAACATTATATAGCCAATAAGGACTTGCATGCACCCCCCCCATCCTTTTAACATTTATTTGTGTGTCTGATTGCATGAATGTGGTGGTCAGAGGGAAATCTGGGGCAGTCCATTTTCCCCTTTACCACGTGGCTCCTGGGAATTAAAGTCACGTCATCAGGCTTGGTGACAAATACATTTACCCACTGAACCATCTCAGCTGCTTTCCTATACATATAGAATCCTAATTTTTTTTCAAAGTGCTCACATTAAAAAAAATAGATATATTTCACTGGGTGTGATGGCATACTCCTGTAATCCCAGCACTCAGGGAGGCAGAGGCAGGTAGATCTTTGTGGGTTCAAGGCCAGCCTGGTCTACTAAGCGAGTTCAGGGAAGCCAAGGCTACACAGAGAAACCCTGTCTCAAAAAACAAACTATATATATATACATGTATATAATTTTGTGTGTTTTCCTGGAAAGTAAAGTGCTCTGTGGAAGTGGCCCCCACCTTTTCTGCATGTTGCCCTCCCCAGAACAACACTGGAACCCTGGGAGACTGTGTTTATCACACTCGGCCTGTGTCTCTGTCTGTTTAGTGTGCTATAAGGACTTTGTGTTAAATTGACCTGTGGTGCCCTGTTTTCATTTGCATATGTCTGACAGTTTGTTGGCCAGTTTAGAACCTTCCAGAATCCTCCTTTGGGTCTCCAGGTGTTCTGCATTCCTGAGGACAGAGTCTGGGTCTGCTGGGCAGGACTCCTGTCCTCATTGCTCATGGCTGGGGCAGCTTTCTAGCGTGTGTGGGAGCTACTGGCATTCACGAGGCTGTGTGGAGTCTTCACTGCCCCCTCCACCCTCCACCCCAGCCTGAGGAGCCTCACTCCCTCTGTCTGACAGTCTTCTTTCCTTCAACCCAGTGTCTTCCCTCCCTCAGCCATGGGGTTCCCGTGCTTAGCACAGAGGCCCTCATTCCTTTAGCCTTGGGTTCTCACCCCTATGGCAGGAGGGTCCTCATTCCCTTGGCCCAAGGGTTTCCCTCTCTGCCTCCTCACTCCCTTGGCCTGGCTCCTGGCACCTCTCCCAGGAGGTTGGAGATTCAGGCACCTGTTGGGTGTCAGCTACATCGGCTGGTTCCTGTCATCCCGACACAGTCATATAGGAAGGGGGGAGTGAATCCTGAGTGTATCCTGGGAACCGGCCTGGCTCATGTCACATCGTGTCAGCTGGGAATGGCCAGACTGGACCAGGTGGTTGCTTGTCAAGGGGTTTCCAGGCCTGAGTCTTTGTGGGGTGGGGGGAGGGGATGGGGGGAGAAGGAGAGGTGGGGCCTGGGCGCCTGGGAGATGTGTGCCTGTGGATGGGGCATGATGGGTCTGACAATAGAGGCCCCCAGAGGGCTGCTGTTTGGGGTTATGCCAGCCTCCTAGGGTCAGCCTCCCCCAATAGGTAAGGCTGGAAGGATTAGCTTAGGCCAGGCAGGTGCCAGCTTACAGTAGTACCTCAGTGTAGCCAGAAAGACCCAAATTACCATCCTCCTAGGTGTCTAGTCATGGTGGCAGTCACTCTTGCAATGGCATTCCAGAGCTGAGGTGCCAGCTGGGTGGAGGAGGATCAAATAGGACCGGGAACAACATCCTGGGTGCAGGGAATAGCAGAAACAGAGGCTCTGAGGCCAGCAGGACTGTGGCCTAGCACATATCAAATGAACAGCAACAGACTGAACCAATACCCAATGAGAAAAGAAACCCTGGCAGGGGCTTGGGGGGCTCCTGGGCTCCTGGAGGGGACAGAGCCAGGATCATTTTTTGCTCTTTGGACAGAGCCACCAGGCTACTGGTTCTTGTCTTATCGTGTCTGTCACTTGTGGGTATCTTCAAAGGTGTCACTTTGGCTCAGGTTCAGGAAATGTCGGACTCCCAGAAGCCCACAGGCTCCTTCTCCAGCCCCTGAGGCCCAGCTACAGCCCCGACTATTCCCTCTGGGACCAACCGGGCCAGACAAGGGACTGGTGAAGCACCTGGACTGTCCCAAGGCTGCATGCCCACACGTGCCAGGGAGTCCTTCATGTCCATGAGAAGAAGAGGCTCTCCCTGTAGAGGGATGAGCCTGGGCCAGGCTTCTGGGACTCATATGCAGGAGGGTGGTTGAGGGGAGTCAAGGTCACAGGCTTAATCGTTCCCACGGCCATCGTGCCCAGATTTAAGGGGCTGCACGCTACAGCTGCCCAGCTGTTTGGCAAATGTCCTCCTTCAGTCACGAAGCTTTCTTCCCTCCAGGAGCGATGAAGCCCAGGGAATGAGCACAGCGCATCTGCAGCTCTAGCTTGGTTGACAGCTTGGAGCTGGGGTCAGAATGACCCAGATTCCAGCTCCATCTCTTCTGATCCCTGCTCATAATTCCTTGATCAGGTCGCTTTGTCTTCCTGGACTCAACAGGAGACTTTATTGCTAGGGATGTGGCTCAGTGGGGAGGGCGCTTACCCAGCATGCACGAGGCTCTGGGTTCCATCCAGCACTGCAAACTGAGCGAGATGATGCACACCTGTATCCCAGCAACTCCGGGGGTGGAAACAGCAGGATCAAGAGTTCAAGGGCATATTCAGCTATATAAAGAGTTCTGGGGTAGCCAGGGCTACAGAAGACTGTCTCAAAAAAAAATCCCACCTCTAATAACAACAGAACCTTGCCTGTCACCACCATTGCCATGGCCTGTGTCCCACCCCAAAGATAATTTATGGAAGCCAATTTTTCCATGTGGTAATGTAGAGCCCATGGGAAGGGTTTGGGTCATGAGGCTGCACCCACAGGAACGGGTTATTAGTGTTTGCTTCTTCCTGGACCGGGGTAGTTCTCCTGCGATGAGCCTGCCCTCATGCTTACCTCTCCAGAGTGCTCCTTTCCCTGTCTGCCATGTGATGTTCCCAGAGCCCCTAGCAGGTACTGTAACACAGTCTTGGAGCCATTAGCCTCCATAACTGTAAGCCAAAAATCTTTCTTCTTAACAAATCAGCTAGTATTGGGTGTCCTGTGACAGCAACAGAAAAATGAGCTAATGAAAATCAGCATAGCAGCCACAGCTGGAGGCGCATTGTGTCAGGAAGGGCTCACATTGGCACATACATGAAGGCACTGGGATTTTTGTTGTTGTTTAGAGGCAGCTGTTCCAGACAGGGAAAACTAGGGAGGAGGAAGGACCCGCAGGTAAACTCCCAGAGGGACAAACCTGCTGTCCTGCTCTGTCTGGCCCTGCTGGAAGCTGGGTGTGAGAATGGCTGACCTACCGAGGGACGGTACAGGCAGCCCTCACCTGTTGCTCCCCTGAGCAGCTGGTGGGCCACCCCTGGCTAGATAGACCTTTCCTGTGTCTTAGGAGCTGATCTTGCTCTGGGTCTGAGGACTAGAGAAGGCAGGGTGGTGTCTACTGAGATGCATGCATGTTTGCTCACTGGGGCAGGAGGAGGTCAGACAAGCAGGCTTTGGGGTGACAGGGTCTCCTAGAGGTAACCCCCTCTGTCACAGGGTGGGCTTCCCCAGAACCTGGCTCACGCTCCAACCCAGGGCGGTCCAGGTTACAGGTTAGCACAGTCTTGTTCCGACAAAGTGGTTAAAAACGACTGTGTGTGTGTGGCAGGGTGGCTCAGAGCAGTGATGCTCTTCAGAGGAACCAGGCTCAATCCTCAGCACCACCTGGTGGCTCACAACTACTGTAACTCCAGCTCAAGGGGATCTGATGCCTCTTCAGGCTTCTGCAGGCACTTGCACACGTGGCACGCACACACACACACACACACACGCACACACACACATACAGAGAGGCATACATACACATAAATAAAAAGACGTCTTTAAATGAACTGAGGAGATGGCTCAGTAAGTAAAAGTGCTTGCCATACAAGTGTGAGAGCTGGGTTTCAGATCCCCAGGACCCAGGTACATGTCAGGTGAGAGTAGCAGCCCACCTGCACAGGAGATAGAGATGAGCTCCCTGGAGTAGCTGGATTAGCTGAGTAGAAGAGCTCTGGGCTCAACAGGGAGAATCTACCTCCATGTATAAGGCAGAGAGTAATTAAGGAAGCCACCTGATGTCAACTTCTGGCCTCCACATATGAATACCCACACACGTGTGAATGTGCTTATACATGCATGCACATCATACATACATACATAGGCAAAAGAAAATATTTTTAAAAATCCATTGACATAAAACATTCAAAAAAGGGAAAAAAGTGCAAAAGAGGAAGCCTTCAGTGGACACTAACATTCAATCTTGACATGTAGAACAATGGAAAATACAAGCCATTTAACCGTTCATGTCCTTCCAAGGAAGGAAGGATAACCCATCACCTATCATCTGCTTATCTATTCACCCAGCCACCATCTATGTCTCCATCCATCCATTACCTATCTGTCTCCCCACCCGTGTATCCATGCATCCATATCTATCATCTATCTATTTATCTATCTACCTACCTGTCATCTATCTATCTGTCTCATCTACATATCATTTCATCTACCTACCCATCATCTATTTTTCCACCTATCTAGCATCTGTCTGTCTTGTCTTCTTCTCTAGCTGTATTTTAAATAGCCCGGGTTATTATCTGGCACAGAAACAACCAGGGGCTGGGCACGTGGGCTTAGGGGACAAAGTGTCACTGCACAAGTGTGAGCCCAAAGGCTGTTAAAATAGATTAATCCACAGACACCAGGATGTGTGAATCTCAGCTGTGTGACCTCTACAGACGACACACCATGGAGCCCACATTCCACAGGGGGGGGTCTGGAGCCCCGCTGTCCCTTCAGCTAGTCCTTCTGCCCCACTCAAGCCCCTCCATCCCACAGGCAACTCCTGACTTCTTACCAAGGCAGGCATGTAGCATGCGCACCCCCGAGTCTGGCTTCTTCCCACAGCTCCCTTCATGCGAGACCCACCCTCACTCTTATCTGGTGGCTTTACCTGTTTTATTGCTGAGTTTGGGGACTGATCACAATAGCTCCCCGTTATCTCCAGCTTCGCTTTCCACACTTCAGTTTCCAACAACCCATGAAGAGCCAAGATTATGAAATAAGAGATCCTAGAAACCACTCCCTCATTTTAAACATTATACCATCCTGAGCAGCAGGACCCAGCCTCATGGAACCCTGCTTTGTCCTCCCCAGGAAGTGAGCAATACGCTTTGCACAGTATCCACACTGTATACACTGCTCACCTGTAAGTCACCTTTTAGCTGTTGTGCTCCATAATGAACCCGGATGGACTCTGTCTGGCAGTTAACAGGGTGCGAGAACGTTGCCTCCAGCTTGGAGCCGTTGGGAACATGATGGTTACGTACACTTGAGCAGAAGGCTTTGGGGGCACCAGTCTGCTCATTTCTCTTGCTTAAATAGCTATGAGCAAAATGGCTGGGTCTACAGATCATTAGCTGTCGATCTCTCAGAAACGTGTGTTCTGCTGAGGCAGTGGGGTGACTCCGAGTTCCACCAGCATTGGAGGGGCATCCTGTGCCCCACATCCCCTTCCACATCCAGTGCGTGAATTTGCGCCTTTTCCTTGCTGTCCCTTTGAAATGTTGATAGAGTTTCTGAGAAGCTTCATGTTTACTGCTTGGCTTGGTGTTGGGGGCTGTGTTCTAGAATGGAGGAATTGTTTCCTGTTCCTGATTTCCCAGCATCCCTTTCCCTTCAAAAGTAAGAATGGGTGGGATGGCAGAGTGGGGGGTTCTTGGAGAGGGCTTGGGATCACTGTTGAAAATGGCACTGGGTTTGCCCTGGGCCCTTCTGTGCTTGGGGAAACCCACCCTAATCTCTCTCTTCCCACAGATATTGGCCCGGTGACCCTCACAGCAGACCCAGCGGTGTTTCAGAGAGAGCTGAGAGAACTCTATGTTCAGGTGGGCTGCCTACCTTCTTTATTGCTCTTCTTCCTCCATGAGAGAGCCCAAAGTCTTTGTGCTACCTGGGAGCCAAGATGGCGTCCTCCTCCCTCCTGGCCCTGCCTCACCCTCAGTCTGCAGCTCACACCTCAGCTTGGGTCCTGGAAGCCAGTACCTCTTGGGCTCCTTTCCTTCGTCCATGAAACAAATACCTCACAGAGCCCTAGTGCCTTGCGGGTGCTGGTTTAGTGAATGAGTGAAGGGGAGAGTGAGGGTGTGTGTTGAAGCTTGAGAGACAGCTTAGTCCAGACCCCTGTGCCTCTAAGCAGGTCACATGTCCTTGGCCACCTGAAAATCCATGCCTCACGAAACACCTGGCTCCACATCTTCCTGACCTCTGAGGCAAGGACTCCATAGGTGGGGCTTGCTTCTCAGCTGGATCCCCCAGTCCCCGGAGCAGGGTCTAGAAGACCTGGGGCTTCTGGGGTGAGAAGGAAAGTTGTGTTGTGGGGGTCAGCTGCTGCAGCAGGCTGGGCACGTAAACAGCGTGTGCTCTCACCGCACAGAAGCTCCGGGAGCTGCCAGGCAGGGAGGGTGTGAGTGTGTCTCCTCCAAGGCCTGGTGCCGGGGCAGGCAGCAGAGAGAGCCTTTCTTCTCGCCCGGCCCGGCTCCACTCCGAGCTTTACTCTTAAGCCTTGGTTGCCTCAGGACTTCTTGAGGCCATCCACAGTGGCATCCCGTTCAGCCTTCCCCTGCCACATAGTGACGAAATGGGGGGATGGCTGTTCAGTAAAGTGCCTGCCATGCGAACATGTAAACCCGAGTTTACAGCCCCAGCATCCATGTAAAAAGCTGAGTGTGTCACCCACACTTGCAGGGGGGAGGCAGAGACAGAAGGACTAGCAGAATGCCTAGCAGAATCAGTGAGCCCCATATTCAGCGTGGGGTGTGTCTGAAAAAATAAGGTGAAGAGTGATAGGAAAGACATGTAACACTGACCTCTGGCTTCCACACGCACTGGCACACCTGCATATGATCAACCCCACATACTTGTGTACACACACATGAATACATATGCAAACACCGGACGTTGACGCACTCCCGTGTGTGAGGCTTGCTCATGCCTCAGCTGTTCCATCTCCGTATCCCACACTTTCTATGAGATGGGATTGTCACTTACACAAGTGAGAGAAAGAGTGACCCTTGTCTAAAGTCACAACAGGGCAGATGCTGGGAGGGACAAACAGGGACCACAGCCTGACCCAGAGCCACACTGAGGTGGTGTGAGGTGACTCCCAACTCCCACTGGTTTTAGAGGTTTGCCCAGGCTGCTCCCCTGTAGATGAGGTGGCTGGCAGCCGCTGAGACACACTTCAACCCTTCAGGGAGGTGGTGACTGCCCGGAGATGAGTGTGGGGGCCATCAAGGCTGCTGTGGAGGTTGCCAACCCTGGGTCCTTCATCTATGTCTTCTCGGATGCCCGTGCCAAGGACTACCACAAGAAGAACGAGCTCCTGCAGCTCCTGCAGCTGAAGCAGTCGCAGGTGAGAGGCCAGCTTTAGGTGTGAGGTGGGCAGCCATTCAGGAGACCAGGCGAGGGGGCCTGAAGACAGGCGTTGCTCCTATGGCCTTGGAGCCCAGCCCTGCCAGCCCCAGCCACACCTCTCCGAAAACAGCATGGTCGCAAGCTCTGGGCCGATGGGCTCCTGGTGTGGTTTGCTTTTGGTGCAGCCCCGCCCCTTTCCTTTCCCGCCAGCCAGTGCAATACTTCTCCACGCTCACCCTCAGCCCTTGGTCCTTGTGGCTCACTGAACCCTTGTCCTTGTGGCCAGGACTTCTTCCTCTCCTTTATGCACCCACGGCTGCAGAGGGGAGAAGGGTGTGTCTACTCTTAGGGAAACCCTCAAGGTTTGGGACGACATAGCTGCTCTCATGTCTATAATACTCTAGAGCTTTTTCAGAGCACTCACTGTAGCCTCCCAGGGCCACTCCAAAAGGAGTGAGTCCACTTTGGTAGCCTTCTTGGTCATAGATTTCATCCTTTTTGTGAGCAGCCGCTTTGTCCTTCCTTTCTCGAGCCCCTGCCCTGAATCAGCACCCGATCGCCTATGCAGGTACTGCTTCTCCCCCCACCCCCACCCCCGGCTACAGGAGAAAGCACAGGCCTATTTGCCCCTCCTCCAGGTGGTCTTTGTGCTGACGGGGGACTGTGGTGACCGCACCCATCCTGGCTACCTGGCCTACGAGGAGATCGCTTCCACTAGCTCTGGGCAAGTGTTCCAGCTGGACAAGCAGCAGGTGTCAGAGGTGAGCCGCTGCTGAATGCTTCTTGCGGCCTGTCGCCCTGTGGGTGAGGGTGCTGCGGGTGTTGGGAGTTTGGCCTGCTGGTTGGTGCTGAGTGGTGCTGAGTAGCTGCCTCCAGGCTCTGCATCATCTCGTCAGATCTCCTGGACCCCAGGCAAGTACTCCAGAAACACCCTGAGAGTAAAAGGGTGAGGCTTGGAGGAGCACCTTGGGGTGCTGTCCACATCCCCCAGCAGAGCCAGAACTTGAGAAATTCTGCTGGAAGGGTGAATGGGAGGTAGGTTCTAGCTCAGAGTTGAGGGCTAGGGGACCACAGACTGGGTCACGATCCTGGGATTTATCAGGGGAGGGGCTCACTCAGACACCACTGCCTTAGGGTCCAGCTGTCAGATCCATTAAGCCCACAGCATACCAGGCATCCGTCCCACTCCCTGGCCAAATGACAGCTACTTCCTCCCCAAAGCCTGTCTTCCCTCTACTGTGCCCATCTTTCCAGCATCTAACCACCATCTCTAGTGGAGCTGAGAGGCCTCCCTCGGTGTCACAAATCCTCCAGCATTAGCTGAGTGCAAGCCATTCTCAGAACACTCGGCAGAGCTGTGGCTGTCACTGATGCTGACATCAGCTGCCTTGAGCCTATATGGAATGACCCACGGGCACCACAGGACACTCCCCCAAGCTGACCGAAATGTCCCTCCTGTTGTCCTCCCCTTATCAGAACCTCAGCCTGCATTTCCTCTTGCTCACTCCCCACAGGCCAGCCAGGCTCTCTCCTGCTCCTTAGCCCCAGGGCCTCTGCTCGGGCTTCCATCTCTCAGCTCCTAACCTCCTGATATATGTGTCTTCCCAGGAAGCCATCTTCAGCTCCCTGCCCAGGTCAAATCTCTTTCCACATCCCTTCCCAGTCCACAACCCCCACACTGCTTTACAGAATTGTCATTTTGTGCTTGTGTGATTATTTAGTGCTACCGGATTATGAGTGCCCTCGGGGCTGGGCCATGAAGGGTACCTCAAGCAGACACCCAAAGGAGTAACTAGTGCCAGGAGGTGGCCGGGAGACAGAGCACTTTGGGTCCCCATGCTTCCTGCTCTGGGGAAGGTGTCTCCAAGACAGTCAGTGGCCTCTAGGATGGATTCTGTGAGCTGTGTATTTATGAGCTGAGAGAGCCGGTCTCTGGGGCCATGTTTAGATTAGCGTGCTTCGGGTCCCTGTTGACAGATGGCGTTTATACTTCTCTGTGACACAACAGGCTTTAATTTCTGGCTTGTCAGCCCATCCTGGCACTAAGCCCCACAGGAAGGCGGGAGGCATTTCAGAATGGAGGGACAGTTTCATCCCCACTTTTAGGGGAGACACGTCCAGAGACTAATCCGACAGAGAGGCAAGGCAAGTTGTTGAGGACAGCTTGCCAGGGTGCCTGGATGCATTCCAGGTGAGCCCATTGGCATTTTGCTGTGGGAGTCTCCCTTGGTAGGACCACTGAAGCAGGCAGGCCTGGGCTGCACCGGATGGTGGCATGGATGCCCCTGGGCATGGAGAGCCTCATGCCTTGAGTCTGTTTCTTTCTAGACGTTCCCAGATAGCCAGCAAGTCGGGGAAAGTGGTTGGGACAGCCAAGGCTGTGGTCAGTCCCCAGGGAAGCCAGGCCATGGGGCTCTATCTGGGAGAAGTCCTTCAGACTTCTGAGGAGGCACGTGAAACAAACGGTTTGACCTTCACAAAGTACATTCCAAGCAGCAGGATAGATATACTCCTTACTGTAGTCATTTATTAAGCACCTGCTGTGTCCACCACCCAGAAGGAGGTAGCCAGTCTGAGCAGGCCCTCTGTCTTGGGGATACTTAGCTCTTCCTGATTGAAAACTTGACCTCACAGGCAGAAGGAACCCCCTTGTTTTTTGGACTTTGTTCCAGAGTATATGAAGGAAATTGAAGAACCTCTCTCCCTGGCAGGGAGACTTAGAACTCTGATGATCCTGGCACAGTAGGAGACCAATTTTGAGGCAGGCAATGTGACCTTAGTTTTGTCCTAGGGTGGTGTATGTGGTGTGTGTGGTGTATGTGACTATGTGTATTCATATGTGGGTGCATTGGGCATCTTCCCCAGTTGGTCTCCACTAAAACCCAAAGTAACCAGGTCGCCTAGATTGCCTGGTGAGTGAGCTCCGCCAGTGCATGTCTGTGCACTGGGTTACAGGCATGTGCTTCCGGATTCTAGGTGGTTCCAAGAATCGGAACTCAGGTTCTCATGCACACACGCTTTCATCTACTGAGTTGTGGTCCCAGGCCTGAGGTAGGCTTTTTTTTTTTTTCAAGACAGGGTTTCTCTGTGTAGCCCTGGCTCTCCTGGATTGCACTCTGTAGACCAGGCTGGCCTTGAACTCAGAGATCTACCTTTCTCTGCCTCCTCAGTGCTGGAATTAAAGACCTGCACCACCACAGCCCAAGGAGGGCTTTTTTTTTTTAATCAAGTTTGGGCGGGAACATAGCACCTTACGTGTGGTCCCCACAGGCTCTGCCCAGTCCACACTCATCTAAAAAAGCTGGTGATGCAGGAGAGTGACAGAGGAACGGACAGGGACAGAAGAGCTGGGAAGTCATCCTATGGTTCCCCAGAAGAGTACTGTCTCACTTCCCACTCTCTGGCCTACCCACCCCCACTCCACACTCCACTCTTCAGCTTAGTCAGTTCTGGGGGTTGGGGCATACCTTTTGTCCAGCAGCAGCAGGTACACCTGATAAGTGGCCTGGATTCTGCAAATCCCTTTGAAGAGAAGTGACTTGCTCTCTGTAACTATGGGCTTGGGAAGCTCCCTCCAGGAGGCTCTGGTGCACGGAGCAGGAGGGACCTGCGTCCATCCCACCCTGGATCCTTCCCAGCAGCATTCAGACCTAGGCTGCTGTGGATCACAGTTCTGTCGCCCTCAGGCGGACTTTATGCCCTACCCTATGCCCTATGTAGTCCCCCTGTGGCAGGATCCTCCCTGCTCTCTCTCTCTTCCTTGTGTGCAGCTGTGCTGATGGAACCCTCTGCCTCCTGAGGTGGTGGCCAGGGTGAAGGGAGAGTGCTGGGAATGGTGCTGGGCATCTGGGAAGACTAGGTGAGGGCCGACCACAGCTGGACCCTCCCAGTCTCCTGGGTGCAGGCAGATGTTTCTCCTCTCCCCCTTCCACTGAAGCCTCCAGAAGAGTAGGGGTGCACCTTAAGAGTGTTCTCAACAAGGCAGAGCTGGGTAGAGAAGCTGGGGTGCACAGCTGGCGAGGGGGAGGGCGCTCCCTTTGTGACTCCAGGCCAAACCCTCAGTTTCCCCATCTGTAGCTGTGAACCCTAGTCTTCTCCCTAGTTCCCTCAGCTTCCTCAGCTGCCCTGGCTGTCAAGCATCCTGGAGTGCCTCTGGGGATAATTTATCAGCCATGAAGGGCCCAGCAGCAGTCATCTGGTGGAGAGCAGCAAGGCCAGATTCTTTCCTTCCTTCTCCATCATCGGCCAGAACTCAGGCCAGCGCATGGCTCTATCCCAGGCCCCACCCCACAGACATCTGGAAGCCATCACACTCGCCAAATAAACAGTGTGCTTGCTTAATGAAGGCCCTCTGCTCGGGAGGCTCCCCAATTCCGCTCTGGAGCCCTGAAGGCACAGCCAGGTCCAAAAGGCCTTGACCCTAGGCCTGGCCCTACAAGGTGGTCTGGATTTGCTGTGAGCAAGAAAGCCACACTCCCCTCCAAACCCTAGGGTAGGCTGACTTGTGCTGGGGTCATTACAGTGCTGTCCATGTCCCAGCCCTCTTTGTGGTTTGGTAGCCTGAATTGCTGGGTACCGTCTCTCCACCAGTATATTCTGGAACAGCTGCAGTAGCCCTGTCAGTGTAGTAGCTGACGTAACTTGTCTGGGTGATTGTTGCCTGGGGCAGCTTTTCTGCCTCCGTCTTCTGCGGAGCCCACTGTATAACCTGAGGAACAGGCAGTTGGCAAAGAGCGGCTCCTTCACCATCTGGCAGTGCAAGGAATTTCATCCTGGTCCATCAGCCATGACAGGTGGGGCCTTTTCAAGACACATGTTTCTCGGAAAACTAGACAAAGGCAGGAGAATGAAGTATCTCCAAGTCCTGGGGGAAGGTGGAGTGTTGACTCCTTACCCTGTGAGAACTGAGGTCTCACAGCACATGCTCCATCTCGGTCAGTAAAACATGCTTGTTCTCAAAATCTCAGGCAGATCGCCCAAGTCCCTTCCCTTCTGTGAAAAGCCACACGGTAGGCAGAACAGAAGGATTGCCAATTAGGGCCAGAATGGCCTGCAGGCAGCACACAGGCCACTATTTTCTAGTCCCATGTCTGTGGCAGCCATGCTAATCCGTCACGGAACCTCTTCTCAGGCAGCATCCCAGGAAGCCATTTATAGGCAACTGACATTCGCATGATAAACGCAGGACACCATTATCACTTTAAAATGACATTTAGTTTATACACGGTGGGACATGGTGGCACACACCTTTAATCCTGGCACTCAGAAGTAGAGGCAAGCAGGTGTCTGTGAGTTCAGAGCCAACCTGGTCTCATAAGAAAGTTCCAGACCAGCTACGGCTACATGGACCCTGGCTCAAAAATCAAACAAGTAAACAAACAACCTCCCCTAAGCCCCACAGGTACCGTGATCTAGCACTAAATCCTTGATTTTCCCCAATTGGCCTCAAAATGTCTTGTCCGTTTTTTGTTTGTTTGCATGTGTGCATGTATGTACATGCATGTGTGTATGTGTGTTCACGTGTGCGAGGGTACATGTGTGTTGTGTGTATGTGAAGGTATGAATTGACATCAGAGGTGTTCTCTCTCCACTCTGTTTATTGATGTGGGGTCCCTTTAGGCACCTGGAGTTTCCAGGTTAGGCTGGTCTAGCTAGCCAGCTTGGTCCAGGGGTCCCCTGCCTCTGCCTCCCAAGCACACCACCCAGCTTTTATAGGGATGCTGACAATCTGAACACGGATTCTGACACTTGCGTGCAAGTGCTTAATCCCCAGCTCTTCACAATGCTTTCTGAAGACACTTTTTCGGCTCAGGTTTTGATTGCTGCTGCCTGCCCCACTCAATTGTGTCTGTTGAGTCCCTGAAGCCCTAGGGCCATCTGCTCATTGTCGTGACACCAGCGGAAGAAGCTCTGCTGTGTCCTGTGTTCTGAATTCTAGTCCTTGCCCCGGGGTGTCACTGACACGCTCCCTCCCGTCTAACCTGAGTTTGCCCCAAGGGGTGGGTAAGGGGTGGCTGGTGTGTGTGGAAGGGTGTCTTGGGGTTGGTGCTGTGACTCCTTTCTGATGCTTGCCATCAGGAGGCAGACAGCACCTTGCTGTCTCACTGTGGCTGATGACAAATGGTGTCATGGCTACAGTGGTGACAGGCAGCTGTGTACGGGAAGGCCGTGTCTTCCCACCCCACAGTGTCTGTGGAGTAACACCCTGGTTCTGGCGGTACTCAGTCGCCATCAATCCTACACCCTGGGCTTTCACCATCCAAGGAGGATCCTTGCCCGAAACAATTATTTCATTAGTCGTTGCAAGATGATGGTTTCCTAATTGCATCATTCCTTCCACATTTAGCAGAAGGCTTTCTTCCAGAAAGGCTTTGTGCATTTGGAAGGGATGCGCTGGCCTATTGAGTGCAGGAGTCGCACTCAGGGTTTCTCATTGAATTGCGTGACACAGGCAGTTTTTTCAGTGCTGGGGATCAAACCCGGGGCTTCCTGCACACTGGGCAAGTGCTCCACCCAGTGACCCCATACTTTGCCGATTTTTAACTCACCTTATTTGATGGAATACAGGTCCCCACAGTCCTGGTTAGATGCCCAACACCCTGTGAGGCGCCTATGCCTCCATGAACCACACAGGGTGAAGACTCCAGATCCCCAGGTGCCTGGCATACACAGGGGAGCCTTAAAAGTGCCAGGGGCAGATAAGAGGCAGAAGCCTATGCTGCAGGAGCCCGAGCCTGCTTCTCGCTGCCCTGAGTCACCTAGTATCTCCATCTAGGCATCGTTTGAAAAACACAGAAGCCAGAAGGGCTTGATGTTGGACAGTGGAATTGGGAACTAAATAGATTGTTTGCCACCGCCAAATCCACAGGGAGCATATGGATTTTGCTCCCAGCAGAAGCTGCTTAGAGCTGCATCAGGCGGCCAGACATGTCAAACCCCAGGCACACCCACTAGATCAGCTTCTCTTGTGTCCTCTCAGGTGTTAAAGTGGGTGGAGTCGGCGATCCAAGCCTCCAAAGTACATCTGCTGTCCGCAGACCATGAGGAGGAAGGCGAGCACACGTGGAGAATCCCTTTTGACCCCAGCCTGAAGGAGGTCACCATCTCACTGAGCGGGCCAGGGCCTGAGATCGAAGTCCGGGACCCACTAGGTATGTGCTCCAGGGTCAACTTCCTCTTTAGACCCAAGACTGAGCTGGAAGGCCAGGGCGAGACAGAAAGGCCGTGGGAGGAGGAGACTCAGGGATGACTCAGTCAATAAGTTGTCTGCCTCACAAACATGACGACCTGAGTCTGAATGCCCAGCACCCATGTACACCCCCCCTCCCCGTGTGGCAGCCTGAGGAGGATGGTTGAGCAGGTGGGTCCGAGTGCAGCAGAGAGACCCTGTCACAAAAAAGAAAAAAAAAGAGGGGGTCAGTGAGTATATATACACACTCACACATACTCCTACACTCCACAAAGAAGCAGTAGAGGCAGGAGGTTCATACTTAAGGCTGTAGAAATCAGGGAGGAGTGAGGGGACTCTATGTGGGGCAGAGAGGCGTCCCTGTGGGTGAAGAAGCAGGGAGGTTGGTGGCAACTGACCAATGGGGGACTTAAAATGGTGACGGTCTACTTGTCAGTCCACGGACACTTGGGGCTGGTGTGGGTGGACTGTGGGTTCCTGGAAACAGGCTGGGAAACTGGGGAAAAGGCAAACTGAGTGCCACCCGGGGCTTCCACAGGAAGGGTCCTGCAGACGGATGAAGGTCTCAATGTTCTCCTCAACATTCCGGACTCAGCCAAGGTCGTAGCCTTTAAGCCTGAGCACCCTGGGCTGTGGGCCATCAAGGTAGGGGCACTGGGTCTTCAGCAGAGGAGCCTGGGGTGTGTGGGCAATGTTGGGGGTATATCAACAGGAGCACAGAGTCATGAGCAGAGGAGGAGCAACGTGCTTTGCTGTGTGAGGGAGTGGAGCCGTTTGGGGTGACGTTCAGGAAAGTTGGGGGTGGGGAAAACTTCAGTGACAGCCCAGTTGGCATGTGGCTCAGACTCCTGTCCTGGGTGCAGAGTGTAAATGGAGTAGGGCTGACTGGAAGGCAGGTGTAGCTAGGAGAGAGGGGCTGGCAGGAGATTGCTGTATTTGGAAGATGCTGGAAGCCAGGCGGGAGCACAGGCTTGGCCCGGTGGGGGTGGGCGGGGGAGCTCCTGCTGACTGAACCAACACTCAGCGGGCACCTACCAGGTGCAGGCCCTTGCAGCAGCTGCTTCAGGTAAAGGGGCTGTGCCAGCCACCTGATATTCCAGACCTGTGTGTCTTTAAAACCAGAGCTACAATGCCTCCAGGGAGGGTGCAGCAAGAAGGCAGACAAGCAGGGGAACAGGCAGAGCCTGCAGAAGTTAGCAGAGAAAGAACAGAAAGAGAAGCCTCCAGAAGGAGAGCAAGTAGGCTTGGCTTCTGTGTCTCCGGGGAGCAGATACACTGCCTATGTGTCTGTCTATGAGAGCCTACAGCTGCAGGTGTAGGGCTTGGGCAGCTGTGGCCAGGGGTGCCCAGGCTGGAGCTGGGGTCCCGTGGCCTGACGCTCTGGTGACGTGGGTGGGGGCCTGTGCCAGGTGTACAGCAGCGGCCGCCACTCAGTAAGGATAACCGGCATCAGCAACATCAACTTCCGGGCCGGCTTCTCCATGCAGCCCTCTCTGGACCTCAACCACACCATCGAGTGGCCTCTGCAAGGTACCCGCCCTTGGCCCTGAGGATGACAAAGGTTTGGGGAGGTGGGAGGTCCAGGGTAGGCTTGGCTGTGTGAGCCATTTGTGACCCTCGAATGGTTCCTGCTGAGGGGAAGCGGGGCTGTTCCAGACCACAGGTGGAAAAACAAGCTCTGACCTGGCTTCCTCGCTATTGGCCCGGGTGGTGACGTTTGCCTCCAGAGCCTCCTTCCGGCCACCAAGGAGTCCTGGGGAGACCCAGTGTTGTCTCTTTTATTGTTGAGTCACCGTTTCTCTTTGCTTTTCATTTTTATGTGTGTATGTATGTTCAAATATGTTTGGGTACATGCGTACATGTGTGTGTGTGTAGGTCAGAAGACTTCCTCTGCAGTCATTCCCCAGGCATTGACCACCAGTTGTGTTTGTTTCATGTGTATCAGTGTTTTCACTGCATATGTGGGCACCATGTGTATGCAATGCCCACAAAAGCCAAATGAGGTTATCACTTCTTCTGGGACTGGAGTTAACCAGTTGTGAACCACCATGTGGGTGCTGGGAATTGAACCAGGGTCCTTTGGAAGAGCAGCCAGAGTTCTTAACTGTTGAGCCATCTCTCTAGCCTGCAGCCAGCAAATTTTTGAGATGGGCCTTTCAATTCCTGGAGCTCATCAACTAGGCTAGGCCAGCTGCCTCTCAAGCCCCAGGAATCCACCCACCTCTACAGCCTCAGAGCGCGGTTTCCATGTGCCACTGTGCTGGCTTTTCTACATGTGTTCTGGATGTTGAAAGCATGTGCTCATGCCTGCAAGGTGAGCACTTTACCTTGTCTCTCCTTTTTCCTTTTTGAAACCTGTATGGCTATAGCTCTGTTCCCTCAGACTTCTTATCTGTATCTTGCTAATTCAGAGGAGAGGCAGATGCCAGGGAGCTGCTGGCTTACCCAAAGGGGGCCCCCATGGTTTGTGAAGGAACAAGTGTCTTAGTGATCACCTGGTGGACACTGGGATGGGGGAGGAATGAAGCTGAAGGTGAGGTTTCCTCACTGAAGTGTGATGAGCCTGTAGACCTCATTTGGGATGTACTTTGCAGAAAAAAGGTGGAGAAAGGGTAGAAACTGAGGCCCTTTCCACAAACTAGTTGAGAAAAGACACTCTAAGCAGGGCCTGGTGGCACATAAACCAGCTACCCAAGAGCCAGAGTCAGGAGGAGCCAGCTCAAGGCTTGTTGGGTAGCTGGCAAGACCATGACGTGAAATAAAAAATAAAATAAAGAGATGGCTCAGTGGATAGAGGCCTCAACACCCATGTTCAATCCCTGGGACCCACATTGTGGAAGTTGCTCTATGATCATGTGTGTCTGTGGTGTGTATGTGCACATGCACATATGTGCAGACACTCACAGGCTTGGCTTTTCCCAGAATTCACATTTAGACTCTTCTGTGCCATATGCAGACTCGATGTGTCTTTAAAAGCCATTGTAGCCATCTGAAAAGGGAGAGACACATGAAGTTAAAAAACAATAAGACTAGGGATATAGCTTAGTAGAATGCTAGCAAAGTGTCTGTGAGGCTTTGGTTTAACCCCCAGGACTTCAAGGACAAATAGAATGAAGAAGAGGGACGAGGAAGAAACTGGAAATTGTAGAAAGTGCTTAGCACTTAGCCTTCATACTGCGATCATTAGGGCTTGGGGGAGTCTGGGGCTGACTGGACACTGGATGACTGGGCCAGAGAAAGCAGCTACTATGTGTCATTGGCTGGCCAAAGGAGACCATCCCTGCATACCAGTGGTTGACCTCAGGGAGCTTCTATATGTATTGGCGAAATGCTGCAGCCTGGGCCTGAGCCTGATTCTTGCAGGCATGGCTTTCCCAGGAGCTTACGTTTAGATTCTTACATGCCATGTTCAGGCTCTGTGTCTCTTTACAAGTCATTGTAACCATCTGAAAGGAGAAGCCTGACCCAAGCTCTGAAATAAACCAAGGAAATGCTGAAAGCCAAATCCAGTTCTCTGCTTCTGGGAGAGGTTGGGAGAGAGTGCCTGTGTGGGGCTGATCACAGTCAACCCGTGGTAAATAATGCATGATGTGGAGGGATGGGTGGGGAGGAGACACAGGACTGACATGATTCTTCCTGTCCCGTATTGTATCAGCAGGGTCTGGGTTTGCAGAGGCAGAGATATAGCTAACGCAGGCAGGAGAGGAAAGGGCGTGGTGTTTCAGGACCACGGACAGCAGCCAGGCCTGTTCAGCACCTCAGGCGTTTAGCTCTCACAGTGAGGTAGGGAGGAGGCAGGCAGGGTGCAGGAGAGAGAGCCAAGCAGGCTGGCTGAACACTGTGACCAGAGCCCAGGACTCCAGGACTCACTCCCCGCCTTCTCTTTGCAGGCGTACCCATCTCTCTGGTGGTCAACTCTACCGGCCTGCAGGCGCCTGGTCACCTTGACTCTGTGGAGTTCTCCCACAGCTCAGGGAGGTCCCTCCTCTCTCTGCCCACACAACTCCTTTCCAATGGGTCCACCCATCAGCTGTGGTCCGGGCCATCCTTCCATGTTCCGAAGGAGCGATTTTATCTCAAGGTGAAGGGCAAAGACCACGAGGGAAATCCCCTCCTGCGAGTCTCCGGAGTTTCCTACAGCGGGGTGGCCCCAGGTGAGTGCTGTGCCTTCCTGGAAACGCTTCCTGGCTAGGCTAGTTTGGGAAAGCTTCCATGGGCAGCTGTTCCCTGTTAGGGTTTTGATGAATCCTGACATGCTTCAGGCATGACCTTCAGCTTGAAGATTTAGAACAAAGCCATCCATCTACCTACCCATTTACCTACTCCTCCCATCTGCACACCCACTTGCCCATCCATCCATCCACCCATCCATCCATCCACCCATCCATCCTTCCACCCATCCATCCATCCACCCATCCATCCATCCACCCATCCATCCATCCACCCATCCATCCACCTATCCATCCATCTAACCATCCATCCACCCACCCACCTACCCATCCATCCATCTACCCACCCGCCCACCTACCCATCTATGCATACATACACCTACCCACCCAACCATTCTCTCACCCTCCTGCCCATCCTCCCACCCATCCATCCACTTATCAATGACAAATCTATATATTTGTCAACAACTCACTCATCCACACATTCATATCTATTTATCTATCCACCCATCTATGTACCCATCCAACTAACTATCCACATGTGTTCATCCACGAATCCATCCATCCGATTTGCTACAAATAGCCAAGAAGCCATTGATGTACCCACCCATCATTCAACCCCTCTCTCTCTATCATTTCATCCATCCACCCACCATTTCAGCCTCTCACCATCTATTCATCCAATCATACATCCACCATTCATTCATTTGTTCTGAGTTCCACTAAGCTAAGTCCAAGCTTCATGGAAGTGTGGGTCCAGCACTTGCCAAACTGGCCCACTGCCCACTTCAGCAGTTCTCTGTAGTATGTCCCACTTAAAAGTGGACAGAGGAACTGCCCCTCACTGAGCACCCTCACCGGAAAGTTCTGGGGAGTCATGACAAGGAGTTAAGAGTTCACCATCTGCTGGAGTTCAGAGACCTCCAGAATCCGGTGTGCACATAGCTACAAGGGGTGCCTGAGACCACACGCAGCAGCTGCTGGTGCCATTATGTCACCATACCGGCTCCCACATGTGTGGCTTTTTCTGGTGCCTGTGTCCTGAAGTCAGGAAGCTCCTAGGGCAACAGAGACTCTTGGGCTTTTCCACCTCTGCTTCTGGCAGGGGCACCTGGGCTCATGGGTCAGGTGACCTTGTTGCTGTTCTCTGTCGCCTTACCCGTGCCCACTGTCTCCCTTTCCCTGGAAGTGCCTGGAGGAGCCAACACTCCTCTGTGGGGCAGTTGCTCTGTCCCTTTCCAACTGGGGTGCATGGAAGGCAGGAGAAGGGCCGGCTCTTGAGGCTCCCCACAGTATCCACACAAGGCTAATCCTTGAAGACCTGGCTGAGGTCTCTTCTTCCTTCCCCCTCCCCCTTCCTCCTTTCTCTTTCCCCCTGACTCCTAGCCTCTGAGCAGCTTGGCCTCTATACTATGCTGGTATTTCTGGGCCTCTCTGCTTTGCCTTTAGAGCTTGAGAGGGACCTTTCTTGAAAGATTTCATCAGTGGAAACCTGTCTTCTTTCTGTCCTCTCAGATGGAACCAGGAACTTGGGATACAGCTGTGGGCTTTGTTCTCCATCGCCTCACCAATGGGGGCAGGGAGGGATGGGCCAGGGTATTTTTATTTCCTCCCTGCTTTCAGAGCTCTGGAGGCTGGGGTTTGCTTCAGAGCAGGTTGGCTCAGGGTCTGAAGGTGTATGGTGGGCCTGGGGTCCCTGGGTCCTCTCTGCTTAGAAAAGGGGTAACTGCGCTGTCTGAGAGAGGCTTCCAGATTGTGGGGGCGAGCAGTGGCTGCACACACAGCTGAGGACGTGGCTGGGAGTCTTGACACCCCTCTCCCTGGGGATGTGGCAGGCATCCCAGGGCATGATGTCACCCACCATGCTCCCAGCCCCAAGCCTGGGCTCTGAGGCCCTCTGGTGCATTGTCTCACGCCTGGAGCATCTTGCTGGGCTCCTGTCCTCTCTGGCTGGGATGCAAAGCAGGCAGCCGCATGGACTGAGTACTTGCCAGCACCATGGGCTACAGCTGACCCTGCTGGGGATGTTCTCAGAGGCCTCCTGAAAACAACCCAAACAAGGAAAGAAACTGATGATCCCAGGACAGTGGTCAGGCCAGTACTGTCAGACAGGGACCCCAGAGGGCCTCATCCCAAGCTGCAAGTTTCCTTGAAGCTTTTGCTTTATCTCAAAAGTGCTGTGAATCTCACGTCCATAGCCCTCTTCCTACTGTGCTTGTTTTTCATTGGAAAGGGTTCCCTGCAGACAAATCTGGAAGGGCTGAACCCTCTGGACAAAGAGGAGGCCATTGCACAGCCCATCCACGCAGTGAGCAGTGTCTGGGCAGATCTCAGAGCTGGTCCCAGGCAGGTGGGGTCTGGCCCATGCAGGTCTGTTTGCTAACTAGCCTACTCAGAAGCCATGGTTGTGGGGTATGCTCCACTGAAGGCTGTTCCCAGCTCCTCAAAACACCAGAGTGTCAGGGGCCATGATCACCCCCATATATGTGGCACCCTATTGATTATAACGAATAAAGTCCATCTTGAAACTAATTGCATTGACAATGTCTTAGCCTTTACTCAATATTTTTAAAAATGCTTTCTTAGCACGTATTTATTAGCAATAAGTGTCACTGGGCTTCATTACGACATCTCATACATATAACCTAGTTTGATCACCCCACCATTTCTGTCTCTTGCCCTTAGTCCAGTTCCGCTGGCCCCTCCCAACTGCCTCCTCTTTGGCTTCATGTCTTTTTTTGGCAGCCTGATGAGTTTCCTTGGGGTAGCCTATGGGAACACAAGTGAGGGTCAGTGTACAGGAGCACAGACATCTTACCAATGTCTGTACAACTGAAGAAAATGTCTCCTCCTCATCCACTGACTGTTAACTATTGTAATTCCTCACAGAGGAGGGACCCCATGAACCCGTCTCCACTCCATGACAGTATGTTGACAGGCCCAGTCTATTGCAGATCTTGCCCATTTGAGTGCGGTAGTCATGCTAGGTGTCAGCATGGCACATCATTTTCCCCTCTTCCTCTGCCTCTTACATCATCCCCACCCCTTCTCTGCTCTTCCTTGAACTTTGGAGATGTTCCCCATTTTGCAAAGGTGGAAACTGAGTTTCAGAGAGGTAAGTGGCCTGCCTTGGATGACCATTGAACGTGACTACACATTGCCTCAGGGCTGGCCTCTGGTTCTTGTTTATTCCTAAGGGCCTCTGTGTGACTGCCAGGGGAAGGCTTTGGCATGGTAGGGCAGAGCTCTGAGCCCTGTGCTTGCCTGCAGGTGTGCCCCTGGTCAGCATGGCTCCCAGGCTTCACGGTTACCTGCAGCAGCCCCTGCTGGTGTCCTGTTCTGTGTACAGCACCCTCCCCTTCCGGCTGCAGCTGCAGCGAGATGGCATGAGGCTGGGCGAGGAGCGGCACTTCCAGTGAGTGGCTGGTTGGCAGCAATTGTCCCTGGTCCTGGGGCCCCTGTGCCTGGACAGATCTTAAAGAGTGGGCAGCAGGAGAGAGGGTTGGGGTCAGTTGAATTGTCATACTGGTCAGTCTGGCTGGGGATGGGAGAGGGAGTCTCCTGGCCATGAGTAGGCCCAGGAGTGGGAATTAGGAGTGGAGAGAGGACCTAGACCTTTCCCTTAGGCTGGGAGTCTAGAATTCAAGGAGGTCAAGGCATGGGCTCAACTCACACAGCCTGCTGTGAAATTTGCCTGGCTCTTTGTGCTGAGCCTCAGTAAGGATTTAGGGTTCCCCTCTGTGCAAGATCTGGGGGCCTGAGGTCTCTGAGGCTGGGAAACCCTTGATGGGGTCAGAGCGACCAGTCACACTGTCTGCTGCTCTTGCAGAGAGTCAGGAAACAGCAGCTGGGAGATCCCAAGAGCCTCCAAGGCCGAGGAAGGCATGTACCAGTGCATAGCAGTCAGCAGAGCTGGGACAGGACGAGCCAACGCCCAGATTGTCATCACAGGTCTACCTTCTCTCTATGTGTCTGCTGGATTTCTTCCTTCCCCTTGGGGTTTCCTCCCAGCGACTCTCCATGCTTGGGGTGGAGTCCTAGCCTAATGGCACAGTCTCTCACCCAGAACATGGCTACCATGTTACCATGACCCCTCCTGAGGCTTGTAGGTGCCAGTTGCCCTGCCTGATGTCAGTCTCGTGCCTGATGTCTTTTGGGGGCTACTCTATCCCTGCCACAATGCCACCACTGAGCTCTAGAAGGCTGGAGATGCCACAGGCGGTCTCAGAATGGGATTCGATTTACTCTTTAAAGTTAGAGACCCAAATTGTCTGTACAGCAGAAAGGCCATGCAATTTAATGACCCCCACATTCATTTACAAAAAGTTACACAGTCCCCTGGCAGAAAGATGGGAAAACATAAACCAGGACATCAATGTCATCTGCAATTCTGCCAACGTAGCATGTTGAGCTCCTTTTGTGTGTGGTATATGCATGTGTGTGCAGGTTCACTCTCCTGCGAACATGTGTGCAGGGGCCAAGGCTGACATCAGGTGTTTCCCTCTTGTTGCTTTTGAGGAAGCATCTCTCATGCAGCCTAGGAAAGCTTTCTAATGTTAGCCAGACTGTGGAGCGGCTCTTCCCCTCCTCCGCTAGTGTGGGATTGCAGGTGTGTGCGGCCACACCTGGGTTATGTAAACATTGGGCAGCTAAACCTGGGTCTTAACGCTTGTACAGCGTTTGCGTACGGAGCCATCTCCCCAGCTCCCCAGACCAACTTCTTTCCCCGAATTTTTTGGGGGGGGGGTAGTGAGACTGCAGGTGATTTCAGCAACCTGAGTCCACCATGTGACAGTGAGTCAGTCTGTGTCCCTCAGCATAGGAGAGAGTTGACGACTTTTTATAAACGACGAGCAGGAAGGAGGGCAGGATCAAAGAGCTGATCTGTCATGTACTGATACCTATTCACACTGGCCTTTTTTTTATTCCTGCTGAGCTACATTAAACTAAGCTATAACCACCATGACACTTCAATACATATCCCTAAAAACAGGGGACCCTCTGAAAAGCTAAGTCCTCCTGGATAATGGCTGCACCTGTAACTCAAGCACTAGGGGGCTGAGGCAGGGGGGTTGCTGCAAGTTTGAGGTCAGCCTAGGCTACATAATGAGTTCCAGGATGTCCATCAGGTCTACAGAGGGAGACCTAGTCTCAACACACACACACACACACACACACACACACACACACACACACCCCTCTCAAAGTATGAACAGTTCAGTACTGATTAATTTTATCTATAGGCCAGTTTCCCTGGTTGTCCCCAAATGTCACATCTAAGCACTTTCGATAGCATTGTTTTCTTTTTCTCTTCTTCCTCCTCCTCCTTTTTTAATTGAGACAGGATCTCACTAGGCAGTATGGTGGAACTGGCTGTGTGGTCTAAAACAGCAATCTTGCCTCTGCTTCCCAGGCATGGGGATCTCGGGCCAGTGCCACCATGCACACTTGGACATTTTCATCCCTTCTAGGTGCAGTGGCCTGTTGGTCCTGCTCTTCTGACGGGTGGCCTCGATATTGTCACTTTGGTGGCTTGTGTTCCTGGAAGAACAGACTTAGCAACATTTCCTTCATGACCTTGTTTATCTGTCTTGGGCTGCTTGTTTAAGGTCACCCTGTAGAAGGACAGAGATGTTTCCAGCAAGTTTCTTCCTCCCCTGGCTGGCTTCATCCTGGCTGGGTTGTTTGGTTTGGAGGGTGTGAAGATCTGAGTAGATCTTGTTGAGTGGATGCTGGCTGTGGCTTGTGAGCACATCCATGCTGTGAAGAGCTCCAGGGTTTGATAGCACCCTAGGGAGAATGTGATGGGGGACACGCAATCTCCCCAGGGGCCAGGCATCTCTGAATGGTGAGCAGATGCAGGATGAGTGCTCTGCTGGCTGACGTGTCCTGAGTCAGAGGGGACAGCTGTTCCCCACCCTGGCTCCTCAATCCCTCCTATACAACTATCCTTTCAGACCCTCCACCAGAGCTGGTCCCTGGCCCCAATGTGACGGTGTCCCTGGGGGAGACTGCCATCCTGACCTGCCAAGTCCTAGGTGAAACTCCTTACAACTTGACGTGGGTCCGGGACTGGCGAGCTTTAACATCCACAACAGGCCGAGTCTCGCAGCTACGTGACCTGTCTCTGGAAGTCAGCAACATCATCCCCAGTGATGGTGGGCAGTACCAGTGTGTGGCCAGCAATGAGAACGGGGTCACAAGGGCATCTACTTGGCTCCTGGTGCGAGGTGAGGCTCCTTCCTCTCCTGTTGTTCCCTAGCACATCAGTCTACCTAGCGTTCACTGGGGACATCAGCAGCCCTTCCCTCTGCTCAGCTTTGGAACTTTTAGAGATGGAAGGTTCTGTCTCCTTCTGCCTAAGTTATGATCACTATTAGAGGTTCATCATACCAGGGCTGAGACGGTGTGAGAGCTCAGAGGTCAGATGGGCCTGGGCACAGATTGGGGAACACTGGCTGGATGATGGTAGAAAGGCAGAAAAAAAGGCATCCGTGTAGGAGTTTCAGGACTGGGTGTGGCTTAACTCTGTGCCTGAGGGTCAGTCGTGGGGAACCACCTTGGTCAGAAGGGCTCTTCTCACCCACAGAGGCCCCTCAAGTCAGCATTGACACCAGGTCCCAGCGCTTCTCCCAGGGTGTAGAAGTGAGGGTCAGCTGCTCAGCCTCAGGGTACCCCACACCCCACATCTCTTGGAGCCGTGAGGGTCTCACCCTGCCAGAAGACAGCAGGTGAGTGGGCAGGAGGAGAAGTCTGGGCCTGGCAGTAGCTGGACAGCGCTGGGAGGAAACCTCAGCATGTGGCTTCTTTAAAACGGGTGTGGTGTGTGCCAGGACCCTCTGAGAATGGCGTGGCCTGAGCGGTCAGGCATTCAGACTTCAAAGAGCCCCGTTAATTAAAAATGACAAATTGCTTAGACTGCCTGTCCCAGAGGAACCTGCCAGGGTCTGAATGTCATTGACTAATGACATTAACTTGTTATTAATGAGGACTATGGAGCCACCATATGTCACACGTTTTTCTGGCATGACTCCAGAATCCATGTGGATGCCAGAGGAACACTCGTCATTCAGGGAGTAGCCCCACAGGACGCTGGGAACTACAGCTGCAGGGCCACTAATGAAGTTGGCACAGATGAGGAAACAGTCACCCTGTACTACACAGGTACTTGGGGCACAGAATCCCTGGGCACACTGCTCCCTCCCTCCTGCCCAAGGACACAGAGCATCTGTGGCATACTGGGCCCTCTGGGTAGAGCCCCTCACGTGGGACATAAGGTGGACATTCCAGTGGAGAGACACACAACGCCCAGGCAAGGGACTGGTATTCCAGGTAGCGGGGCCAGGAGAATAATTGTGGATGCCAGGGGTGTGTGGGGCAGCTGGAGAGGGGAAAGACCTCTGTCTCCACTGAGGTTAGGGAAGGCCCAGTCTCAGGATAGCCAGCCCCACCTTCCCTCCTCTGGCCCACACAGACCCGCCATCCATCTCTGCTGTCAACGCCGTGGTTCTCACAGCTGTCGGGGAGGAGGCTGTGCTACTGTGTGCAGCATCTGGGGTCCCCCCACCCCGGATCATCTGGTATCGAGGTGCGTTGAATGGGGAGAAGCCCAGGAAATGTCTTCCAGGGTCCTGGATTTAGAGTTTTCCGAAAGGCCACTGGCAGGCAGGGACTCCCGACAGGGAAGCGGGTGGGGCTGTCACAGGGGAACCAGCTGGCTCCAGTACCCAGCAGTCTCATAGCCCACCTGTACCCAGTAAGACCTGGGCCACTGGTCTCTCCCTGAGCATTGGCTTCCTTAGCTGGAAATGAGATGCGTGAGCAAGTATGAACTAATCCCTAGCTGGCTTAACTGGTGAATGGAGCTGCTTGCCACGCCTGGCTTTGGGTATCGAGATGGGCAACTTCGGAAGATCAGCTAGGGTTTCCAGAGGTTCCTCACATCTGGATGCTCCACCCAGCAGTGCCTGTCAGGAGTCTCGTCAGAGCCCGCAGGCTTGGAGACAGGCAGGCTGGTAGCCTTGGCCTGAGTTTTGTCAAAGGCATTTTGTCTAGGTTCCCTGGTTAGTGGGTGGCAGGAGCTTTGGGATTCCTGGCACAGTGTTGGTGGCCCTGCGTGTTCTGGCCAAAGCCTCCTCACCCTGCCCCAGAGCCACTCATCAGAAAGGGCCTTACGGCCTTAGGGTGGCACATTCTTCAGCCTTAGAAGGGAGGGAGTTCTGAGAACAATGTGGAGAGGAAGCAGGGCCCCCCAGAGACAGAATAGTTAGCATCTCATTGGCATGAAGTCCCAGAGCCGTTCATGGGGGCAGGTACAGTGAGTGTGTGCATACAGGCACGTGTGTGTGTGTGTGTGTGTGTGTGTGTGTGTGTTGTTGTCGTTGTTGTTGTATTTAATGAGACAGTTGCAGGAGGAGGAATGGGAAGAATGAGGAAGCAATGTCTACTAATCATGGAAGTGCTTAATGCCCAGAGCTGAACACTTAGAGACAAGTAATCTCTATGAATTCGAGGCCAGGCTGGTCTACAAAGCAAGTCCAGGAGAGCCAAAGCTACACAGAGAAATTCTGTCTCAAACAAACAAAAAATGTAGAGATGGGGGAGGGGACATGGGCCCCAGGCTCCTAGGAGAGATGTCAGGGAGGCAGGCGTGATAGAAGTGTCTTCAGTCAGGCACTGCCCACCTTTTCCTGTGCACTAAAAGCAGGTCCCAGCCTTGGGACCAGAGGCAGTAAGGAGGCCCTGATGTGAAGACCTTGTGGGTAGAATCTGGGTGAACCCTAGCCTTGGGCAACAAAGGGCCTTGGGAAAGACTCAGACCCAGACACACCTTGGGACTGAGCCCAGGAGCCATGGCTTTGGGGAGAACCGCCTCCACCAAGCCTCCTGTGTGACCTGTAGGAGCCTTGGATCAGGAAGCCTGAGACCTTAGCTCTGTGGCACCCGAGGGCTCCAGCCAATGCTTTTTTGTCTTTGGTTTAGGAGGTCTGGAAGTGATTTTGGCTCCTGGAGGCTCCAGTTCCGGGACACTTCGGATCCCTGCCGCTCGAGAGAGAGACGCTGGCCCCTATACCTGCAGGGCTGTGAACGAGCTGGGTGACGCCTCTGCCGAAATACAGCTGGTGGTTGGACGTGAGTGTGCCCTTGGCCCTACACACCCCTCCCTGCTCCCTTTCCTGCCTTTAGTGAGGAAGCTCATATCTGTAGCACACAATGCCAGCATGGAGCTCGGGAGCCCCAGAGGAAGCAGAGACACACATTAGTTCTTGCCGGGAAACACAGCTTTGTGGTTGTGGCTAAGTAATAGGAGTTTTCTTTCTAGAAAAGATCTCCAGTGTCCCAGGCTGGGGGGGAAGGAAAGCCACTGAGGAAAGAGAGAATGATAGCTCCTACCTGTTATGGGTCACCCCAGCCAGGGGCTCTCCCTGGCTTTGTCAGTGAGAGGTTTTAGAAAGGAGAACTTCATCCTTAGACGGTCACCACCCTGGCTGGACCTCAGTGGGGCCCAAGGATAGAAACAGGAGCTGCCATGTCTGCAGTATCTGCCAGTTCTGAGCACGCTCCCGGTGCACACGCATGTACTCTGTACTCGTCACAACCCTGGGAGGTAAGGGTCATCAATGTGCCATTTATAGATGGGGAAATGAGACACAAGGTGGGCACGAGGCCACACAGCTAGGCAGGGCAGAGTTGAGAGCCGGACTGTGGCTCTGAGCCCTTGACCCTGTTGTTCAGGGAAAGCATTACACAGTACCCAACAGGGTGAGTTTGGACATCCCTCCTTTCACTGAGCTCCAAGCTACTGCTTGACAAAATGCCTCTGAGACATGTGTGCACGGGATGAGGGAGGCTCACAATGTGAAACGCTGTCATTGTCTTTGCTGGAAGGTTCTAGAAGACTGCCTGTGGTCATTAGCCCTGGCTCCGCATCTGATTACTCTTCAGCTGAGTCTCTGCGGTCCAGGCTGAGGTCCCCTGTTCCTTTGAAGGTCTGCTCTTAACATTGGCACCATCTCCCCAGCTCAGAGGGAGGAGGCAATGGGCAGGGGTGGGTGAAGCATAGCAGGCATCTGGATCTTGGTCAAGCCAGCCTGGCAGTAAGAGTGGGAAATCAAATTTTCTGCCCTCTGGTCAACAGCTGTGGTCCAGCCTTCCTGGCCAAGTTGGCAGACACTGGCAACAGGTGGGTGCTAGGTCTACTTCCTGCCTGTGAATGGGCTTCTTGTAGCATGTAGGACCCAGGAAGGAAGGGAGACAGCCTGCCTGTCTTTCCATCCAGAGCCTGCAACGGTAGAGCAGCCTGCAAAACCCCTGACACTTTCTGGGTGGAGGAACCCAGAGCTTAATGCTGGGCGAGTGCTCTGCCGCTGAGCCACATTACTGGAGGCATGTTTGAATCACCTTACAGGTCTGGTACTTGTCAATCAAGAGATCTGGACCAGTTTTTGGCTGAGTGGTTTGCCTGGTAGAGTCCCAGTTTTCCTTCTGTGTGGCAAGATAGTTTCAATAGAGCCTTGAAATGGGAGTCCTTTGCAGACTAGAGCCAGACTGTGTGCTTGACTCGCACTCCCATGGACAGCTGAATCAACACATTCAGCTGGCTGTCTCCTGTGCCCAGGAGGGCTCTAGAAGGCTCGTGGTTCCCATATGGTAAGCGTGCCAGCTTTGTGCCAGCATTCCATCTCCGGTTCTGTGCCCCAAGCTAAGCTAACCACACCATTGTTGCTTGTTCAAGACGGGATCTCCCGTGGTCCAGGCTGACCTCAGACTTGCCATGTAGCTGGGGATGACCTTGAGTTTCTGTTACTACTGGTCAGGTCCAGGTTGGAGATATCTCCAGGTTCTTGGCTTCTTCTTCAAGGAATTGAAATATAAGTTCACACAGATTTGAAGAAATATCAAGGAAACTTTATTAAAGGCAAAGCAATAGAAAATGTTGAATACCCTGCAAGAGAGAGTGAGGGGACTCAGGGGGCCCCATGATCGTTTGTGGCTCCTTTTCATGGGGTTCAAGGAAAAGAACATGGCTACTAAGAGAGTGAGTGTGGTTCTGTGTTGATTGACATCTTCTACTGCATGTGTCCCTTTCCATAATGCATCTGATGTTAATCATATGTGTGTCTAATCAGGCACAGGCATAAAATGGTAAATAGGGTATTTTTCTTAAAGAAGAATACTTAAACGGAGGGCACAGTTTTGCTTTAGTGAACACGTACCCAGAACCAGTCCAGGCTGAACTGGCCCCTACCACTCCGTACCCAGACACAGCTGTGTTTGGCTAAAAACTGTTGATGACCACTTTGAGGGGAGGAGACACTTAATCCGTCATCCAGAGAGGGGTGCACTCTTAGTCTGGTGTAGAGGAGCTTACTTGGGAGAGGGGCGTGTGCACAGCACTTGCAGGAAAGGGGGCTAGGCTGCCGTGTGTAGCACTTAAATACATTTATGTTTATTTTTATTTTATGCCTGCATGGGTATTCTGCCTGCATGTATGTGTGTGTGCTGTGTATATGTTTGGTGCCCACAGAGGCCAGAAGAGGGGATCGGAAGCCCTGGAAAGGGAGTTAATGGGTAGTTGTAAGCTGCTATATTGGTGCTAGGAATTGTACCTGGGTCCTCTAGAATAGCAGCCAGTGCTCTTAACTGCTGAGCCATTTCTCCAGCCTCCCAAGTACAGTGTTTAAAAGGAGGGTATGCACAACTAAACTAAGCAGGGTCCCCAATCCTCTCTATGCCGACCTGCCTCACTTCTGACCCCTCTGCCCCAGAGCCTGCCCCAGGCCAAGGCAGAGAGAGAGCCACTCCCAGAGAAATGTAGCAGAGATGATGTCATCACAGGGTCCCTGCCTCTGCCCTTACTGAGAGTCACAGGAGTCAGTGTAGAAGAAAGGCCTGAAGACAGAGAAGGCCGAACATGCCCACCAGGCCCAGAGAAAGGTCCTATCTGAGCATGTAGCCCCATCCTGATCCTCCAGGATTTCACTCAGTCACCATTTGCCTAATGAGAGAGATCCAACTAGAGAACCTTCAGTCGTGACATGCCACTGGGTTCTGAGGTCTCACATTATTTGGGAGTTCCGGGTAAGGGGTACCTGACCTATCAAGTGGCAGCTTTCTCTGTGGACCTATGGCAGGGCATCTCTGTGATTGACCCCTGCGAGAAGGCCGAAGAAGCGGCCGGTGCTCAGGCAACCACTGCAGAGTCCTTGAGCAGCTCCTAGGGGGAAAGAGAGGAAAGAGCCTGGGCCTTGGCACCTGCCAGAACTGGGCTCTGAGCCCAGCTCTGCCGTTGACAGCTCTGACCCTCAGTTTCCACAAGTGTGTGTGACTAGGGGATTTGCGATACCATCTGTTGAACTCCATGGAGTGTTAGTGAAACGGTGTTTCCGAAAGCATTTTCTCCTGGTGGTTGCTTAGAGGGTGTCCACTGCAGCCATTGCCCCCACACTGGGGAGTTGAGCTGGCGAGAGCTATCTCACAGGCCTGGGGCAGGATGGGAGGCAGAGCTGAGGAGGGAATCGGGTGGGAGAGCCACTGGACAGAGTAGCTCCAAACCCAAGGCCTGCTTGCAGAGGTGGTGGTTGGCCCCACCACAGTGAATACTGTAGCGCAGGTTTCAGGGGACCCAGGCCAGCGGCTGCACCATGGGGAGGAGGTCCTCCATCTCAGGGACCAGGGCTCTGGACCACTTTCTGTGGCCACGGACCCCCTGAAGAAGGGCCCCATCTGCAGCCTCCTCACAGACAGTCTCCGGTCTTTTCCAGTTATTTTCCAAGTTGCGTCAGCGTCTCCCTTTACTGTCCCTACTCCCAAGGCCAGGAAAGAAGCTCAGTGTGGTCTGAGGGTGGCTGGCAGTGTCTGGAGAGAAGGGAGAAGAAAGAGGAGGCTGCTTTCCCATGGCTCGGGATCCATCCTGTTAATGAAAGCCTGGACCTCTGGGGTGGATGGCTTAGAGACAGACTGGCAGCGTACCAGGGCTTGGGGAGGGGAACTGGACTCTCCTGGTTGGGGTCGGATCTGAGTCTCCTGGAGGCCAGGAGCTGGAGTCTCTATTCTGGGGGAAAAAACAGCTCTATTCTTCTTCCTCTCCCAGCAAAGGCAACAATGTATTCACAGGAAACTCCAGAACTCCAACAGCTTTCTGGGAGAGTGGAGTCTGGGGTGCCTGGAGCGAGAATTAGGGGAACCCCTACCCTTTGTGCTCTGCTCAGGTTGCCCTGGCTTGCATGGCTGGCACATCCTTGTGTGGGCCTCAGGTACCTGTTCACACATACTTGCCAGCCAGCATCCCATAGTCGACCATGTGTAGTGGGAATGCTTTCATATGTCATCTTTCACATGCTTAGTCCAGACAGTTCCTGGTACAACGTAGAGAGCAAGGATGGCCTGAGGGCAGCCCTTTGGGGTGGATTTAACGGGCAGGGCCAGGAAAAGGCAGGTATGGGCTTCAGGTTAAGCATGTCAGAGGCCAACACAGAACCCCCCTACCAGCCTAGGGTTCAGAAAAAGGTGAGGTAAACAGGGGAGTCGGGGCTTCAGCCCCTGTGTGAACCCCAACCCCTCATTGGCTGCACCTCCATCCACCGTAGCTACAAAGGCTTCTGTGGCCACACAATTCCTTGCAGGTGGTAGGCCCCTAAGGAGGAAGTGCAGCCAGGAATGCGAATGCTTCCCCTTACATGGCTACCCAAGCCCCCTCCCCCACTCTGTGGGACCGTGCAAGGTGCATGGACAACCACCACTCATCTAAAACTGGCTTATTTTGCATCATCTCTGGAACTCTCTGGAGGTGGACTGAGCTAGCCTCAGGTTGGCCATGGATCCACGGTCAAGAGTGCCCTTAGGGTCACGGGGTGAGCCCGGAAGGTGCTCCTAGAGATGAGACCAAGTGAATGGACGGTTGCCCAGGTCCCAGCTCACTGGGGCGCCCTGCCGAATAACCACCTCCCACAGATGCACCCAGGCTGACGGATCCTCCCCAGGATGCCACGGCGGAGCTGGGCAAGAGTGTCTTCCTCACCTGCCGGGCCACAGGCCGCCCACCCCCGACAGTCACCTGGCATCGTAGAGATGGCCAGGCCCTGGAGCCTAGCAGGGGCAGCAGGACCGGGCAACGGGATTCAGGAGTCTTGGTGTTTGAAAGTAAGAGAAGGGAGCTGGGAAGGGCTGGGCTGGGGGCAGGGTTGAGGAGGGCCGGACCGCGGCCCCAGCACTTGCTCTGTTAGTTACTTTTCTATTGATGGGATATAGCACCATGGCCAAGACAACTTACAGAAGGAAGGGTTCATTTAAGGCTTACAGTTCCAGGGGGCTAAGAGTCTGTCACGAGCATGGCAGAGAGCACAGCGGCATCAGCCGAGAGTTCACATCTTGGTCCACAAATAAGAAATAGAGAGAGGCATACTGGGAATGGTACACCTCCTCCAACAAGGCCACACCTTCTAATCCTTCCTAAAAGAGTTCTACCAACTGGGGACCGAATATTCAAACATACAGGCCTATGAAGGCCTTTCTCACTTAACCGGCCTTGGGAAGGTTGATGCTGGCTCTCACAGGCTCTGAATGAGTCCTTCCATTGTGAGATGGATGACCATTCTGATGATCCTAAAGGTCTCCTCAGCAGCAGGCCAGCTGCCCCTCACTGACATATGAGTAGCACACATGAGCAGCTCCCATTCCACAGATGAGCAAGGTGAGGCCCAGCGGCATCCACCTCCCTCTCTTCTGCTACTCTGGGCCTGCCTTGCCTGTGTGTGGGGCCTAGCTGTATACTTGCAGTGTTAGAGTCTGTGGGTTCCCAACAACCAGCCCCATTACTCTCCTCAGGGGTAGGCCTTGAAGACCAAGCCCTGTACGTGTGTGAAGCTCGAAATGCGTTCGGAAAGGCCCAAGCTGAGGCCCGGCTGGTGGTCACTGGACACGGTCTGTGGGTGAAGCAGGAAGCTGTGGGAAGTGGGAGGCAGGTGCTCCAGCCAGGCTGTGGGTGCCCCAGGGAGCTCCTTGTATCTACCATATCGGACCAGTGTTTACCCACATTTGTGTCCCTGCGACTTGGGCTGTAGCCTAGGAAACACCAACCTTCAAGGCTCCCCAGGCTTGATGCACTCATGGGCTTCTTGGGGAAGAAGCAAGGGCTGGGTCTGCGTCCCTCAGACCTGACTGGCAGTTCTTCTGTTCCCACAGCACCCCCGCAGATCGCCAGCAGTGCCTCTACCGTTCGTGTCCTGGAGGGACAGCCTGTGTCCTTGACTTGTATCATCCTGGCGGGGAGGCCCCTCCCTGAGAGACGGTGGCTCAAGTCTGGTTCGCCTGTGAGTACTAGGCTTCCCCGGGGGCTACGGGCAGAGGACAGAGAGGGGGCTGTCAGCCTTACCTCAGCCTTGGCCTTGAAGCTGCTCTATTTTGGAATATCCCCCTCCTCCTCCATCTCTGTCCTGTCTCACCCCAGAACCATCTGCCTCCTAAATTGCTGGCATCTGTGGTCCTGTCTCCCTGCTTTCTGCGCAACAGGGGAGTCTGAGGAGGGTGGCTGCAGGGGTGGGTCTGAGAAGGGGGGCTCGGGGGTGCCCGGACACCCTGCTGTGATGTTCCCAGGGAAGAGCTGTGCCCTGTGCGGTTTAGCAGAGCATTCAGGGGCCATTTCTTCAGTTCAAAGCACGGGGCTGTCTACACTGCCCCCCTGCCCCTTGTACCTTTTCTGTCTTCCCTGTGTCATCACTCTTGAAGCCTCTGTGCCCTTGAGACTATAAAGGATGTCCCGCCACCCCCGTGTTTCTCTAAAGCACCAGTTGACGGCAGCTGGGACACCTCAGGAAGACAGCCAGTGCTTGTTTGCGCTTTCTGTCCCCCATGCTCTGCTCCTGGCCTGGCCCAGCCACTGGGCTGCAGGAACAGCCCCAGAAATGCTGAGGCTCCTGCCAGGATCACCTGCTACCTGCAGGCTCGAGCATTTCTAAGCATCCTGCCGTCCCATCTTTCCGTCCCATCTTTTTCCCACCTCATGTTCCCACCAGGCTAGATAATCCTGCATGTGTGCTCTAGCCCATGCTGTTCCTGCCAACAAATGCCTTTCCAGTCACCCTTGCTTATATCTCCTGTGCAGGGCTAAGGGCAAAGCACGCAACACAAAATCCCCTCCTGGTTCTCATCGGCTGCATCCCTCACACCTAGCCATTTCCCCCATTTTACATATAGAAAAAACTGAGGCTTAGAGAAGTTAAGCCACATGCTTAAAATCAACTAGCTAGTAGGTGTCTAAGCTGGGCTTGAACCCTGTGGCCCGTGCTTCAAAACTTCAGAGGTATGAGCCTGAGGGCCATCTGTGGCCCACCGTCTGTTTTGTTCTAAATAAAGATTGATTGAAACACAGCCCCTCACAGTTAGCATGTTTGTGTTAAATTGGGCAGTTGAGACAGAGAGTACATAGCCTAAAATACTCCACCTAAACACTTGACACAGACAGTTTGCCAACTCTAGTTCAAGTCTCACATAGAGCATCATCTATGATTGAGCAGGAATCCCACTCAATTAATTGCCATGTAAGGAAAGACCCCTCTGGGATCACTTAGCCCAGGGGCTCAACTGGGGTACAGAATGTACAGCCAGGATCTGGGATGGTGGCTGGGGCAGCCCAAAGGGTCAGGCCTGCTGGAAACATCCAGGACATCTCAGAAGAATTTAACAGCTTGGCATCATGGAGGGGCAGCCGGCCAGTCCCTCCCACTCAGCCGTGGTGGCTCCTCAGAGAAGCCCCCAGCAGCGGCACAAGCTCTTGGCATATCTGCATGGCTACAGTCTCCACTTGGAGCTCATATCTTCTCTCTGGGGCCTCACTGGCATGGAAGGGCTACCACTGTCCCTCAGCCTGAGATCTCTGTCCCGACTCCACATTCTCATTGCTCACTCTAAGAGGACAGCTTTGAATTAGGCTGATGGCCCCGACCCACTTAGCCGCTTGCCTGGCTGGCTGAGGGAGGGGTGGGGGTGTGGATCAGGATATGCAAGGGTGGGGTCTCCTTACCCCTCCGATCTCAGAGAGGGGGGAGGGCCAGAGCAACATTTCACCCCACCAGGCTCTTCTACCAGCTCTGGTCCAGCATCCCCAGCGGGCCTGAAGGGCAGAAGCTCTTAGGGATGGCTCCTACCCACCCAAGCACTGACCCCTCCATCCGAGCTCCTGCCTCTCTGCCCTCACCAGCTCCCTCCAGGCAACCGGCACGCTGTCCGTGCTGATGGCAGCCTCCACCTTGACCGGGCGCTGCAAGAGGATGCTGGGAGATACAGCTGTGTGGCCACCAATGTGGCGGGCTCTCAGCACCGAGATGTGGAGCTCGTGGTCCAGGGTGAGTCAAGGTGGTGGTGATGGGCTGGGGGAAGGCACTTGAGACAGAGTGACCTTGAACGCTTTTGTTCAGAAACTTTGTGAAAAGGACACGTCTTCAATGCTGGGAAATTAACTTTGACATATTACTGTACTGTCCGCAGAGAAAATGCCAGGTGTATGTGTTTATACTTTACACATATGCCCTGTGTGCAGCTGCCCCTTGGCATCCATGGTAAACTGGCTTCCAAATACGCCCTTTGCTTATAAAACTTTGTACATGCTCAAGACCCTCACGTAGAATGAAAGGTATCTGAACTTGGCAGGCAGCTCAGTTGGTCGAGTGTCATCTGTCATATTCAGACCGAGTTCCACCCCTATCACACAGACCAGGCATGATGGTGCACACCTGGACTCCCAGCCTTTGGAAGATGGAGGCAGGGGAACCAGGAGCTCAAAGCCACACTCAGCTGTATAATGAGTTAGAGGCTAGCCTGGGCTACATGAAACCCTAGGTAGGATTTGCACAGGACCTGTACACATCCCGCTGTAGACTCTGTGTGGCTTCTAATGCCTAGTGAATAGAGACACTTCAAAGGATCATCGTATTTATTTACAAAGGAAAAAAATGTTCTTTTCAGTGGGAGCATTTTTCTAAATATTTCCCATCTAAGGTTGTTTGAACCTGGGTGGGGATATAGGACTGACTGCATATAGATAATGTATATTTGGAACAGTAATTTATGCATATACTATTAGAGAATATATATTCATTATGCACAGTACCTAAACATTCTTTATATGGTCTGTTGTTATTTTTGTTTGTTTGCGACTGGGTCTCTCTACACAGCCCTGGCTAGCCTGGAACTCACCATATAGACCAAGCTGGCTTTAAACCTGCCCCTGCCTCCTGAGGGCAGGGATTAAAGGTGTGTGTTATCACGCCTGTCTCCTCATATGTTCTTTATATCTGGCTCCCTACCTGTCATTTCCCTCTAAATCCGTGTGTTTATTTTTGTGTGTATGGTGTGAGTGTGTACACCCGTGTGCTCATGCGTGTGGGCCAGAGCTGACATCAGGTGTCTTCTGCCATCACACTTCTCCTTTTCATGTCACTGTCACATTTGTTTCTTCATGTGTGTGCATGCACCGCAGCATACATGTGGAGGTCAGGGGACAACTGAGGGAACAGGTTCTCTCTTAGCACGTGGGAGTCAGACATAGAATTCGGGCTGTTAGGCTTGGCAGCAAGCACCTGCACTCACAGCGCCATCTCATGGCTCATCCATCACATTATTTTCTGAGGTAAGACCGATAAATGAGCCCAGAGCTCCCTGACTGCCTAGACAGGTTTCATGCGTTCCCACCACCGCCTCTCTGTCTCTGTCTCTCTGTCTCTCTGTCTCTGTCTCTCTCACACACACACATACACACTGTGCCTAGAGGCCAAATCTATGACACTGGGTGTGGTCTAGCCTGGTCTGTTGACTTTGTCACGTCCATTCCACACATACCACTCATCTGCTGGGAGCACAGGAAAGGCATTTTCCTCCCTGGACACACTCCCTGAACCTCCAGGGCTCTTGGCTTCTGGCTTCTCTCCTGACCTCTTCATGAGTCCAGAGCTCCTGGGTATGCCTCTGGCACCTGTTTCTAAGTTCACTCTGTCCTGTGAATGTTGTTTTCTGCTGTTTCTCATCAGTCTGTCCCCAAAGCCATGAGCGGGGAATCGGAGTCAGTTTAGCTTTCTGGCACATCCGGGAATACAGGGACTGAGCGATTACGTGGTTTACACAAAGTCCCGAGCAGAGAGACCACACAGCTGTTCTAGCACAGGCAGCCTGCATCTGGGATGGATTCAATGACCGCCAGCCCTGAGGCCGCAGATACTGAGCCAATTGTCTTCTGCTGTTGAATTTCTTTTAGATATCAGACGAACAAAAGGTTGGTCAATATCAGTGATTTCTAACATCAATATGAATGAAACACATTCACAGATGCTATCCACTTCTAAAACTTTCCGTCTCTCTCTGTCTCCCCCACCCCTTCTCTCTTTGTGACAGGGTCTTACTATATATCCTTCGCTGGCCTGTAACTCTTTTTAGGCCAGGCTGGTTTTGAACTCACAGTGATCCACCTGCTTCTGCCCCCTGAGTGCTGGGACTAAAGGCTTGCGCCATCATGCCGGGCTTAGAGCTTTGTCCTTTCTTCTTCTGTCGTAGGCGTGTATACTAAGTGTGTGTGTACTTAGAAGTCAGAGGTTAGCGCTGGGCGTCTTCCTCCATCTCTCCCCACCTTGTGCTTTAAGGTGGATCAGCTGGTCAGAGAGCCTCCTAGCTCTGCCTGTGCACATCACAGAACCTGCTTTTTATGTGGGTGCTGGGAACTGAGCTCGGGTCCTCATGCGGCAGGCTCTTTACTGACTGAGCACCTCCTAGTCCCTTCCTCTTCTTCTCCTCCTCCTCCTCCTCCTCCTTCTCCTTCTTCTTCTCTCCTTCCCCCTTTCTTTCTAGTGCTGGTGGTGGAACTCCACGGCCATGTGCCTGTCAAGCAAGTGGATTGCCACGAAGCTGTATTTCCAACCTTTTATTTTTAATTCTGTTTTGAGACAGGGTCTCACTATATTGCCCTGGAACTCAGGGTGCTCCTGCCTCAGCCTCTCCAAGGTAGCTGGGATTACAAGGGAGCAAGGGTACCTATACCACAAAGCCTGGATAGACTAGTTTGGTTTTTTTATTTTTTTTTATGGATTTCTTAGAAAAAAAATTAAGCTGATTTGCAAAAATATCCCATGCATTCCTTTCCCCTCACCTTCAGCCTCCTCCATTATCAACAGCCCCTTCACCACTCAGAGCGGCCCCCATACTAACAGCTGACAGGGGTCTATCATCACTAGTCAAGCTCAGGATGCACAGGAGGTCTGTTGATTTATATAAATCTGTCACAACGTGTTCCCACCATGGTGGTCTCAACTTGGTGTTTTCCCTGTCTTGAAGACCCTCTGTGCTCTGCACCCCCATCCCCTAACACCCAGAAACCACCGATGGCTTTACTGTCTAGTTTTGGCTTTTTTGAAATGTCGGTTTTTTTGAGGGCTGAGTACTATTCCATTATGCGCACACACCCATTCACTTACTCAGTCATTGCTGGCAGACATTTGGGTTGCTTCTGGGCCTTGGCCATTCGGGACACTGAATTTGGATACTGAAATTGGTCTGTTTACAAAAGTGCCACCTAGAATCCATCCGACTGTCACCCACCACGTCACCAACGAAGGGGTGCCAGCCTCCCTCCCCTGCACGGCCTCAGGCGTCCCCGCCCCCACCATCACCTGGACCAAGGTAGGCAGAGCCTGTAACCTTCAGGGGAAGCCAGGGAGGTCGGCCTGGTGCATTCTGGGACGGAGTGTGGGCTCTGATGCTGTCATCATGGTTCTGCCCTAGGAAACCAACACCTTGACTAGCAGGGGTCACTACAACGTGAGCAGGGTAGGTACCCTGGTCATCGCCCAGCCGTCTCCCCAGGATGCAGGTGCCTACGTGTGCACAGCCACCAACAGCGTGGGCTTCTCCAGCCAGGAGATGTGGCTGTCCGTTAATAGTGAGTAGTAAGGGGTCCCGATAGGAGAAGGGACCAGAGGGAATGGGACTACAGGAGCTCTCTCTCTCTCTGCCCTCTGCCTCCAGCTAGGCACAGTGTCCGGCCCTGAAGACACAGGACCATCCCTTCCCAATAGCACCCTCATCTGCTCCTCACTCCTCTCTGCCCCAGGGCCCTCTGGCCTCCTCATTTCTTTGCTGTCCTAACCTGCCCCAGGCCTTGACACATGACAGTCCCTCTAATTCACTTCTCCTGTGTCAGACCCCAAGCTGGACTAAACCGCCTTGTAGAAAACTCTGGGTAGGACTTCCCCTCAGTAGCTCTCATCATTACTGAGATTAAGTAATCAATTGCATAGTGGTCACTTGGGTGCCAAGGGTCCTTGAGAACTCTAAATGCTGCCAGGACAGGAGAGGGCCTTTCCCAGCCTCCCTCAGGGTGGGGCCTTTGAGGAGTGAGTGAAACACTGGGCTGATACACAGCAGTGAGCTGGTTGTTTTCTGTGATATACTTTTAGACCTAGTATTTTATGTCACAAAACATTGGAGATTTAGGATATGCAATACTTGCCTAACATGTATGAGCCTCTGGGTTCCATTTCCAGCACCACATTAAAAATGTTTTAATATATATAAATTTTTACATATGTATGTCAGGTACACACACACACACACACACACACACACACACACACATATATATATATATATATATATATATATATATATATATATATATATATATATGTCAGGTGTAAGAGAATACATCTTTTAATCCCAGCATTTGGGAGGCAGAGGCAGGGATCTCTGTGAGTTTGAAGCTAGCCTGGTCTACAAAGTGAGTTCCAGGACAGCCAAGGCTACACACTGAGACCCTGTTTTAAAAAGAAAACTGGGTGTGGTAGTGCCCACCTATTATCCCAGTTTTCAGGAGGCAGAGACAGTAGGATCAGGAGTTCAAGGTTATCTTTGCCTACTTAGAGTTTAAGTCCAGCCTAAACTCCGTGGGACTTAAACTCACAAAGAATAATAATGAGGGAATTTGCTGTCAGAACTGATGACATCACATACATAGGAGCCACGGCCGTGTTTGGAGGCCCCCACCATGTGACTTGTTTCTGTCATTCCTTTAGCATATCTATACGGGGCGAGTTATGGTACGGGGCACTGAGGTACTCTTTCATCAGGTGTCTTTAGCCTAAAAGAACTGATCCTCTAACTCCCACTCTGGGGTTCAAGGAAGCCAGAGAAACTCCATGCTCCATTTTGTGCTCATATCCTGGGACTAAAATGGTTGACCAATGGGAGATGACAGAGCAGAGTGACGGACAGTCAAGGGGGCGGGCTGTGCTTTCAATTGTGATGGCCTCACTTGCTGTCTGGACCTCCACTATCCAGGGGAGTAAGGCAAAGGTCTTCACCCTCCACTACCCAGGGGAGCCATCTGATACCGTCTTGCTCTGTTCCCGCTGTCTCCTTCTCCCAACAGCCAAACCCAAGATCAAAAGGAATGACTCCCAGGCTCTGGATGCCCCTCTGAGGGTCACAGTCAAGGCTGATGAAGAGGTGACCCTGGACTGTGAGGCCCAAGGCTCCCCGACTCCACTGGTCACCTGGACGAAGGACGCCCACCCTCTGCTGCCTGTCACAAACAGGTACCCAGCCCCAGCGCGTGGGCCTACGGAGAGGCCAAGCTTGGGGTGGAGGGAGACTGGTCTCAAGGTGCTTATGATGTAAGCAGGTATGATGTAAGCAGGTATGATGTAAGCGTGTGACCTCAAGGTCTCCTGGGGAAGCCTCCAGGGCTTCTGCAAATATGCCTCAGGACACGGCACACATCCTACATGTCCTGCATCCTGAGCATGCGTGTCCTGGGTCCCGGGGTCATCTTCCTTCTTGTTTGCCCAGGAACCTTTGCTCTCTGAGCTACACCAAGGTGCTGAGACTTCCTGGGGTGGGGTGAGACCCTCAGCCACTCGAGTAAGAAAGACCAGAGCTAGGGTGGGAGATACATCCCGACCAAGACACAAGCCTCCTCCACAGCCACACTGTAGCCCAGGTGTCTGGTGGCCCGCCCCCTGCTTCTCTTCCCTGGAGACCCTATGAGGGACTGTTTGTAGCACAGAAACAGTGCTGGCTCAGGAGGGGTCGTGGGATGATAGTTCCAGCCAATAAGTGAGTCTCTAAATTCCTGGAGTCCTTGACCTGGGGTTGGGGCGGGCTGTGACATCAGTCCTGGCAGAGTGGTTGAGATGGTTCAAACCGAGAAGGTCTCCAGCAGCTGGCTCTCACCCGAAAACCCCCACGTGTCCCTCGGAACATCTGCTTGCTGAATCCTTCCAAACCTCGCAGCCATGTATCTCTGAGTTCACACGGAGAGCTGGCCCTGGGTGGCTCCCCAGTGGGCATGCTATGGGATGAGATGGTGGGGGGTTGGCGGGGGAGGCCCTGTAGGGAGGGCCTATATCTCTCCCCCCAGAAAGGCTGGTGTTTGCTCCTTGCTGGGCGGTGGCTGTGGCCTGCTTGTTCATGGCTGCTTACTGAAATGGGAAGCACATTCCAGTTGTTCACTCCTCTGCCCTGATGCGTTAATGGATCAGCGGGGAGCCGTAAATTTCCCAGGGCCGTCTGAGCAAAATAGTGACCAGAGGATGTGCTTTTCTTCCTTTGCTTTCCCTGGCATCCTTCCAGAAGGTTCCCATTGCCTCTCTCTGGATTTGGGCTCTTCTGGAAGTTTATCTCCGTGGGTAGTGCGTGTGCCCAGGATGGGGGTGAGGAGGAGAGCTCAGGCCTAGGGAGAAACTACCGATGCTCCTGGTTTGCACTGACTGAGGGAACAGAGGTGAGCCTCCACCATCTTTGACATCTGTGAGGTGGACATTCTGCAGATCCTGCTCTCCTGCTGTGGTGGGTGTAGGGTGCTTAGGTGTTGGAGATGGTAAGGCAGCCATTTGCTTTACATCTCTTTCCTGCTGCTGCTAGGAAGACACACTGAGGCACTAATAGCAGCTTTTAAACAGTGTTGAAAGATGGGAAGATGGCATAGCAGTTTCCAGCATATACTACTCTTTCAGAGGACCAAGTTCAGTTGCTAGCACCCAGATCAGGCAGCTCACAAGCTCCTCTAACTCCAACTCCAGGAGATCAATGCCCTCTTCTGGCCCCTTTGGGTACTGCAGTCCTCTCTGTTCTTCCTCCCTCTCTGTCTCTGTCTCTGTCTCTCTCTCACACACACAAACACACACACTGAAAGTAATAAAATAAATCTTTTCTAGGAAGTTACCATCCTGGGTCAAAAGTTTACTCAGTGAGTGAAAGAGCTTGTGGCCAGGTCTCACAACCTGAGTTTAATCCCTGGGACCCACACGGTGGAAGGAGGGGACCAAGTCTCTCTGACCTCCATGTAGGCACCTTGACATGTGCATACAAATGGACACACACACTAAAATCGAGTTTTAAATTGTTTTAAGTTACCATCCTGAGCATAGGGAGATGGGTCAGTGGGCAACGTGTCTGCACAGAGACCTAATTTGACTCTTAGCGCCCGTGTGAAGGCCAGGTGCTGTATCTGGATAGTGCAGCCCGGAGCTGAGACAGGCAGGTCCCTGGGCTTGCCAGCCACTCACTCTGGATCAGTGAGGCAGGCTCAGTGAGAGAGCATGTTTGAAAGATAAGGTTGAGAATGACAGACGAAGACACTGGTTGGCCTCTGGCTTCCACATGCTTGGGAACACATGTGAACACACACCACACACACCTCTCATGTCTGCTGTCTTTTGACTTGGCCCATGACTAGCTTTTGGGGGGTCTCCCTCCAACACAGAACAGCTCACTTCTTGCCTGGGTTTTGTTTTGAGTAAATTCACAACCGTGCAGCACTCAGCACAGACATTTCTGTTGCTCTCGTCACCAGCTAATGACATTCAGGTGTCTCCAGCTCTGGGCAACCGTTCAGTTGCTTAGTGCCTCTGTGTTCTTTTCATTGTACTTGAAATAAACAAGATGTGTGTGTTTGGGGTTCTTCAGGCTTTTTGGGAGCCCAGCGTTGAGCATGAGACCAAAGCGCAGTGGCTCACAACCACTGAGCTAGCTCCCCTGCCCCACAGACATTCAGCCACCGAACTGATAAGTCTCAAGGGACGCACAGCAACTGAAGGTGAGGCAGGCATGGCCCCGTGTCTGCTCCACTCCAGCCCTTCCCTTCCCCTCCTGCCTCCTTCTTCTCTTCAGCCTCCTGCTCCTTCTCCCAAGAGCCCCAGGCCCAGTTTCCAGACCTATTCCAGAAAGCGTTCTCTTCCTTCCATGACCCAGAGGTATCTGGTTGCCTCCTGACTGAGACTGGTCCCAGCATGCCTCAGTGACCCCTCCTCTGTCCTTTAATGTCCTACCTCCTCCATGCCAAGCCTGGCCCAAGGGTCTCGATCCTGGAGTGGCTTTGCCTTGCCTCAGCACCCCTGGAGAGTCTGTGAAAGCGGCTAGTTGGAATCAGAGTCAGAATGTACTGGGCCTGTTATGGCCTCTTCCATCCCAGTTTGGCCAGGAATGGTGAGCCTAGGCAGCAGGCCACCCTGGAGCTGGGTGCGGTAAATGGCGTCATTCTGGGGCCACAGAGGAAGAGCAGGAACCAGGGGCTGGGGGAGGGGGAACCAGAATGAGATCTTCCTCCTCTCAGGCTGGGCACACAGGGACAGCACACACAGACGTGAACACACTTAGAGGCACACGTAAGAGATGAGCCTAAGTACCTAGAAAATGATGTTCTAAAGGCGGGGGTATCTCTAATACCTCCCAAGTCAGAGCTTCCTGGAGAAAGTGAGCTCTGGACTGCTGAAGCCAAGAGACACTGCATCCCCCTCCCTTCCAAGGGCCTCATGCACACCACATGCTCCTATGTGAATTGGGGGGGGGGGGTTGTCTGGCTTCCACCCTGGGTCCTGGGTTCTTCCTCGAATGGCCAAATGGCCTCTCTTTCTGGTCCGTTTCTGCCAGTGTGGCTACATGTTATCTCAGAGGGCAAGTCTGCATGGGGCTGCCCTGGCGCTCCTAAGTGCTGTTCTGTTTGAGGATGCACACTTCATTCTAAATGGTGCCGCCCAGCGGCACCACTCACTGCCCTTTCCGTCTCCTGGGTCAATTTCTTGGGGGATTGGACCCCAGGGCAACCAGCTAAGGACAAGTCTAGGATATGGTCTCCGGCTATCTGATCTCACGGTCCTGGAACTATTGTTTTTGTAGATGCTTCCTAGTAGCCAACCCCAAACTAAAGCAGGCTGTGTGGACTGGGGACAGCTCATGCCGGCTCCGTGCCAGATCAGACTAGACACTGAAGGGCTTTGGGCGGGGGTGGGGTCTGCTCAGTTACCCAAATTGTTTGGTGAACTCAAACAAGATCCATCTCTTCCTCGGGCCTCAGTCTTCCTGTCTGAGATGTGAAAAGGTGCAGCTTGTGAGGGTGGCCAGACAGCATCTCTCTGCTCAGCTGGGATGCTGGGCTGGGCTGTTGCTAGGCAACAATGTTTAATGTTTGTTTGGGGATTCTGCTATGGAGTGGGGTCAGCTGGAGGTGCTCCTGGCTTCTGCTCCTGCTGCTGAGGCATCAAGCCAGGGACCCACACGGGGCCAGATCCCCAATTCCAAAAGGGGAGTGGTAGTGAGGGGACATGGCTTCTCCAGGCTTCTAATTGTCACACACTCTCTTCATTTTCTGCCCACTCCCTAGCACCGTGAAGGACAGCCAGCCCACCCACCAACTTCCTTATGTAGCTGACTGATGAGAACCAGCAGCTGAGTACAGGCAATCTAGAAGCCTGGCGCGTGTGTGTGTGTGTGTGAGGGGGGGGGGGGAAGGTTGTCTGCCTCAGTGGAGATGGCCAGTTTGCTGGCTCTGATGTCTGGCTGTCAACCTACCATGCCCAGTGGCTCCCTTTGCTAACCAAACATCAGGTCCAAAACTTTTGGTCACCACAGTGATGGAGACGCACAGGGGCAGGATCGGAGGGCTAGGTGCCACTGTTCCTTGGTCATCTGAGTGGCGTAGACAACAGAGCTTGTCACTCTGGCCTCTGCTTTGGTAAACATGGTGGTGGTGCCCGTGGGAACTGTGTCCTGAGGTGCAGCTGGGGAGTGTCTAATGAGAAGGCACCCAGCTCCAGGGTGCCTCAGCAGGTGCTCAACTGTGTAGATATGTACAGGATGCACTTAAGAGTTGGCAGCAATGATCTAATGGCCATTGTGCAGCCAGGCCCCCTTCTCTCCCCTGAGAGAAGTTTCCTCAGTTTCTCTGGCTCAGTTTTTCCATCTGTGACTTCCTGATGAGGGATTGTGCCACTCGGCTAAAAGGTTCCCCACCCTGGGCTGAGAGATGCTCTGACCCAACAGACATGGCTGCACGCAGCACGCAGTAGGCCTATGCTGAGAAGTGTGGACAGTGGAGTGTGGGCATCTTCTCTAGCCTTCACCCTACTGTGCCCATCTTTGGTAAGATAGAAAGTGTTACAGGATAACCTTTCACAGCCAAAGGCAGCAAGATAGCCCCTGTGACAATGGGAGGGACCAGGACAGAGAAGCACCAGGACTCTCAAGAGCCCAAAAAGAGGGGCATGGACAGGGGCACCTGTGATTTGCTGCCAGATATTCTGTGCGCCTACTATGTGCTAAGGACTAGAATAAAGTGGGGGCCTGTGCACACCTGATCCCTCCAAGACAATGTCAGGGATCACATCTCTGATAAATAGCATAGTGGCTTGAGTTGCTGGCAGGGAACGAGGCAGGCAGGTGTGGGCTGTGGATGCTTCCCGCCAGGTGTGCTTCCCGCCAGGTGTGCTCTTGTCCATCTGGGCAGATCAGGAGGCTGTTGGCCAGCACTCTGCCTGGGGAAACCTGCCCCCTGCAGGGCCCCAGCCCAGCATTCTGACATCTGTGTATGTCTGGCCATGGGTAAGCAAGGCCCCAGCCAGAAGGACATCATAAACAGGAAACTCCCCTTGAGTCCAAGTGCTCCTTTGGGTGCCATGGGAGCCATCTGGCTGCAGAGCCTTGGAAAGGCCCTGCTATTGATGGTGTCCCCGTCCCCAGCAGCATGGCGTCCTGCACACCTCCTCCCGTCCCTGGCCAGGGCATCCCTACTGAGCCTCTGGGAAGGTGCAGGGAGGGCTGTGGGGGGAGGGGAGCCAATGGAGCCCTGTCCAGCACCTCCCAGTTGTGTCCAGCCAGCACTGGACCCAGGAGGGCGGCTTGACCTCTTCTCTGAGCCTTGTTGGGAGCTCAGGCTGGGTCGCCATAAAGGCATTGCTCTGTGCAGGGTCTGGGTTGGGTCTGTCGATAAAGGATATTTCACTGGAGCCTCCGGAAGACAGACAGGCTTCTGGTGTCACAGCTGGGTGGCGCCTCGGGAGGCCACAGAGGGGCCTGTCAGCCTGGAGGCATGAAGGTAGCCATTTTGGAGGAAGTGGTGCCTGCAGCAAGGTGCATCCCAGCCGGCACAGAGCAGCAGTTGAGTGAGCCTGAGCTCTGAGGGGGTTGGACAGGGCCTGGGATGAGAGTGGTGGGGAAGGACGAGAGGGGAGACTCAGCATAGATCCCTCTAGGCCTTGTCGTTGGAGCGTGCTTTGGCCACCTTGGCACTCACAGCAAGCACCTACTCGCCTGGGCAGGCTGAGGTCCTCTCGGTCCCTGCAAGCATCAACTGGCTTGTCTGAACCATGGATCCCCAGTTTCTTCCTTATAATACAGTGAGCACCTCCCTCTTGAAACTTCTGCAAAAAAAGGATCCATGATTAGTTATAAGAAAGACAGGGTGCTGGGGGCCTGGAATGTAGCTCAGTTTGTGGAGCGTGTGCTTGCCTGTCACCCCAAACTGTGTACACGCCTGCCGAATACTCAGACCAGCTAGAAGGTTCCGGGTTAGGGGGGTTATCACCTCTCTCACAGACGAGTGGGTCGAGGCAAGGCCGGTGTTGACAGCCTGGGTGTGGTTAGAAACTGCCCCTCTGGCAGCTTCGTGGAGGGAGGCGGGGCTGCAGGGCCGGCTCCCCGAGGACCCTGCCAGGACCCTGGGATGCCATTTTGCAGAGGCGGGTGCTTGGTCTTAGCAAGGAGGGGACAGGGAAGCAGGCCGAAGAAGCCCATCTGAGGATCTGAGGCCAGCTCTAGACTGACAGTTGACCCCAGGGTCCTCCGCCCCTGTTCTGATCTCTTGTTCCTAGGCTAGTCAGGGTCACAAGCTGCAGCCGCTGCTCCTCGGAGCCAGCACATATGGAGTTGACATCATGTCTGCAGGCCTCCTTGGGGTCCATCCCAGCTGCTGGAGTCTGGCTTGTGTCCTGCAGTCTTGGTGGGGGGGGGGAGGGTCAGGTGACTGGTAAGGTGGGCCAGATCTGGGGGAGGGTCTGCAAAGTTTCTTCTCATGGGTGCTAGAGATGCCTCCAAGTACTGACTCCAAGAGGCCCTGGGTCTGGACTTAGGAGAGCCTGGCTCAGACACTGAGGGCTTAGGCTGGTGGAGTTTTCTCTAGAAGCAGAGGAACTCTAGCCTCCTGACAGACAGAAAAGGGACATTGCCACCAGTCAGTGTGGCATGGAGAGTTGGGGAGGGGGGTGTCAGTGCATCAGGGATGCAGGACCATTTTAGAGATGAGGAAATGGAAACCCAGTTTATGCACTGAGTTACATAGCTAAGAAGGCTGGGAATGTGGATTGGGACCCAACCACCTCGCTACCTGTGCTATGCTGAGAGGACCTGGCCTTGGCTTTCGAAGGCAGAGCGTTGAGGCTAGAAGGGAGATGTGACCTCAGTCTGGGAAGGCTGCCTGGTGGAGGCAGCTGGATCCTTGGAGGTGACTCTTCAAGCCTTTCTCTGGTCATGGTGGAACAAGATCTCCCTCCCTCCCACAGGTATGACTTCCTCCCGTCAGGCTCCCTGCGCCTGGCACAGACCCAGGTGGGTGACAGTGGCCTCTATGAGTGTACAGCCAGCAACCCCGCCGGGGCCACATCTCGCTACTACGTCCTCGGGGTTCAAGGTAGGGCCCACGGATGGCTCCCTTACTCCATCCCCGATTTCCATGCCTTGAAACTCCACCATCTCTCAGGCTCCACAGCAGCAGACCAGTCACCCCACTTTCCTGACTCAGGCTTGGGAGGACTGTTCCCACCAAGAACAGGGCCCGGTGGGGATCACGAATAGGGATGCTGAAGGGACAGTGGTTTCGAGGGCCTCTCTGTCTGGTTGGAGTCATGTAACCCAGAAGTCCCGCTCTGGCTTCACAGAGGCTCATGGGGTTTAGGCATCTTCCTGCCAAGAGTGCCTGGGGTCCCTAAAGGACCCTTTCCACCCACTCTACTTCAGCAAGATGCCTGTGCCCCTGTAACGGGCCCGCTTCCTTCTCAGGCGCCACTGTAGTTCTCCCTTTGTGGCCAAGGTCTAAATTTACACCCACTGGGGTCCTGGTCCCCAGCACACTGGAATGATCCCATTCCAAAGAAGCCATGCCATGCTAGTCACACACCAGAGCCCTGGAGAGACCATAAGACAGGACCAAGCATGGCCTGTCCCACGTGCTACTCCCATAGGGCACAAGAGGGAAGAGTGGAAAGAGAATGAATGTTCCACGTTGTTGATAATGACTTGAAATCCATGCTCAGAGTCCGTGGTTAATGGGGAACAGCTGCAGGTGTCCTTCACACTCCAGCTGAGCGGCTAGACACATCACCTGCCCTCACAACCAAGCCTCTCCACCCCTTCCCACGTGCTTGCCAGCCCTATCCAAGCCAACAGACGCCAGCTTTGCTGGCATCAGGCTTGTAACATGAGCTGGGGCTGGGGGACCCCTAACTGGGTAGGCCAACCTGACATCCATCCCTGGAACTCTGCCAGTTCCCCCTCAGGTGCAGGCTGGCCCTCGGGTCCTGAAGGTACTGACCGGAGAAGCTCTTGATCTGAACTGTGTGGCCGAGGGCAACCCTCAGCCTCAGCTGAGCTGGTTCAAGGATGGGATGGCCCTGAGGGCTGAGGAGCCCTCGGGCTCCGTCCACTTTGCTGCTGCCGAGCCCTCCGATGCTGGGCTGTACCGCTGCGAGGCCTCCAGCAGTGCTGGCACCGACAGCTGGGAGCTGGAGCTCCGTGTGCTGGGTGAGGCCCGAGCCCCAGCGTGGGTCCCCTGCCTCTCTCCCTCCCCAGCATGGCCCACACCTCTCAGGAATTGTTCTTCTGGCTCTGCTTGTCCGGTTCCAAGCAGTAAATCCTCAGAGCCACTATGCAGGCTCCATGATTTACACATATGACCTGTGGGCCTGTGACCCTAGTGTCCCGAAGCAAGCTCCCTGTGGGACCATGGTCAGGGCTCAGCTCTCTCCCTTATCACATGGGTAACTCGGACCATTTTTTTTTAACCTGTGAGGTGAGCCAGCAATAGGCAAGGTCACTGAGAAATTGTGTATGACCCACAGGATATTTTGGACCAATACTAGCAGTTTTACTGTTGGGAACTAGAAGCAAGATACTATTGGGCTCAGGGCCCAGCCTATGCTGCTGGGCTTCCCTGGGAGGCTGGGGGCTAGAGTTTTGGGAGGAGACCCCTTCCCATCCAGCCCGTACTGGGAGGGAATGCTAGACCTGAGGATTATGAATATGGCCTTGTCACCCCCACAGAGCCACCATACTGGGGGGCCGATGAGACGGAGGGCCTGCTGGAGCGAGTGGCTGGAGAGAACGCCAGTCTGCCGTGCCCTGCCCGAGGTGAGGGTGGGGCTCGGGAAGCAAGGCTGGTCTGGGTTCCAGGAACTTGGTAGCCATATAGTGACTCCTTGGGTTATGGAATCACCCTGGCAGCTCCATAGGGTGGATATTAACTAGTTTGCACTGGGCTTATCCTGTCCCAGAGAGGCTAAGCAATTTGCAAAAGGTCATGCACACAGCCAGTGTTTGATGCGGTATGGTCTGGTTTGACCTCCGGTCGGTCTGCCTATGAATCCTCGTAGTCCTCAGCAGCTGGGAAAATGGGCTAGCTGCGACTAAGGCAGCCCTTGGGTCCTTTTCAATTGAGATTGTGGCGTTACCACTATTTCCCATACTTTGCCAGTGTGATCCCAAGCAAACCAGCCTTTTCTGGGTTTGCCTTGGGGTGGCAATGCAGTCAAGGGTCCAGCTCGCCGCCTCTGGGTCAGCTGTCCAGGCAGAGCCCAGCTTTGGCCCTTCCTGGAGGCTGACCTCTCCTTTTGAACCCAGGTCTCCCCATTTGCATGGTGGGCACACACCAGTCCTTCCCCATGGCACTGCAGGGCAGGGGGTGAGAGTCACAGCTCCCAACCTTGTGCCTGGCACTCAAGAGGGAAAATGTGGTCCACTCCACCCTCCAAAGACCTCAGTGCCACATTGATCCACCTTTCTGGGCTTGTCTGTGACTGGTGGGTGAAACAAGCCATCTCTGTCATGGTTGGTCAGTGTTCCCACAGGCTCAGTATCTGAGGAGGAACAGGTGGGTAGAGAAGCCAACAAGAGCACCCCTGGGCTTCAGCTCACTCTCCAGCAGCAGGGCACCTGGGAGATCCCCAGGGCAGAGGAGGAGGGGGTGGGGAGGGTGTTCTGAAACAGGCACCTAAGTGGGGGCTAGGAGCCTTGATCATAGTGCCACCTAGTGTTGGACTCTGGAAACGTCAGGCAGGAACATGGCCCTGGGCAAGCCACCTTACGTGGCCTCCTACCTTCAAGCAGTCCCAATGTAGTCTGCTTATACCCCTCCTCCACTTCTCCTGGGACCATGAGGACCAGACCTCAGCCTCACCAGCCTCACCAGCTTCACCAGCCTCACACAAGCCCCTTCGGTAATGCATCCTGTCTGGGCCAGTCCACTCCAAGTCTGGATTGGGCGCTTTTCCCGAGGGTGGACAGCAGTGGCCTCTGCACACTGAGGGTTAAAGGGCACAGTGCCACAGTCTGGCAGGAGGAGTACTCAGGAACACAGTCACCTCTCCTGCAGGCCTGGGCTGTGGCCATGAGTGTGGCCGCCCCAAGTTTGGTCACAGGACAGGCAGAGTCAACATCGTCCGCAGCGCAGCATGCTGAGCACAGCCTGTTCATTCACGCAGTGCCCAGTGTGTGTGTGT
>CM053752.1:106574146-106620700 GCA_028658305.1 Pachyuromys duprasi | reverse complement strand
AGGCCTGTTCATTCACGCAGTGCCCAGTGTGTGTGGGGGGGGTGTCTGTGCACAGCAGGCCTGTTCATTCACGCAGTGCCCAGTGTGTGTGTGGGGGTGTCTGAGCACAGCAGGGGACAATGAAGACCCTCATTCCCATGGGGGCAATAAAAGCTAACCCACAGGAGTGATGTGTGGAATGCTTAGAAGTCGGTGTGAAAAGGGGCGCTCAGGACTGGCCGCAGATACATGCGGTGGGGGTGGGCAGATAGATCGGGCCCCCTTGAGAATCAGAAAACAGGATTTGCCCTGCACCTGTGCCTGGGCACCTCCACTCATTGTGTGGAGACAGGGCAGATGCTTTAGATCTGAGAGCACTCCTCTTCCTGGCCTGAGGCCACCCCCCAGGAAGGTCAGCAACATGTGCAGAGGGGTCACATGAGGGGACAGGGCTGCAAGGGAGGCATGGGCTGTCTGCTATGGTGCCTGATGATTCTGCATACCCTGCCAGGGACGCCAAAGCCGCAAATCACATGGCGGAGGGGTCCATCGTCAGAGCCCCTGAACAGCCGGGCAGGCATGGCAGTGCTGGATGAGGGATCGCTCTTCCTGTCCTCAGTGTCTCTTGCAGATGGCGGAGAGTATGAGTGTCAGGCCACCAATGAGGTGGGCTCTGCATCTAGGAGAGCCAAGCTGGTGGTCTACGGTAAGCTGAGGCCGTGTGGCCGGGAGGCCGGGATGGACTTGTCCCCACCTCCCACACGGAGACCCAAAATGATGTCAGGGCCTCAGGGCCCCAAGGCCCCAGAGCGTCCTTCACAGGAGATTATGGACACCTGACCCCCGCCTCAATCAACAGCCTCTGTTCCGTCATTGCTCACACTTATTTTCTCAGATCCCAGAGGCGGGTGACCATGGCCTCCTGGATGGCACCCAAGCCCTCCACTTTCCAAGGATCCAAGAGTCCAGGAAGGTTTAGGCCATGAGGGTATTGCACAGGGCACCCCAATTCACCAGGTACACCTGTAGGGACAGCGTGGGCTTCTGGGATGTTGGCAGGTCAAGAGTGGGGGCAATAGCTCACTCAGTAAAATGTTTGCAGTATAACCATGAGGGTCTGAGTTTGAGCTCCAGCACCCATGTAAAATGCTGGGCACTGCCGTGTGTACCTGGGCTGGGGAAAGGCAGGAGATGCCTGAGAGCTCACTGGCCAGCCTGTCGGGCCTATGCCGTGCCGCTCGTGATGCCTTTCTAAGCACAGAAGGTGGCTGGCGCCCGGGGACGCACAGCCCGGATTGTTCTTTACCCTTCACGCACACACACACACACACACACAGGACGCTAATAAAAACAGACATGCGTGAGCTGTGCAGAGCTCTAGCTCGTCTCTACCCTGGGAGATGAGGCTTTTCTACCCACTGCCAGCAAAGAGAACTCTTACCCCTGCACCCAGGGTGCCCAGCGCAGGGTTGGTGGCCTCCCACTCCACAAGGACAGGACAGGCTGGGAGCACTGCCTACTGCTGGGAGGAGCCGGACCTCTCAGCCTGAGCAGCCCTCACAGCCACCTTGTGTCCCCAGTTTGCCAGGGAACCTTCCCTGGAAGGTTGGCCATAGATACACCTAGGCCTGACCTTTGGCACATCCCACTCGGGGACCTCCCTGGTGTGACACCGGCTGTGTCCTGCCTCTCAGACTGAGTGTCAGCATATGGTATCTGTTCACAGTGGGGGAGGGGCTGTGTGGTCCCCGGGTGAAGCTGCTGTGGGTGCCGCCTCGTGGTTAGATCTGGGACCAGGATAAGCAAACGCAGCAGGGTCTTCTGGGGTCTCAGAGGCAGGCAGATGACAGGCCCGAGGACCTGGGGAAGGGTCAGGATGTGGGTGCCCAGCTCAACCAAAGTGGGAGCTGCTCTTCTGCCTCTCCTTGCTCCCCAAGTGCCCCCCAGCATCCGGGAAGAGGGACGTGTGACCAACGTGTCGGGCCTAGCTGGGCAGCCTCTGACACTGAAGTGTGACGCCAACGGCTTTCCAGCCCCCGAGGTGGTGTGGCTCAAGGATGGGAAGCTGGTAGGTGTCTCCAGGAGAGGTGGAAGGGGATGGGGGATGGGATTTTGGGATAAGTTGTGTTTCTATGTGTGCTGAGGTAACATAGGAATGTGACAGATGTCTTTGGGATGCCCGGGTTCAGGGACAATGGGGAACAGTGGTCCTGAGACAGACATCCTGAGGGTCCACTTGGTAGACTGAGAACTCAGCTGTGGTCAGCAACCAACTCCATGGGCCTCTGTTCCTTCATCGCTCACACTTATCTCTCAGATCCCAGAGGTGAGTGACCATCGCCTCCTGGATGATGCCTGGGCCCTCCACTTTCCAAGGATCCAAGAGAGCGATTCTGGCCTATATTCTTGCCGGGCTGAGAACCAGGCCGGGAGCGCCCAGAAAGACTTCAACCTTGCCGTGTTCAGTGAGTGAGGACGGTGTCCCAGACTCCCAAGCATGTATCAGCAGAGAGCATGGGGTCCACCGCAGACCCAGAACCTATCCTCAGGGGCCCACAGAGCAGATCACACAGGGGACAGCCATGTGGTTAACTAAGCAATGACTTCCAGGCAGGCTTAGTTGCTGCACTACCTGACGAGAGCAACTTAAAGGAGAGAGGTTTATCTGGGCTCACAGTTCAAAGGCTCAGTCCGTTATGGTGACAGGATGCCACAGCATTGGAGCTTTAAGTGGCCAGAACATCACAGTCACAGACAGGAAGCAGAGAGAGATGGACGCCGGTGCTCTGCCTGCTTTCTGCTTTTTACGAAGTCCGGGGCCCTAGCCTGTGGGCTGGCGCCACACGTATTTCGGGAGTGTCTTCCCATCACAGTTAACGAAATCCAGAAAATCCCTCAGAGGCACAGACATTTATTTCTGTGGTGATTCTAAATCTCATGTAGTTGACAAGATTAGCCATCACACTCGGTGCTACCCGGGGCCTGTCCAGGCTCTGGGGAAAGGGTTCATCCAGTGCTGTCTGAGGGGTCCTCTGGTGGGTAGGTTGTACAGGCCAGGGGACCTTCCTGTGGTCAGCAGGGTGTGTGGAGTCTGAGTCGTCCCTCCTTTCCCTCCCTGCCCAACCCCAGTCCCTCCCTCCTTGTTGGAAGCTGGGGCCACTCAGGAGATGCTGGGCCTGGCTGGAGCTGATGTGAAATTGGAGTGTCAGACCTCAGGGGTCCCCATGCCCCAGGTGGAGTGGACCAAGGATGGGCAGTGAGTGACCCTCTCCATGGAGAAGGGGTGGGGTCAGGGAAGTCTGAGAAAGCCATGTGGGTGTGGCCGGTGCTACCCAGCATTGCATGTAAGGCAGCATCTTTGTCTCCTTCCCATGGGAGATACCCAGGAGGCCCTGTTCTCATTCCGGCAAGATCTTGCCTTGGCTCTGTTCTCTTTTTTCATTTCCCTGATTCTGGGCTGAGAGGCCCATGTGAAAATTACATAATGGACAATTAGCTGTTTAAAAGCAGTTATTGAATCCTCTGTGCAACTGTAGCCCCTCTAATTCCAGAACATTCTATCACCCCCAAACCCATACTCACTACGTGCTTCTGCCCCCACTCCTCTGCCCAGAGCTTCCAGGCTGCTTCATGTCTACAGGTCGCTCCTATAAGCAAAGTCAGCCAGGGAAGGCATAGCCTTGCAGTCTGGCCCCTCCATTTAGCACAATGTTTTAGAGATGGGGTCTCTTGGCAGCCAGTGTCAGAAACTCATTTCTTTCTCAGGATGAATGAGAGCCATACTGTTTCTCCTCTCGTGGGTGTCCGGGGAGCTCCCATGTTTTATGAATGCCGCTCGTATCCTAAGCTGCAATCCCTTTGAACAGCAGCCCTGCCGGCACCCTGGCCTGATCAATGGCTTTTCCCCAGGCCCATACTTCCCGGGGACCCACATATCCTGATGCAGGAGGATGGCCAGGTCCTCAGGATTATCAGCAGTCACCTGGGTGATGAAGGGCGGTATCAGTGTGTGGCCTTCAGCCCAGCCGGCCAGCAGAGCAAGGACTTTCAGCTCAGCATTCACTGTGAGTTCAGTCCCTCCGAGCCCAGGCTGCTCTGGAAGCTTCCTCCCCTGCTTCCTGCTGCTGCCAGGAACTGTGCCGGGGGGGAGGGGGTGCAATGTCAGGAGCCAAGGATATATGGCTCCTCATTTCCCCAAACTACCACCCAGCACATGCACTACTTCTGATCTGTGTTGAATGGTGGCTTCTTTGGTTTTTCTTTTACCCGGGAACACTAATTTAGTGTTACAAGTGTAATCAGGAAGTCAGCTGCATTAAGGGGAGGAACAGGAAAAACATACTCCCAGGGCCCGGGGAGTGGCTCAGGGGTGGAATTCCTTGCCTGGCATGTAGGAAGCCCTGAGAATAGCAATAACAAACACCTTCAAAGAGGTGAAAGCAATTCTTCTGCGTGGCCAAGCAGCAGACACTTAGCCTCCTCCCCTGCTCTGTGCTCACAGGAGAGTTGAGAGCTTGGGGAGATGGCTCTGTTGGTTTAGTACTCACCCCACAAGCATGTGAATTCCCCAGAATTCGTGTAACAATCTAGGCTGCATGCCTGCAGTGTGTGGCTCTCCGGGAGGTCACCTCACCCGGACAATCACCTCTACTGGGGAGGCCTAGACGAGTGGACTCTTGGAACTCCCTGGTCAGCTAGTCTGGCGGAAGTGATGAGTACCAGATCCAGTGTCACAAAAAGTCAAAGGCAGAGTCTGATACAGGAAGACACCAGATGTCGACCTCTGACCTTCGTGTGTGTGTGTGTGTGTGTGTGTGTATGTATGTGTGCGCGCACCCACATATGCATGTTCACACCCATTTGAACACACCACACACACACACATATGGACTACATCCCTGTTAGTACATCAGTGACAGTGGCCTCAGATGGAGCCTTCTCCCTCACCGCCAGCAGGGGACAGGAGAGTTAGGAGGGCACAGTTCTGGGAGGCAGAGTGATGTCACACTGTACCCACTCACCTCAGCCATCATCCTGGGTACCAGCTGTGAGTGCCCTGCCCTTGGGGAGCCCTGATCAAGTTCCTCCACAGATGGGGACCCCGAGGCCCAGAGAGGGGAAAGGACCTACCCCAGGTTATACAGTGAGTTAGAGGCACTGTGGGCTCCAGAGCTCAAGCCCGTGACCCCTCTTCCCATCCGCACCATCCCTGCCTGTAGCAACTGGGCTTGCTTCCCACATTAGCATGTCCCTGAGCTGGCCCCTTCTGTTTGTGTCCCCACATTCCTCCTTCATCCATCATGTCTGCCAGTCCCTCCGGTAGAAGCCTGGGGTGTGTGCATGATGCTCAGGGAATGTCAGCCTCCGACTCGGTTAGTCTGTGACCGCCCTCATGTCCTTCTCTGTCTCCAGCCCCTCCCACCATCAGGGGCTCTAATGAGACCGGTGAGGTGACTGTCCTGGAGGGCCATACAGCACAGCTGCTGTGTGAGGCCCGAGGAGTGCCAGCCCCTGACATCGCCTGGTACAAAGATGGGGCCCTGCTGGCCCCCAGCTCGGAAATGGTTTACAGCAAGGGTGGCCGGCAGCTACAGCTGGGGAAGGCACAGCCCGCCCATGCTGGCCTTTACACCTGCGAGGCCAGCAACCCTGCAGGGGTCGCCAAGAAATCTACCAGTCTGGAGGTTTATGGTGAGCGGCCAGGGGGTTGCGGCATTGGGCAGCTGGTATGGGCAGTGTAAGGTGACCTCTGACTGTCCCTAAAAGTCAGTGGAAGGTGGCCACTTGAATGATCAAAGACAATGTCCTTCTCTGTCTACAGTACCTCTCATCTGGGGCTCTGATGAGACAGATGAGGTGACTGTCCTGGAGGGCCACACATCCCTCCAGTGGGCTGATTCATTTCAGCTCTCCCCCTTCTGTGCAGATGAGAAAACTGAGGCCAGGGGCAGGGCCTAGGTGGGAGTCCAGCTCCTCCTAGGCGACTGTGGGATCCCCCACTAAACTTCCCAAGGTGGCATGAAGATCCCTGATCTAACTGTGTAGCTTAGGGCTTAAAGCGAGGCCCGAGCCCGTGACTGACACGGAAGACCAGGCTGCTGAAAGCGCTTGGCCTCTTGTGTCCCCTGGGATGTAGAGGCTCTCCCACCTCATACCTCAGGGACACGTGGGCTCTGCCCCTTCCTGGGAGGGTCTGATGTCACATCCCTGAGTTGGCAACCCTGAAGAGTGGGCTCAGAAAAAAATGGGGCGCACTCTTGAGAAAAGATGAGGCCAAGCCTGGGTCAGGCAGAGCAGAGTGCTGTGGGGAGTTGGGCACAGCCTGAGGGTCAATGGGAATCATTTGACCCCTGGTGAGGAGTCAGCAAAGGGTGTGGGTGCTGAAGGGTAAAGATGGTGAGTTGAAGGAAAAGTGGGAGCCATTGCAGCACCTGCCACCAGAGACCCCATGAGGCTCCGACACCCTCAGAAGTGGACTAAAAACTGCTGTCCATTACCTTCTCCAAGAACCTCAGAGACCTAATAAGGTTGGAAGCATCTCGAGTCCCAATTCAGCACAGGGTTTTCTGCTGCTGATTCTATCAGGTCCACAACTCGGGGCCTGAGGGACATGCTTCCCCTGCCTCACCACCTCAGGCTGCCGTGAGCTAGAACCACACTTCAGATGTCAGGACTCACCCAAATCATACTGTCTTGACTCAGATCTGCCTTAACCATCTGCTGTCTCACTCTGTGAGGAGACTTCCAGGAGGGTAGTAGCCTAGTCCAGAGTCCTGGAGACCCATGGCTTTGTTCAGTAAACAGGCTGGTGTTCTCCTGGTGACAAGCTTTCTGAGCGGTAGTGACCACAGAAGAGATACAAACGGGCTGGAAAATGAGGCTCTTCCAGCAGGGGTCTGAGAGGGACTTGTTGGAAGAGAGAGACTGTGTCTGAGCGAGGCCTAGCTAACCTCATAGCCACAACTATTGGTCCCTGAGACAGCCCTTCCTCTTTCTTAGTTCCACCCACCATTGAGGGTGCCGACGGAGGCCCGTACCTGGTGCAGGCTGTGGCTGGGAGACCCGTGGCCCTGGAGTGTGTGGCCAGAGGCCATCCACCCCCTACCCTCTCCTGGCAGCATGAAGGGCTGCCCGTGGTGGACAGCAACGGGACATGGCTGGAAGCAGGAGGTGCCCTGCAGCTGGAGAAGCCAGGAGAGGCATCCGGTGGCCTCTACAGCTGCATGGCCAGCAGCCCCGCTGGAGAGGCCGTGCTGCAGTACTCGGTGGAGGTGCAGGGTGAGCCAGCTGTGGGCCGGTCTCCTCCCAGGCCCACTCCATGATTGGCCCTGGAAGAGGTCAGGGGGTGGCAGAGAAGCCACATGTTCCCTTCTCCTGCATCTCATAGATGAACTGTGAGAGCTGGGTTGGAAGCACGTGGTGGGAGAGGCAAGGTTGAGTTCTGGGGCTCTGATCCTCACTCCTGCCCATAGTCCTGGACCAGCTCATCCAAGAAGAAGGATGCTCTGCATCCACAGAATGAGCATTTCCCGGGGCCTGTCTGAGACCCAAGGCTCAGCTGACACTCATTTCTGACCTTCTCAGACGTGACTCTGTGTGACATAAGACAGCAAACTACAAGGCAGACAGGACTCCAGGCCCTGAGTCTTTCTGAGGACACACATGAAATAAATGGTCTCTGGGGCAGGAGGCCATCGAGGCCCCTCCTCTGGCCTTTAGTGGCCCTGGAAGGCCTCCTGAAGGAGCATTTGAAGAGAGACTAGAAGGCTGTGGTGAGCCGGGAGCTTAAGGCTGGGATGAACTCCAGTCAGTGGCATTTCCTGCCCACAGTACCCCCACAGCTGCTGGTGGCCGAAGGCATGGGCCAGGTGACTGCCATCGTGGGACACTCTCTGGATCTTCCCTGCCAGGCAACGGGCTCCCCAGTGCCCACCATCCAGTACGTATAGAACCGAGCAGTAAGGGGACAGGCAGAATGTGGGCTGTGGTGAAGGGAGGGCGAGCCATTCCTGCTCATGGGAATGTGAACATGGTCATTAAGGTATGGAAGAGAGGCTTCAACGTGACCTGACACCCTCTCCACCCACCTCAGGTGGCTGCAGAATGGCCGCCCAGCCGAGGAGCTGGCTGGAGTGCAGCTGGCCTCACAAGGGACTGTGCTGCACATCAGCCACGTGCAGCTGAGCCACTCAGGCCTCTTTGCCTGCCAGGCCACCAATGAGGCAGGAACGGCTGGGGCTGAAGTGGAGGTCTCTGTGCACGGTGAGCGGGTATCTGGAGCTCTGGGGCATGGGACACCTGAAATGGCAGGGCTGGCAGAGCTGGACACCATGGCGGGCCTGGGAATGACGCAGACCTGTCTGCTCTGGGTGGACTTCCAGCATGGACTTCCAAAGACATGCGGGTGGGAGAGGCTGTCATCCATCCTGTCCAGCTGCCTGGGGACTTCTCAGCCTCCTGCCTCTGCTCCTTCTCATCCTGATGAACACATCTAAGGACATTCAAACCTTTAATTAATAAGCATCCATTGTCTAACCTCTGAGTCTACCTAGTTCCTCCTTGCTTTTCAGGTCTTCCCTTTCTTGCAAGAAAATTTCTTGCTTCCACCATGTTTCATCCCCACTGTTCTGTCTCTCATGTCTACTTCTTACCACTCCACTTTCTCCGGAGTGGTTGTGTAACCATCCTCTCCTCTACGCCAGCTCTGTGACCTCCAAAAGGGCAGTATGGTGGTCTCCTTCATTTTATCTGGTGCCTACAGTAGTTCTGGTCATAGAATAGACACCTAACTCTCTTATGAACACACATGGATAGGTAGATGAGTGAATGGGATGAATGGATAGGCAGTTAGGTGGGTAGCAAGATGGCTGGATAGTTTAGTTGGTGAATGCATGGGCTAGATGGAGGAGGAGGTGGGTATGTGGGTGAGTAGGTAGATGGATGGATGGATGGACAGGTAGATGAATGTGTGAATAGATAGACGGATGTGTAAATGGATAGAAAGATCAATGGATGCGTGGATGGATAGATATATGTGTGGATGCATGAATGGATGGATATGTGGGTGGATGAATGGATGAGTGAATGGACAGATGGTTGTGTAAGCAAATGGATGGATGGGTGGATATTTGGGTGGATGCATGGATGGGTGGATAGATGAATGAGTGTGTAGACGGATGGATCGATTGATAAATCAATTGATCAATGTGTGAATGGATGCATGGATGGGTGGATGATGGATGGGTGGATGGATGGGTGGATATTTGGGTGGATGCATGAATGGGTGGATGATGGATGGGATGATGGATGGGTGGATGGATGGGTGGATGGATGGGTGGATGGATGGATAATTAGGTGGATGGATGGATGGGTGGGTGGATGGATATTTGGGTGGATGGATGGATGGATGGGTGGATGGATGGATATTTGGGTGGATGCATGGATGGGTGGATGCATGGTTGCATGGATGTGTGGACAGATGAATGAGTGAGTGGATAAATGGATGGATGATCAATTAATCAATCAGTTGATCAATGCGTGAATGGATGCATGAATGGGTGGTTGGGTGAATGGATGAGTAGATGGATGGGTGGATGGATGGATAAATGGATGGATAAGGGAATGAATGGATGGATGGGTAGATGGATGGATAATGGAATGATTGGGTGGATGTGTGGATATGTATATGCATATTGGGAGAACTTTCAGAGGGAAAGCACTATTCTGTTGGCTCTCTGTCTCAAGCTCCTTCCCTTATCCAAATGTTTGAGGATCAGGGGTACTAGAAACTATTTTTTGGCCAGGCCTCCCAAGCCACACTTTCACATTTAGCCATTTGGGGAATCACTGGGTGCCTACCACAAGCTCTCTCCATCTCTCCTGCCCAGAGCTCCCATCAGTGCACATCATCGGCGGTGAGAACCTCACAGCCCCTTTCCTGCAGCCTGTAACTCTCCAGTGTGTAGGTACTGGGGTGCCTACCCCGAGCCTTCGCTGGTGGAAAGATGGCGTGGCCGTGGCAACCTCAGGGGGCAGCCTTCAGGTACAGTTAGGGACCCAGGACTGACTCTAGAGGTCCTGGAAACCCTGAGCAGAGTCTTTGCAGACAGGTGGAACAACGAGCCCTCTCTGACACTGAATAGGCCCTGGAGTGCTATGCCTGGGGAGTGGAGGGTCCCTTAGCCTGGTCCAGCCCATGGAAGCTTAGCTACCAGGGTTGGAAAAGCCAGAGACATTATCATGGAGAAGAGAGAAGCCTAGGAATGTGAGCGTGGGGCCTACAGCTCCCTTGCAATGCTTGCGCCTGCTTGTGGTCACCATTCCCATGCTCCGCCCTCTCTCCAACTGTGGCCTGGTCCTGGACTCTGTGGCTTCCCCTCATCCCCAGACCCTTCTCTCCCAGATCGAGAAGGCAGACCTGAGAGATGAAGGTGTCTACACATGTGCGGCCACCAGCCTGGCAGGGGAGAGCAAGAAGGACATAGCACTAAAGGTTCTGGGTGAGGACTGCAGCTCGATGGGGTCCAAAGTCTGGGGTGACTGGTGGCACCCCAAGGGTCCTTGGGACCGGGAGTGGATGTTTTGGATCACAGCTATGTGCTTAACTTTGCAAAGGGTGGACAATGCTGAGACAAAGCAGTGGCAGTAGCTGGTGGATCCTTGCAATGGTTTTCAGTGGTCACCTCACCCATGTAATGGTTCCCTTGCTGGCTGGATTTATGTTTTGGGGGTCCGTATGTATCCCTGGCAGTGTGGACAAGCCATGGCTGGTTATTCCAGGTCTGCCTGGGATTCCAACTCTTATTGTGCCAGCCTTGGCTCCTCCCTGGGGCTGGAGTTGGGGGCTGGGAGCCCTGTATGACCTCAGTGAAGATCTCGGAGCCCCTGCTCGGATTTGGGACTTTTCTAAGGACAAGCTCCCTGGTCCAAGGATGTGAGCCTTCTCACCAGAACCAGGAGGAGTGAGGAAAGACAGAAGAGTGGCTGGGATTATAGCTGCCCAGAGCCCACACCCACCAAGAGGGCTCTCTCCTTGTAACCCCCTAGTTCCCCCCAACATTGAACCAGGCCCAGTCAACAAGGCCGTTCTGGAGAATGCCTCCGTGACCTTGGAGTGTCTGGCTTCAGGTGTGCCCCCTCCAGGTAAGACCCCTCCTCCCCCTTGGCCAAAAGTCCCTTCTAGCCAGTCCCAATTCCGTGGAGAAAGAGGCTACAAGTGCCCAGAGCTTGTATGCAGGTCAGGAACAAACCTGTAAGAGTTCTTTAGCATCCTGGGCTGGTCTAGGCTGGCACTGATGTATAGAATCCCTGCATTTGGGTTTCTTCTCCAGACCAGCTGAAGGAAAAGGACCAAGTGAATTATAGAGTGCCCACATCCAGGCTAGGGTGGGACTTATCCATGTTCCAGGAGGAAAACCCATTTCCTGTCCTCTCAGTGAGCCAAGCCATTCTGAGTGTGTGAGCCCAGGAAGTACTTACTTCCTGTAGAGCCCCAGGGGAGGTATGATGAGCCCTGGATGGAGGTAAAAGAGCCCAAGGCACAATGCTCCATCCTTGCCTCTGAGGCTGTTGTCCAGGGCAATTGCCTTCCTTTATGTGCTCCTGTATGAGGGTGGCTGTGGGGAAAGAGGGTTGGCTGGCTTTGACTAGCTGGCCCTGGCTGACTAGCTCCCATCCTGGGGCTTCGTCTTAGCCCCTGGTCTTGTCTCCTGTGATGCTGCTCTGTTCTCTCATCTCTCTCCTTCCTAAAACACCATTGGAAGAAGTGTGTGCTCCCTCTGCAAGCTTCTCTGAATGTCCTTACAGCCAACTGTCATCAGCTGATAGGATGCAAATCTTTTCTCTCCTAGAGGTCTCCTGGTTCAAGGGCCACCAGCCTATCTCTACCCGGAGAGGAGTGATAGTGTCCGCTGATGGGAGAGTTCTTCACATTGAGCGAGCCCAGCTTTCTGATGCAGGGAGCTACCGCTGTGTGGCAACCAATGTGGCAGGAAGTGCGGGGCTGCAGTATGGCTTACGGGTCAATGGTGAGTGGCCAGAGCTATTGGGCCTTTTCCAAAATGCTTGTTTTCTTTCCATTTGTCTAGCCATCTGTTTCTTATCCGCTTGTTTTTCAGTTTAACTGCCCATTCATTCATCTGTCTATTCCCCATGTATACATCCATCCATCTGCCCATCTACTAGTCATACACCATTCTTTACATGCACTCATCACCCACCTATGTATCCATCCATTCACCCATATGTCTACCCACCTACCATCTACTTTTCCATGTATTCATCTATTTACTATCTACCCACCCCCATCCACTCACCTGTGTATCCATCCATCTACTTACCAATCCTTCCATCCGTTTACTCCATACATCCACCCATGTACCCACTGAACCACCATTCACATGTCTGTCCATCCACTCATGCATCCATTCACATGTCTGTCCATCCACTCATGCATCCATTCATCCATTTACCTACCCATTCACCATCCAGCTAGCCAGCCTTTCATTCACCCTTGTTAAACAATTGATTGCCTATCCATTGATCCATCCATCCATGTATTCCAAAATTCTGCTCATCCATTTGCCCAACCATCCAATCTCCCATCTATGTATACAGATAACTGCACATCTGTCATTGATCCAACATCCATTCATCCAGTCCTGTGTCCATTCACCTCACCATTGATCTATTCCCCATCTATAGACATAGATGTTTCTATAGACATAGGAAACATGAGAAACTGAATGAAAACTGGGTGTTGGGTGACTTTCCCTAAGGCCATATGATCAAAGGTTAATCCATCCCACAGAGGGCCCCAATGTCAGACCAAAAGAACTATTCCACACAAGTCCATTTGGAGAACCAATGAGTCTATTGGGCTTACCTACAGGAGCATGGGTAAGGGGTTTCTTATAGGAGTACTGATGAACCCCAAACAAGAACATGGACAAAAAGCCTTATCTCAGCATCTCAAAGGCTGCATGGCTAGAGTCCCCCTTCCATCAATCTCCCACCTCCTGCTCCACCTCTACATTCCTCTAACACCCCCAGAGACCGTGCACAGCTGCAGGGGAGGAAGCAGCCTCCCCACCTTCTCCTCAGTCAGGGAACCCCAGCAGGCCCAATCTTGTGTGGTTCTCAAACAGGAAGTCATAGCTGCTCTGGCGAGGATGGTACTAGCCATGGCATGCGTGGGGCTAACATTGCCCAACATGGGGCATGCCTGTTGCATACAAACTAAGAGGGTCCTGGATGCTGTTGGTAGCCACCTGGAGCTGAAGCGCTTGGGTCTCAGGGACCAAGAGAGAGTAGCTTTTATCCCTAAGGCCTCCTGGCTAGAGCAAGCTCTTTTGGCTATGGTTTTCCCAGAGTGACAGTGTCATATCTGAGACCTGAGTCAGGAGGAGACTCAACTCTTGCTTCCCATACTATCCCCAAGATAAATCACTTCTGCTGACCCAAGACCTGACTTCAAGTGTGGCGTCTGCCACACTCTAACTGATTAGCCTCGGCCCAGTGACCTCTCCTCAGCCAGCCTCATTTCTCTTAAGTAGAAGCCTCTGGTGGGTTGACACAATGGCTGGGTTGGGATGTCACACCTACGCTTTTGTTCATGACCTGTGCTCCTGGGGCACACCAGCCCGTGTCACATGCAGTGGGACTCAACTCTGTCCCCTGCTTCCCTGCCACCCCTCTTTGCAGTACCACCCCGAATCACCCTGCCGCCCAGCCTGCCAGGCCCTGTTCTACTTGGCACACCCTTCCGCCTGACCTGTAACGCCACTGGCACCCCCAACCCTACGCTGATATGGCTGAAGGATGGAAACCCTGTATCCCCTGAAGGGACCCCTGGCCTCAAGGTCAGTAGCATTGGGTGGCTTCTGAGGAACCTCCTTCTGTCTCCCGTATGGACTGGTAGCAGAGGTCAGGCCCTGGGAACCTAGGGTACGGGAGAGGCAGAGTTCCTACCCACTGCAATATGCTATATGCCACCAATGTCAGCCAAATATGTAGCCTAGAGTGTTTGTAGCCACGTTGAAATGAGGAAAAAGGAGCTACCTATGATGGTGCATGCCCAAACCCCCCAGCACTCAGGAGGCTGAGGCAGGAGGATTACCATGACTTCAAGGCTAGGCCAATCAAAAGTGAGTTCCAGGCCAGTGTAAGCTGTACAGTGGGACCTGCTTCAGCCTTCCCTCAACAAGAAGTAATAGAAAAAGTTGGGGTTGCAGCAACTGATAGATCCCTTGCCCAGCATGCATGAATTAGGCACACCAGTCACAGCCTCAGAAGGTGCAGGCAGGAGGTTAGTCTTGGCTACATTTCGAGTTTAAGATCAGCATCATTTACATGTGACCTTCTCTCAAAAACAAACAAACAAACAAAAAAACCAAGCAAACCAATCCATTTTTGTCTTGCTTCTGGGACAGGGTCTCACCATGTAACCCTGCTGTCCTGGAACTCTTTATGTAACATGTACACCAGGCTGGCTTGAACTCACAGAGCTCTGCCTGTCTCTGTCCCAAGTGCTGGGTTAAAGGCCATACCCCACATGGCAAAAGCAAACCAATTTTAATGTTATCATGTCCATTGCCAGGAAAGGTTACTTTTGTCGTATGACAGATACAAAAAGTCACTCATAAGACATTCCCTACTCTTCACGCCATCTCTGCTTATGTGTTTTATATACATGGCTCGTCTCTAGTTGATAGCCCCTTGAGGTCTCCTGGCTTCACACAGCAAGCAGTCATGGTAGTGGGTAGAATGGCGCTAAGGTGACTCTTCTAGAAATACATAAAACTGCTACCAGCCAGCAGGGGTCCTGAGGTCAGGGGTGCAGCTTGTGGCTCTCCTGCCTTGGGGGACCCCCAGGTGTCTGGAGCAGGATCCAAGTAGGTGTGTCATCAGGACCGGCTTTGTGAAGGCAGGTACCACCCCTGTAGTAGGAGCTGTGGTAATTGTGGACTTGCCTCTGGGGCACAGGTCTTCCCCGGAGGCCAAGTCCTCGCTGTGGCCAGTGCCCGTGCTCCTGATGCAGGCAGCTACTCCTGTGTGGCAGTGAGTACTGTGGGTGAGGACCGCCGGGACATTGTCCTGCAAGTTCACAGTGAGTCTCTACCCTGGGACAGGGCTGGAGGGCTGGGCTGGGTGGCCATGTGCCTGGGGTCAGCAGGGGTGCAGATGGGGGGAAAAATGGGAGTCACCAACTGACCTTGTGGTCCCCATTAGACACTAGAGACCTGTCCTGGGGCATGAGTATCCCCGTGGGTGGGCAGGTGCCAGGCAAATGGTCGTGCATGGCCAGGAGCTCTGTGGTCAGGGCAAGCAGGAAGAAGCAGGCACAGGAAGTATGCACAGTCAGGAGGGAAGTTCAGCATTCTCTGGCTCCCAAACTGAGGTGGGCGGGGCTCAGCAGGCAAAGGCCCTTGTCACCAAGCCTGTAGAGCAGGACTGAGGTGGTGGGGGTGTAGGCTGGATGTCACTCTCTTCCCCTGGGGGTCTGCCCGTGGATGCAGGAATTGGCCAGGCCAACTCAGTTATGGCCTATCCTGGTGTCCCATCACCTACCTAAGGGGCCTCTCCCCTGTCTGCACCCACAGTGCCCCCCAGCATCCTCGGAGAAGAGCTGAACATGTCTGTCGTGGTCAACGAGTCGGTGGCGCTGGAGTGCCAGAGCCATGCTGTGCCGCCCCCTGTGCTGAGATGGCGGAAGGACGGGAGACCCCTGGAGCCTCACCCTGGCATCCGCCTCTCTGCAGACCAGGCCTTGCTGGAGGTGTGCAGCTGGCTGCCGGGAGGAGCCGCCTGAGCAGGGCAGGGCAGGACTCATGGGTGTCCCAAGTCCCTGTGAGCGCTGTTCAGCCCAGTGTGGCCAACCGGGACACAGAGCTCTCAGGGTTTCCCTTAGGACCCCAGCGTATGCTGGCTGCCCCTCCTCCCCTGCCCCCTCTACCTTGTGATAGGAGCATCCCATATCCCAGCCCCTCCCTTTGGTTTCCTCTCCTTTCTTCCATTCTCCAAAGCCACAGTGCAGCCTCATTGCCCCCAGGTCAGGGTCTGACACCCTCCTCCCCCAGGTGGCAGATTCTTTACCCATCATGCTTCACTGTCCACCTTCTCTTCTGATTGGTTCTGTTGGACGTTCTGAGGGATGGGGGGCTGGGTGAGAAGGGTTGGTATAGGACTGGCTCACCATGTGCCTCCTAGCACATACTCTGGTCTGTGAGTATAATGTAGGGGGCCAGAGGGTGCTGTGGAGAGGCTCTGGTCTCTAGGAACCTCTCGGTGCCCCAGACATGGAGGTGCTGTCATAGCTTCATGTTCTAGGCAGGGAGATCAGGGCTCAATGAGGTCGCGTGGCGTGACGAGGGTGACACCACCTCTGCTTGACTCACTGACCAGTGCTCTTTGCTCCTGGTCAGGTGGACCGAGTGAAAGTGTGGGATGCAGGCCGCTACACCTGTGAGGCTACTAACCAGGCGGGCCGCTCTGAGAAGCACTTCAACCTGAATGTTTGGGGTGAGGGTCTCCTGGTCCCCAACCCCAGGGCTGCTTTCAGATCCCAGGGAGAAGAGGTGCCTATCTGGGCCCCAGGATACAACCCTCCTCCCAACCAGCCCCACTCCCAACTCCTGTCTGCTCTGAACCAGTCCCTCCAGCGTTCCCCTCAAAGGAGCCCTACACTCTGACCGTGAGCGAGGGGCAGACTGCCAGACTGTCCTGTGACTGCCAGGGAATTCCCTTCCCCAAGATCTCATGGAGGAAAGACGGTAGGATGGCTACCCTCCCCCAGCACCTCCTCCCTCCTTCACCCAGCACCCCTCACCCAGCATCCCTTCACCCAGCACCCCTCACCCAGCATCCCTTCACCCAGCACCCCTCACCCAGCATCCCTTCACCCAGCACCCCTCACCCAGCATCCCTTCACCCAGCACTCCGGTGAGTGTGGTGAGTTTCCAGGCTGGCTGCAGAGTGCCGCTTTCCCCAGCTCCCAGCTTTGCCCCCATCTGCAGGCCTCTTTAGTCCATGACAGCAGGCCAATCTTCAGGCCCCAAATCCTTGCCGTTTCTGCCAGGATGTCTTTCCCCAAGCCCTGACTGGGCAGGGCCTCCTTGCATGGCTATCTGTCCCTCCTTCAGTCTGTGAGCCACACAAGCCCTGTTTTGGCCACTGCCTCATTCAAAGTCCAGAGCCTAGTGCAAAAATACTGTGAGTTTCTCTTAACCCACGTGTCTGGAAAGCACGTTGGACAGGTGTTTTTATTGTTGTTGTTGTTTTCTGGGACCTGGGAAGACAGCAAAACAGACCAAGGTCTAGCCTCACCTGGGTAGTCAGGCAACAAACAGAAACTGAGGAAGTTACTCTGGGCCTCACCGAGGAGGTCACAAAGGGAAAGAGCATGTATGGCCAGGATTTGGAATTTTAAGTTATGTGGCTGGGATGCTTGACCCAAGGTGAGGGATGAGGCCGAGGATAGAGAAGCATTCCAGGGCAGAGGCCATGGTAGGTGCAAAGGCCCTGGGGCAGGAACAAGCCAAACATGTTTTGGGGACAGCAGAGGAGTCAGTAGAGATGCAGCAGAGGCAGCCAGAAGGTCGTAGTGGGAAGTGGCCCAGACAGTGGTGGGGGCTGCACTGGGGGTCATTGTGACAGGTTTGTCTTTACCTGCAGTGAGATGAGGCAGCTCATTCTAAGAAGCCCAAAGTTGGGAGAATGGCAGCTCAGACAGGACTTGGGGAAGGCTTCCTGGAGGAGGTGTCATATATGGGGGGAGGCACTGGGGTTGGAGAGAGTATTTGGGAGGGCCACTGTTCCTTGGGAAAGGACCTCAGATCCCTGGACCAGGACCCTTTTCTCACTGCCCCAGGTCAGCCCCTGCCTGGGGAGGGGGACGGCCTGGACCAGGTGTTGGCAGTCGGGAGGCTGCTGTACCTGGGACAGGCCCAGTCGGCCCAGGAGGGGACATACACCTGTGAATGCAGCAACGCAGCTGGGAGCAGCAGCCAGGAGCAGCAGCTGCAAGTTCTGGGTGAGCCCTGTTAGGGCTGGGAGAGTGTGCATGGTGAGTGGGCAGATGGAGGCCTAGACCACACAAGGGTGGGAACGGCAAGGCTGGGCACTTGCCTGTCCTTCCGGTCCAGTCTCTCAACTCCCAGGTTGTGCACGTGGCAGGGGACAGCAGGCCCTGTGTGCCTTGGTGGCCTAGCAGGAGAAATCGTGCCCCGAAATGGTTGGAAATGAGTGTGCACATAGCTCCTACAGAGCCCACACACAGTGACATGAGTCCTGCTGGAGAGATGGCTTAGAGGCTAAGGTGCTTGCTTTGCAAACGTGAGGACCAGAGTTTGAATCCCCAGAACCCATGTAAATGACAGGTGGGCATGGAAGTCCACTTGGGTCCTAGCCTTGGAAAGCAGAAACGGGGTGCCCAGAGCATGCTGGCTGGTGAGACTAGCTGTATCGGTGGGCTCTGGGATTGATTGAGAGGCCTTGCTTCAGTGAATAAGGTGGCAAAAGAACTGAGGGTGATTCCATACGCAGGCCTCAGGCACACACACGTGCATGCACATAAGCAAACATGCTACATGCACAACACACACAGACACAGAGAGAGAGAGAGAGAGAATGAAAAGAAATATCCTGGCTTTGTAAAAACCATGCTAGCAGGACTGAGGGCTCTGCTGAGTTGGTAGAGTGCTTGCCTAGCATGTAATCCTGACACTTGGGAAGGAAGCAGGAAGATCAGGAGTTCAAGGCCATCCTTAGTCACACAGTGTGTTCTGTGTGACACAAAGGAAGTGCCAGGAAATGAATCCCAGAAAGGTCCTGGGCACTGTAGGCCCTATTTGAGAGGCTAAGAAGGAACACAACTTCGAGGTCAGCATGGGCAACTTAGAGAAACTCCAGTTTGTGAGACTGAAACTACACAGACAAGGAGTAGCAGGGTCTAGTTCCCAAGGAGCAGCCCGCTCAGACCCCCAGTGTGTCTGAGCAGTCACTGAGAAATGCAGCTGTCACTCTGCCACCGAGATGGAAAGGCTCAGAGAAGTGAGCAGGCAAGGACCCATCTTGTAGTGCAAGGAGGAACTCAGGCCTAAGTGGCTGTGTCATCCGGGACCCTAGCGCTAGTCACACCTGGGATCGGGTGGCCCTACCTACTGTCACTAAGGCTTCCTCTCTGCCTCAGTTCCTCCTCGGATCACTGGCCTTCAAGAGCCCTTCACAACCATCTCTGTGGTCCAGGACGGAAATACCACCCTGGACTGTAATGCCACAGGGAAGCCCCCGCCAGTGGTGGTGTGGGAGAAGGATGGTCAGCCTGTCAGTGTGGAACCTGGCCTGTGGCTTCAGAGTCAGAACCACAGCCTACACGTGGAACAGGCGAGGGCCTCTCATGCTGGCATCTACAGCTGCGTGGCTGAGAATACGGCGGGGCGTGCCGAGAGGAGGTTCGCGCTGTCCGTGCTGGGTGAGGACCAGTGGCCTGTGGGGAGGATGGAGAGACGGAAGCCAGGCAGTCCTAAAGCCATGCTACACGCAGCAATTCAGCCTGAGCTCTGATGAGGGCTGCCACTGGTGGATCTTGGTCAGCAGGGCCCTCGGTAGGGCTGCTCTCAAAACACCCATCTCCTTCCTTCCCTCCCTGGCTGGCTTTTCCTAACCCTGTACCTGTCCGTCCATGGTCTATGTGGCTGGTGTGATGTTCGTGGGGGATTCTGGGTAGGAGAACCAGAAGAATCAAAATGCCTGCTTGGGGATGTGGCCTGAAAGACTAAGAAGGAGTTGGGCAGCTTCAGGGAGGGCGTGCTGAAGCCGTCATCACTCCTACTGTGTACCTAGATCTAGTTCAGGGGTGAGCATGGGGGGGGGGTAGGAAGGCTGCTCTCATCAGGCCCCACTCCCCTGGGGTAAACCTTTCTGTGCCCGGTCGTTCCACTGGTAGACGGTGGTAGATCTCTCTGGAAGGGCGGCGTTGCCTCTTCATCCTCAGCACAGGTTGGAGGGTAGATTGGGCTCTCCTTTGTAGGCACTCCACCCTGCTCAGCTCCTGCCCCATAATGGCCACTAGACTAAGGGTTTTTGTGCATTTGACCAGGGATAGCTCAGTTGGAAGAGTATGTTTACCAGTCTGCCAACGTAGTCCTGGGTCCTCATGGCCAGAAATAAATAAACCAGGTATTAGGGTACACCCTTGTTTCCCCAGAATTCAAGAGGTAGAGACAAGAAAATGAGAAAGTCAAGATCTTCTTTGGCTACATAGCAAGATAGAGGCTACATAAGACACAATCTAAGAAAGGAAGGAAGAGAGAAAGAAAGAAAGAAAGGAAGGAAGGAAGGAAGGAAGAAAGAATCTTCTCTGTATCCTTATGAAAGGATGGAAAAACTGAGGCCTGAGATGCCTGCCTGATCCCAAAACCCACTTGTGGCCAAAACTAATACCCCTGTGGATGTCACATCTTTGATGGAAGCACCTGAGTCCTTGATCCCTCTCAGTTCACAGTCCCTCCAGTGGGGCCATGAGTCCTTGGGTGGACAGAGAGTGAAGTGGAAAAGGAGTCCAGCTCCTATCTACATTCTGAGTATGGTTCTCCCTGGGTCTAGTGCCTCCTCGGTTCACTGGAGACTCAGACTCATTGACCAACGTCACTGCTGCCTTGCACGGTCCTCTGACGCTGCTCTGTGAAGCTGCCGGGGTTCCGCCCCCAACTGTCCAGTGGTTTCGGGAGGGACAGCCAATCAGCCCCGGAGAGGACACCTACCTCTTGGCAGGTAAGACACTAGGCCAAGTGTGTTTGGGGATCAGCCTGTCTGTTAGATGCCTGTGACCTCTGACCCTGAGCTTCGGACCTCAGTGACCCAGCAGCTGTGGGATTGCAAACATGTCTCATTTGGTAGAAGTCCCCAGACGTATAGACAGGAGCACAGAGACTGGAACACGGCACTGCACAAAGGAGACTGGCAATCAACTAGTAATGTCTGCCACGAGTGGAGGAAGAGTGGTGATGATGATGATGTTGATGATGATGATGGTGTGTGTGTGTGTGTGTGTGTGTGTGTGTGTGTGTGTGTGTGTGTGTGTGTGTGTGTTATCTGTCCCAAGTCAGTCTTACAGTATCTGGTTTCTCTGTGATGAACTAGCTCCACTTCAAAGGTCCCTGGAGGAGAAGGCCTTTTTATCTGGGCCTCTTGAGACAAAATGAGCATCTGAAATAGGCCAGGACTATGTAGCTCCCTGTCGTCTCTCAGCCCCAGCCCAGAGCCACTGAGAACCAGCATGTCAGTCCCTTCTTGCCGTCACAGGGGCCGAGAGTGTCCCCATCTATTGTGCTCTATCCTTGTTTACTCCCATGGGTCTCAGACTCTTTACTGGAGGAATGGAACAGTGGGAGGCAGATGCTTGCAGATCATGAGCTGGGTGAGGCTGCTGAGCCCACATCTTCCCCTCCTTCCCCAGGTGGCTGGATGCTGAAGGTGACCCCGACCCGGGAGCAGGACAGAGGCCTCTATTCGTGCCTGGCCAGCAACGAGGCAGGGGAGGCTCGGAGGGACTTCAGTGTGGAGGTCCTGGGTAGGACACGTCTCCGTGTTCTTCTCCTGCTGGGGTGCTTCTAGGACAGACAGAGATTGGAAAGGGCCCCAATTTTCTCGCTTCACCGAATCCCTTGCTCTGGGGGCTGGAGAGATGGCTCAGTCAATGAGGTGGACATTGTGCAAGTGTGAGGACCAATGTTTGATCCCAGATCCCAAGTAAAAGAAAACATTCTGGGTGCAGCGACACTCACTTGGAATCCCAGCACTTAGGGGGGGAAGTAGGAAGCTCCTTTGAGTTCACCAGCCGGCCAGCCTAGCCTGCTTGGCAAATCCTGGGCCAGACACGCTGGGGAAGTGGGAGAGTGAAATTTGAATGTACCACACATTCATATGACACACACACACCACATATACAACACACACCAAACATCATACACACATGTACCACACATCACACACACATACACACATCATAAACACACTCATACACACACATTCACACATACCACATACATACACTCACTCATAGACACACACACACACACACCCTCTGTTCTGAAGCTGCCTTCAAATTTTCCAGAAACAGTAGGAACTAACACAAAGTAGGGGATGCAAATATTCTCAGCACCACACTGACTTCTCTGCTCAGAGTCTCCCCAGTGGCAACAATCCATTAGACTGACTTCTGGGTAGGAGTAGGCATGGGGGAATAGGAAAACGGAGGCACAGGAAACTTAGCTTCCTTCCTGCTCTGTGGATGGGTAGCCTGGGTGGGTCACTCAACCATTTGTCTCCCTTCTCCTCCTAGTTCCTCCCAGTATTGAAAATGAAGACTTGGAGGAAGTGATCAAGGTGCCTGAGGGACAGACAGCCCAGTTGATGTGTAATGCCTCAGGTGAGGGCTACAAGGCATGTCAAGCCTGCATTAGCCAATCTCCGACCCTGAGGCTGCCTACCACGGTTCTAGTTCGCTCTGCTCCCTGCTGACTACAGCCACCCACCAGAACCTTCCAGGGGACCTGCTTGTCTGGCTGCTTCCTGAGTCCCCACTTCACTAAGACTTCCCTGCCCCAGCACTGATTACACAGGACCATAATAATCTGTGATGTCTGAGATCCTTGAGTCCATGGCTCCTCCCACTGTCCAGAAGACTAGGCTCCCTCTGATGCTTCAGGCTTGAAGGGTGGGTGGATATTTGTGTGGCTAAAGGGAAGGATGTGAATGAATGGTTGGGGGTCTAGCTAGATAAGTGTTTGAATAGATAAAGATGATGGATGAATGGGTGAATGAATGGATGAGTGGTTGGATAGATGAGTGGCTAGTATGTAGGTAGAATGATGGATGGATGGGGGGTAGGTAGGTGGATTGATGGATAGAGAAATGGACAGACAGATTGACAGCTGGGTGGATGGATGGATGATAGATGGATAGATGGACAGACAGGTTGATGGGTAGGTAGGTGGGTGGATGGGAAGACAGACAGATGGATGGGTGGGTGGATAAATGAATGTGTAGGTGGATGAAGGGGTGAGTGGGTAAGTGGATGTGTAGGTGGATGGATGGATAGATGGATGAATGTATTGATAAGTGGATTAATAAGATGCCTTAAGTGGGAAGGAAGATTGATGGATAGACAGAAAGATGCATACATGAGTGAGCAGTAAGGTACGAAGACAGATAGAGGGAAAGAGGTGCATAGATGAAAGGAAGGGTAGATGAGTAAATGATCTTGCCTGTCTGTGCCAAGCTGTCTCTGCCCATTCCCAGTAAGGCAGTCAAATTCTGGAAGAAAGGCCAGGCCGTTCCTGCTGGGCATCCTGAGGGCATCCCACATCTGTGTTGGCTGAAAGTCTCCTCTGACCCCTCAGCCTACCTGGTCAGAGCTTGCTGAGTGACCTCACTGTCTCCTCTTCATATAGGCCACCCACTGCCCAAGGTCACGTGGTTCAAAGATGGCCAGTCCCTGGCTGTTGGAGACCCCTACAAGATGTCCCCAGATGGGGCCTTCCTGTGGATCCCCCAGGCCAATCTGTCCAATGCCGGCCACTACTCCTGCATAGCCACCAATTCTGTGGGGGAGAAGACCAAACACACACAGCTCAGCGTCCTGGGTGAGCGCCGGGCCTCCCCTGGGCAATCAGGTGCTGAGGAGGGAGCCCAAGCTTCCACAAGCAACTGCTGTCATTCCTTTTGTCACTCCAAGGGTGACAACAAAAATAAGCAGAAGAGAAGCCAGGTGCCAGATCTCCATAGCAGCCCACAGCTGAGGATCAGGCTTTCTGCCAGAGAGCCTTTCCCGTGACAGCTCATGCCCAAACTGTAACAGTGGCCCTTCCAGGAGCAGGAGAAAGAAGCTTAGGCTCTAGGAAGCAGTTAGGCCAAAAAGTCCACCCTTTTCCTCAGCAGAACCAAGAAAGTTTTGGTTGAATAAGTAATGAAGTCACAAGTTGAATCAATGCGGAGGGACACTGGTTATTCATCTTGTCCTGTAGTGTGACTCCATGGCAGAGGAGGGCTTGGCTGCCCTGAGCTTCTGTTTTCCACATTCATCACTCAATTCCAATACCAAGGAGAAGCCCAGGGTCCTAGCTGTCCTGTCATTAGGGTCCCCAGGCCCAGGCCCTCTGTGAACCATGGCCTTCCTGCTTCCCCCTCACAGTGCTTCCCACCATCCTGGGAGCACCTGAGAACAACGCCAACGAGGAAGTGACTGTGACCATCAATAATCCAATCTCCTTGATCTGCGAGGCACTGGCCTTTCCATCCCCCAATATCACCTGGATGAAGGATGGGGTGCCCTTCGAGGCCTCTAAGAACATTCAGCTCCTCCCAGGTGATGCCCCTGGGGTAGGCTGTGAGGATACAGGTGAACTGTCCCGGAGCCAGGCCCATCTGAGCTCATGTCTGTGGTGAAGCCCTATTTGACAGTAACTCTGGCCATGGATCCCCAAGCAGGAACCCACGGACTACAGATCCTGAACGCCCAGAAGGAAGACGCCGGCCAGTACACCTGTATAGTCACCAACGAGCTGGGAGAGGCCACAAAGAACTACCACGTGGAAGTCCTCAGTGAGCCCCCTGCCAAGCCTGGGACATTGGCTGGACAGGCAGAAGAGGCCTGGCCACACTTGAGACCCAAGGAACCTTCCTGTGCCTGTGTTCCCCGAGAGTCACAGGCAGCTGTGGGGAGGGGGTTTCTGTCATTTCCCATTCTTGCCTTAGTGATAGTGTTAAGACTTTGGTCACAGTGCCCGCCCCCTCCCCACGCCCTGCCCTGTCCTGTCTTCCTGCTGCCACTTCTGGTGTGGAGATGCAGCCTGGGATTACCTTCAGCTTCACTCCCAGGAACCCGCTGCTTCATAACCTCTGTCCCTTAGCCCTCTCTGGCTCTAAGTATCTACAGCTGGGTTCCCTTCCAGAATCCTGTTGTACCAGCCCCTTCCTTAGGGAGACTGACCAATGGGTCAGGGTCTCAGGACCCTCCCCAGGCCTCCTCCTCCTCCTCACACACCTTGTGGCTTTTCAGTTCCCCCCTCCATCTCCAAAGATGACCCTCTGGGAGAGGTCAGCGTGAAGGAAGTGAAAACCAAGGTCAACAGCACCCTGACGCTGGAGTGTGAATGCTGGGCTGTGCCCCCGCCCTCCATCAGCTGGTACAGGGACGGAAGGGTGAGCACACGACCCCAGGCAGCCTCTTACCTTGGGGGCTCAACTAGCCCTGCTTGGATCTTCCCAGAAAGGAGAGCCCCAAAAGCACCTAGCCCCAAGGCTGGCCCTGGTCACCCTTCCGTTTTTAAAGGAAGCAAAACACTTTCCCACCATGAATTTCTTCTGTCCACCCCTTTGCTTCTTTTCTGCTTTTGAGATCACACAGGTTTGGGTTGACAAAGTCCCTGGATGGTCCCTTCACTTTACATTATGGTCTGATTTTTTAGTTGTTAAAATAGAGAGTAGGGTGTACAGTGGCACATGCTCGTAATCCCAGCACTTAAGAAGCTGGGGCACGAGGGTCAAGAGTTCAAGGTCATTCTTGGCTATATAGTGAGCCTGGGCTATATGAGACTGTCTCAATACAAATAAACAATTTTGATTTTACATCTCAGTCCCTGTCTATTGTCCCCCAGCCTGTGACCCCCAGCCAGAGGCTCAGTGTCCTGGGGGAGGGGCGTCTGCTCCAGATCCGACCCACACAGGTCTCTGACTCTGGCCGATACCTGTGTGTGGCCACCAATGTGGCTGGCGAGGACGATCAGGACTTCAACGTTCTCATCCAAGGTGTGTGCTACTGCAGGGTGGGCTGGCAACCAAGGAGCCCGAGACAGGACACTGGCTCCAGGTAGAGGGTGTGATCCATGGCAGCCACACTGGCTGGGCATCAAGATCCCTGCACCAGCTCTTGGCAGGAGACCCTCTTAGGTATTCCCCATTGCCCATCTGTCTCAACCTCTCAGAGGCAGAACAGTTCTGTGTCTTCTGCGGCTATGAATGAGGTTCAGAAGATGCAGGCTCCGGACTCAAATCAGGATTAGGTGGCTAGAAGCCAGGCAGGGAAGGAGGAAAGAGAAGCTAGGAAGGGACCAAAGGAGAGGGAGGCAGGGAAGAGAAACAGGGAGGCTGGAGGCCAACTCAAATGAAGGACAAAGTTTTGCCACACTATGCTTGTGGTGGCCTGATGAGAAAGCACCCTCTCTCCTCTGCCTCTAGCCCTCAGCTGCCTCACCCTCGTCCTGTCATTCCTGCTGTCTTAGTTAGACAGTTTATTGATGACCATGCAACTCTTATAAAGGAAAATATTTAATTGGAGGTAGCTTACCGTTTCAGACATTAAGTACCTCCGCATCATCGTGGGGAGCATGGCAGCATTCAGATGCTTGAGAAGTAGCTCAGAATTCCATATCTTGACCTGCAGGCAGCAGAAAGGGACTGTGTACCACACTGGGCATAGATTGAGCATTTATGAGACCTCCAAGCCTGCTCTCTTAGAGACACAGTTCCTCCAACAAGGCCACACCTCCTAATAGGCCAAGCATTCACACACATGAGTCTATGGGGACTGGGCCTAATTAACCCACCACAGCTGGGCTGCATGACCTGGGATGTCCCTGGCCCCTCTGTACCTTGTTTTCATCCTTTACAAAATGCAGGTGTTCTGAGCCAGGCATGGTGGCGCATGCCTTTAATCGCCAAAGCAAATGCAGGTGGATCTCTGAGAGTTTGAGGCCAGCTGGGGCTACATAGTGAGACTCTGTCTCAAAGAAAAAAAAAAAAGAGAAAGGTACAGGTGATCTATCTAAAGCAGGTGACCTTGGGCCCTAACAGCTGAGGGCCTTGTGCTTCTGAGTACCAACGAGCAAATGGGGGCTGACACTTGGCAACTGCCCAACTCCCTTCAAAAACCTTCCCATGTTGCAAAGAATCATTTTCACTTATTTCATTTTGTTCTTTTGAGCCAAAGTCTTACTGTAGCCCAGGCTGGCCTGGCGCTGTGATCCTCCCACCTCAGCCTCCTAAGTGCCAGGCTGGCAGGTGTGCCGCCATACCCAGCCACCAGGTGAGGCCGGTTAGATGCGATCACCACAGAGCAGGGGGCTTTTCCTTGAGCTCACTGGCAGTTTCACAGACAGTCCCTAGGGGCGCAAAGAGAAGAAACATCTTGACCCGGCTACAGGGTGTGGCCTGTGTGGTAGGGTATGGTGGAGCCTCCCCAGCCGGTTGGTGGTAGTGAAGGGCAGCCTTAGCCCTTCACTGTATCCCTAATAGTTTGGTCTCCCTCCATGCAGTACCCCCGATGTTCCAGAGGGTGGACGATGTTGAGGCAGGCTTGGAGCTCCTGCCCCAAGAGGAGGAGGAAGAGGCCCGGGGCAGGGTGACAGAATACCGGGAGATTGTGGAGAACAACCCGGCCTACCTGCACTGCGACACCAACGCTGTTCCGCCGCCCGAGCTCACCTGGTACAGGGAGGGCCAGCCCCTGTCAGCTGCTGATGGGGTCTCCTTGCTGCAAGGTAGGCCGAGCGCTGCCCGAAATGTGGCCTCGGGTGGCGTGTGTGTGACCGCTCTAGACCTTCGCTGAAATTTGCGGAGGATAAGGCTTGCCTGTGGTTGCCTTCTGAGTGTCATTCTTAAAATGAGCTGCCCAGGCCAGGCCAGAGCCCATGTCTGGGCTTTGGGATCTGTACTGACCTGGAAAATGACATGATTCTCCAGGGTAGTGTTTTTCAACCTATGGGTCATGACCCCGTGGCGGTCATATATCAGATACTCTGCATCTCAGATATTTACATTTTGATTCATTAAAGTAGCAAAATTACAGTTAGGAAGTAGCAACAAAAATAATCTTATGCTTGGGGACATCCACAACATGAGGAGCTGTATTAAAGGGTCGCAGCATTAGTAAGGTTGAGAACCCCGGCTCTAGGGAGAGGTAGGTCTTTTTATGTGAAGATCTCAAAGCAGGATGGGCTCAGCCACTGAAGTACTTGCCAGGCAAGCATGAGACTTCAAGTCAACCCTCAGAACCCATGTAAAAGCCAAGAGTGGTAGAGTACATCATAATCCCAGCACTGCAGGGACGGGCAGATTGGCAGATCCCTGGGCTCACTAGCCAGCCATTCTAGTCTCATTAGGAAACTCCAGGCCAGTGAGAGACCCTGTCTCAAAAAACAGTGTGTACAGCTTTGGAATGATAAACACTCAAAGTTGACGTCTGGCCTACACATGTGTATATATAGATGCATATATATGCTCACATACACACATGTGTACCTGTCCACATACAAGCATATGCAACATACACACCACACACACACAGAGGGAAAGGGAGAGGGAGAGGGAGAGAAAGAGAGAGAGCGGGAGAGAAAGAGAGAGAGCGGGAGAGAGCAAAGGCTGCAATCCCGTAGAAGAGCTTCTCTCTGGCTTCTGAGGTCTATGTCATCTTTATAGCTTACACGTTATGAAAATTTTCTACTTTCATTTTAATTAAAGGCTTGCTAATGATTTAAGTGGACCTTGTTTTGAAATATCTTCTATGAATGGCTTTGAGTTAAAGCCCAGGGATGAGACTTAGAGAAGCCTGGCTGCTCTTTGCCTGCCCTGGCTCCACTGACTCCACCAAGGACAATAGCTGGTCCCCTGGCTTAGCATCTGCCACAGGACAGTCTCTGATGAGCAGTCACCCCAGGCTTTGAACTTGGACCTTGCAGGGAGAGAACCCTTGGGTTCCAAGGAGATGCCATGCATGTGGAGGCTGGATGTCCAAGTTGGAAAAATCCCTGGACTGGCCCCTGACCTCCCTCTGACCTCGGACTTCCACCGTAGGCTCACACCCTGTTGCTCTAGGCTCAGGCATGGAAAAGTCCCAAACACAAGCTGGCCCTAGCTATCCGTTAATCCCTGGCCCCAGCTGCTGACTTGGCTCATAGGTTAGCATGGACCTCAGCCCCGCTGCTGACCTCTGACCCTGGTTACCACCCTGAGTGTGTGAAAGATGGGGTTGCAAGTTGAATTGAATGTGGATCAGATCCCACCTGAGCTCCCCTTCGGCCTCAGCACCCCCTCAGAGCTCTGCTTATCAGGAGACCTTATTTCTGACCATGGATGAGCCACCCACAGCCTTGACAGGTGACTCGCCGACCTGGAATCCTTAGCACAGTCACCCCACTTAGAGACCAGCTTCTGCTCTTGGCTGCCTCCTGGTCACAAAGGGTCCCAGACAACTCCTCCCCCACCCCCAGCTGCCATTGACCAAGAAACTATCTCTGCCTCTAAGAATGCCACCTCTGACCTTTGCCCAGACAGCCAACTCCATACCCTTGCTAACTCTTCTGGAAGCTTCATTGTCCCATCTGTGAAACAGGCTACCAACAGTACTCACAGTCCTGAGCCTGCCCCTGAGACCTGGACATTAGCTGAATATGGACTTGTCATCTGGGTAGACTGAGTCTTTGCTCCCCAGATGAGGCAGGGGTGATGGTGATGTCTTGGGCCCTCCAGAAGAGAAACATCTTCCTTGCTCTGGATTCAGGGCCCTCGTCCCTGCGCTCAGGCTCCTGTCCTGTGTTTCTGCAGGAGGCCGAATCCTGCAGCTGTCCCAGGTGCAGGCAGAGGACGCAGGGAGGTACTCATGCAAGGCTTCCAATGAGGTGGGCGAGGATTGGCTGCACTACGAACTGCTGGTACTGAGTGAGTGTCCCTGGCCAGGGGGGGCAGAGGGGCTCTGGTCCCAGAGAGACCTCCTTCTGGAGGTCCCTGGGGAGTGTGGGTTCAATTGTTCTGGGCTAAGAAGGTTCATAACACCATTGCAAGCTTGGGCTCTGAATCCAGGTGGAGGTGGCTTCGAAGTCCCGGATGGCCACTGTCTTATGTGTGACTTTGAACACACTGGAACCTCTCAGAAGCTCAGATTTCTCAGCTGCTTCCAGGCCTGAGAGAGTTAGTAAGGAGGGCACAAGCTTTAGTAAGGACACCCCCGGCCAGCATCTGGGACCAAAAGCTTCCCTCACCTCCATGTCCACCCCCAGCCCAACCCCTAAGCCACTTCTCACACCTGCTCTTCTCGTACCCAGCACCACCAGTGATCCTGGGGGACACGCAGGAGCTGGTGGAGGAGGTGACTGTGAACGCCAGCAGCACCGTCAGCCTGCAGTGTCCAGCCATGGGGAACCCAGCACCGACTCTTTCATGGCTCCAGAATGGGCTGCCTGTGTCCCCCAGCCCACGGCTGCAGGTCCTAGAGGAGGGACAAGTCTTGCAGGTGGGAACAGACCTTTCTCAGGGACAATGTCATCTGGGCCAGTAGAGTATGGGGGCGTTATCTGCACATCAAGTAGCATCTGAGAGGAGTTCAGCTAGTCATTTGGGGCTGCGCAGTGTTCTTAAGCATCAGTCACTCCTGGCAAATCAGGAGCACTTGGGCCACACCCAGAGCCGGCCCAGAGCTGGAGCAGCAGCCACATGCCAGTCCCAACAACCAGGAGTTTGACACATTCCGGGGCTGCACGGACCCTTCTGGAGACTAGCACGCGCCCCCACATGGCCTTCTTGTCCACTTAGCTACAGAAAACCAACCAACACCAGTCTTGCTTCCCACAACACCATACAGAGCTCCAGACAGGCCTCAGAGGGACTCTGCTCCTAGTCACTGTGAGCACCTACAGCCCACAGATCTGCTGTGGGGAGCTGGGGTGCTCATGGCAGTGTGGGGATGAGCCACAGAGCCTCTGGATCCGTCCAGAGCTGCAGCCTTGGCCCCAGCACTGGTTTCTATACCCTCAGGTTTCCACCGCGGAGGTGGCTGACGCTGCCAGCTACATGTGTGTGGCAGAGAACCAGGCAGGCTCTGCAGAGAAACTCTTCACCCTCAGGGTCCAAGGTGAGGTGGCTGAGAGGGGACCTCTGTGGGCTCCTTGCCTCTCCCTGAGGGTATCCTAGCATCTACACAGAGTTCAGGGACCCCAGTCTGGTGCCAGCCACATCCCAGGACAGCGAACATTTGGAAGACTTCTGCCATGTTTGGACCAACCTCAAGTGGCTAGGAACAGCTTTGGATGGGCAAGGGAGGAGAGTTATTCTTCCAAGGCTTTACAGCACTTGCTGCATACCTGTCATATGTCTAAAGGACACCTTCCAGCAGAGCCTGGAAGCTGGCCTGGCTTTACAACTGTAAAATTACTTCAAGGGATATCAAGTGAGAGGGTCTTACCACCACAAGTCTGCTGTTGACTATGTCGCTATGAGCCCAGATGTGGGGACAGCTGTATCCCTGAGGATGGATTGGACAGTCCTCAAAGCCACAGACTAAAGCCCAAAAAGCCATCTGGGTTCTGCCACTGGTAGCCATGTGGCTTTGGGAGAATGGCTATACTGTTCTTCAAGCCACTCTATGCTCTAGTGCAAAGCTAATAAAGCTTGCCCTCCAAGGCTGTGTGGAGTTACACCAGGGCTTGCCCTGGGAGCCTAGGCCAGTTCTTTGGTGCTCCTCCCTCCCTACACCCCCTTTCTGTCTGTGCTCAGCACCTGTGTAATGTCTCACTTCTTCCTTCACGAAGTACCGCCACAAATCTCGGGCTGGAATGCCAGCCGGGTCAGCACCACCCTCAACAGCAGCGTCACCCTTCCCTGCGAAGCTCGTGCTCACCCAAGCCCTGAAGTCACATGGTACAAGGATGGCCAGCCTCTCTCCCTGGGACAAGAGGTCTTCCTCCTTCCTGGTTGGTAAACTGAGGCTTTGTGCCCAGTTCAAGGTTCTGGTGTGGGGTCTGAGGTCTTCAGATCTGGGACAGGGCTGTACACATTGGGAGGACTGGGGAATGAGAATGGCCAGGGGCCCTGTGGCTGCTGGTACAGGGACTGTCCCCCACAGGTACGCACACACTGCGGCTGGCCCGAGCACAGCCAGCCGACTCTGGGATATACGCGTGTGAGGCCCTCAACGCTGCAGGCCGAGACCAGAAGGTGATCCAGCTCAGCGTCCTGGGTATGTCTTGTCCCCTCCTGTGCCATCCTCTACTCTTCCCATCAGGCTCTGGGAAGCCCTCATCCGCCTCGGAGTTGGATACACCAGGGTTTGATGTAGCCTGTGGCCCCCTCCCTGAGCCCCAGATGTCCTGTCTGTAAGGTGACAATTCCTATGAAGGCGAAGGGAGATGCAGCCCTTGTCTCACTGTGTGAGCTTCGGTGGCAGGCAAGCTGGGGTGGAGTGGGGCAGAGCAATGGTGAACCCCAAGAGCTAGGCCAAGGAAGTCTGAGACTCTAAGCTTGGAGCCTATTCCATCTTTGGAATTCCCTTGGGAGAAAGCTGGTCTGCAGTGTTAGCAGCCAAGACTCTCTGGAAAGTTCCTTTCAGTCCTGAGGCAGGCTTTATTCCTTTGTAAATGCTCAGCTGCACCAGGCCCTGCAGGCCTAAAGCTGGGAGTGGCTGTCTAAAGAGTTAGCGGAAGAGCCAGGGGCTGAGTGTCTCGTCGGGAGATGCTGGGAAACAAACCCCTGCTTTCAGCACCTTCCCTGCCATGTCTAGACACAGGTCCTCTGGTGGCCGCCGGCAGGCCCTGGTAGGCTGGCCTGCATATACTTTCTCTAGCAACTCTGGGTCAGCACTGTGAGGGTCAGGTCTACCATTTGATCATCTGGGCCCCCCTGGGCCATTTACCATGGTGGTATTGGGGCACTATGAGTGAGGCCATAGTGCCTGACTGTGCCCTCCCACCCTTAGTTCCCCCCAGCTTTAAACAGGTTCCTGGAGGCCTCCAGGAGACCATCCGGGTCAGAGCAGGGAACAAAGCCACCCTGAGCTGTGAGACAGACTCACTCCCAGAGCCCTCTGTGACCTGGTTCAAGGACCAACAACCCCTTGCCCTGGGGCAACGAATTCAGGGTCTACAAGGTGGACAAAAACTGGAAATCCTAGACTCACAGGTCAGTAGCTCTGGGCAATTTGGGCAGTGGGCACAGCATTTCCTGACCCCACAGGCTTTGGGGAGGAGGGAGGTGCAAAGTGTATGCTAAAATGTGGGTGCCATCTCCTTAATGCAAGTAGATATACAGCCCTCTACAAGTGACCTGGGAAAGGCCTGTGGCAACCAAGAGCTAGACCTAGCCATAGCTCTCTCTGACCCACGGTGGCCTTGAACAGTGCCCTTCCGCACTGGCACAGGCCAAGCTCTCGAGTGTCTGTTGAATGAGTATTTGTGTCTCCTCTGGTCTATCTTCAGACGCAGCTCCAGCCCCACAGTAAAGGGCAGACCGGGGCACCCTGGGCTGAGTCTGCTCCCCTGACCTCCTAAAGCTCTTGGGAGAGGACAGCCAGTCGTACCTCCCTAGAGCGTCCCAGACAAAAAAACAAAAACAAAAACAAAAAACAACGATCTGTGGAATCTCTACTCCACACCCCAGCACTGTGTTCTCTGTCCCAGGCATCAGATACGGGAGTGTATAGCTGCAAAGTCAGCAACACAGCTGGAGAGGCCACCAGAACCTTTGTCCTTGCCGTCCAAGGTAAGCCAGGCCCAGTGTGGACCCCAGTATTGTGAGAACAGAGCCTTTCATGGCTCTCAGTGAGCTGATCCTGGGGGAGCTAGGGTCTCAGAAAACCTAACGGCCACTTAGCCACTGAAGCCACCCAGAACTGGTGTCCTTTGGGTTCTTGCCTCATGAATTTGGAGAATGAAATTCACAGACTCCAGTGGTGAGTTTTAGAGAGTTTATTTTACATTCACAGGTGAGAGAAACAGACAGACAGACAGAGGAGGCCAAGCTCCTGTATAGTAAGAGCTCATCCCAAGAAACATGAGGAGACAGGAACCAGGCCTCTCTCCTGGCATTCCTGACCTCTGCCTGGCAGGGGCATCCTTGGGACCACTGTTCTGGGGTCCTTGCCCCACCTGTCCAGTTCCTAGCCTTGGTCTGTCGCCCCCAAGTAGCCCCCAGGGCTGCCAGGGATGAAATCAATGGCTGGAAAGAGGTTCTACTGCCAAAGGCCAAGTGCATGAGATCTTGAATTTTAAAAAACAAGGTAGGGATGGGGACATGGCCATCAGGGCCCAGTGAATGCCTATATTCTCACTACTTGGGAGGGAGATGGAATCAGGGGACTCAAGAGCTAAAGGTATGTAAGCTATATCCTTGTGTCGATAGCTATTTCAAGACTAGACAGATCTTGTCTCAAAAAAAAAAAAATCCACACTGGAGCATCTTCCTGTGATATGCTTTGAAGAACTTAGCGAGATAACCCTGTTCCTCTGCCTGCCATGTTTCACACAGGAGCAGAGCCTGACCCCTGGGCACACTGGACTCTAATCTGTTATATAGATTAGGCACCAGGCCCCTGCCTAGAAGCTAGGCATTGGGATGAGGGAAATCAAGAAGACCCCAAAGGACTGTTGGTCTGTGAGCCATGCATTCACCACCTTCAGGCTGACTGGGTCATCTGGGACTCTGGTTGGCAGATACTTAGAAACAGTCAACTGTGGCTTCTAGTTTTATCTGTGAATGCGACACCCTTGCCTTCATCAATAGAGTGTAAAGCAAAAACTGGGGAGCATGGAAGAGTGCAGAAACCTACCATCTTTCTTGCAGTGCCCCCAACATTTGAGAAGCCGGAGACGGAGACAGTGAGCCAGGTAGCCGGGCGCACCCTGGTCCTGACCTGTGATGTGTCCGGGATCCCAGCGCCCACCGTTACTTGGCTAAAGGACAGAATGCTCATGGGTGAGTACACACGTCCTGCTTGCCATTTTAGTACAAAATCTATCTTCATTCAAGGCAGCAACAATGAAAGGCCAGGAAATTGCCAGGTAGTAGTGTTCTTGTCAAAAGCTGAGGGCCTGTGGGATGTGGTAGTTCACGCTTGCAATCCCAGCACTGGGGATGCTGAGTCACAGGAGCCAGCCTTGGTTACTCTATGCTGCTAGGGTGAAAGCAACTTAAGGAAGAAAGAATTGGCTTTGGTGGACAGTTCCACAGGGATAGGAGTCCGTCATGGCAGGGAGGAAGGGGAGCTGCAAGCATGGTGCTAGGGGCAGGGTCACAGCTTTAACCGCAAACAGGACGCAGAGTGATCTGGAAGGGGGGCAGAGCTATTAGCTCTCAAAGACCTCCCCCAACGAGGCCTGCCTGCCACCTCCCCAAACACCAACACGAGAAGCTGGGGAGCAGGCCTCCAAATACCTGAGCCTATGAGGGATGGTGTTATGATATAAATTACATGCTACACAGCAGGTTGTGGTTACAAAGAGGTTTGTTATGGGAAAGGGGAAACTGAGACAGTGGGGGAACTCAGAAAAGAAAAGAGAATCCAGAGTGGGGAGGGAGACAGACAGAGACAGAGGCACAGGCAGAGGAACAGGCAGAGAGAAGAGAAGGAGAGAGAGAAGGAAGAGGCCTTTTATCTCAGGCCCCTGGCAGCAGTGACCAATGGTGACATTACAGGTTGCTAAGCAACCTAGAGGCAGGCTGCCTACCTATATGCTAACACTAATAGAGAGTCCTTATCCAAACCACCACAGATCCCAAGTTCTTAGCTAGCCTGGTCTCTCTCTATCTCCTCCCCCCAACCACTCTCTCTTCCCCTCCCTCCCACACTTCCTCCCTTCCTTTCAACCCTCCCAAGCAAGGCTGGCAATATGATGGAAGCCTGGTGAGGGCAGCAGTCCCCCTCCCCCTCAGCTGGACTCAGGCCCACAGGTTCCTCTAGTACAGGCAGAAGGTTCTGACCGTGCACTCTGAGGTTAGAGGCAGCTGTGGGGAGTCAGGCTGTGCGGCTGGGCACTGCGTCTCCCCTGCTCACGCCTATGTTCCCTTATCACTCTTCCAGCTTAGTGAGCTGTAAATTACATCCTCCACAGTCCAGCCATTTAAAGAGTTTATCATTTAGGGCTGCTCAGTGTATCCAAGGAGTGGAACCATTCCCACAATCAATTTTAGAATGTCGACATTGCCCAGTAAAGAATCCTCGTGGCCATTCCCCCAATTTCCCCCACTGTTGGCACAGCAGTGTGCTGGCAGTTTCCGCGTGAAATGCCCATTCTGGACATTTCATTCTGATGATGACTTCTGCATCTGCCTTACTCCACTTTAAACTGAGACCTTGAAAGCTCACTGGGCAACCTGGATCACTATTATTTTTTCAGAAATTAATTTAATTATTTCCCACTGTTCCTTTTATAATACTTCATGTGGCCATGTAGCCCTGGCTGGTTGGGCATTTGCTATGCAGACTAGACAGGCCTTAAATTCACAGAGCTCTGCCTGCCTCTGTCTCCCAAGTGCTGGCATTAAAGGCATAAGCAAGTAACACTGTGCCTATTAGTCAGCCTTTGGGCTGTAATGATGAGGCTGCCCTGAGCTCGGCGCGCAGGCATCTGTGGGTGTTCAGTGTTCTGTGGGAGTGTGCTTTTGTCTCTTCTAAGTGGACAAAAGCTAGCCTGTCAGCAAACCCTAACTACTATGTCTCCAGTTCCTTACACATTCTGGTCCTTGCCTGGGATACCTCAAGGCCTTGTCTGCTTGTGCCTGGCTCAAGCTTTGTCCCAGCAGCCCCTGGTTGAGGAGCCCTTCCTGGCCCCTCCCATCTCTCTCTGGCACCCTCCCTCCCATCTCCTTGCCCGTCCATCCTCTCCTGCCCTCGAACTCCCCAGCTCCCCGACTCTGAGAAAGTGTTACAGCTGTCAACCCTCAGCTGCACTGTGTCTTTGTGAGACATTCCATGCTTCTTGAGGGCAGGGACCACGATGCTCACCTTTGCCTACCAAGCTCCAGGTGAGACGTGGGTGCAACTGGCCCGCGCACTCAGTGAGTGAAAGGCTGGCTGGACAGGGGTCAGGGTTCGGTGAAGGCTGGGCTGGCACAACAAATACCTTCAGGACAAAACTGCCAGGGGGCACTCCAACCTGGGAGGCAGAGTGCTAAGGCCCTGAGACTGACTTGTGAGGGGCCACCCAGTGGCTGATTCCCCTTGATCCGAAACCCTGGTACATGCAGAAGGTGTGGGACCCTGAGGAGGGGTGGCCTGAGTAGGAGGGAGGAGCGTAAGAAGCAGGACAGCCACAGATGTTGATGAAGGTGGTTGTGACAGAGCCTAGAATTACCACTTGGAGAGCCTCAAAGTGGAATTGTCTAGATCGTGGCTACGGGCATGTCTGTCAGGGATCGTCTTAAGGTATCTTTACTGGCATGGAAAGACCCAGCCAGAGAATGAGTGATACCATTCCCTGGGCTTGGGTCCTGAATTGTGTATGGACAGAGAAAACAAGCTGAACACAGGTGTGCATGTGTCCGTTTCTTTCTCTGCTGTGGATGTGACCAGCTGCTTCTAGTTCCTGCCACCTTGACTTCCTCTCAGTGACTGTTACCTGGAACTGTGGCCTGATAGCCCCTTTCTCCTTTGGGGGGGTTAATTGATCACAGTGGCAGAAATGAAACTAGACCTGTGGGGATCTGCAAAGGTACCTCTCAGCCACTGGTGCCTCAGTTTCCCTGTCAGTGCAGGAAGGGAATACTGGACTCAAGGCCTTCCCTCCATCCCGCAGAGAGCAGCGTGGTGCATGGCATGGTCTCCCGAGGTGGCCGCCTCCAGCTGAGTCACCTGCAGCCAGCCCACGCTGGTACCTACACTTGTGTGGCAGAGAACGCCCAGGCCGAGGCCCGCAAAGACTTTGTGGTGTCTGTACTAGGTACATCTGCTCTCCACCCCATCCTGTTGGCCCCATCCCTGGCAGCCCTTGCTGCTGCCAGGACCTCACCACAACCCATGCCACAGTGCCTCCCCAGATTCGTAACTCGGGCATGGCACGAGAATACAATGTGTTGGAGAGCCAGGAGGTACGGCTGGACTGTGAGGCTGAAGGCCAGCCACCACCAGAAATAGCTTGGCTGAAGGACGGTGGCCTGTTGGACCAGCATGTGGGGCCTCACCTCCGGTAAGGCCAGGCTGTGTCTCCTGAGGCACCAGGGCTGCCAAGTTGGGTGCACCTGCCCTCAGTGACTCCTCCCTGTGCAGGTTCTATCTGGATGGCAGCTCCCTGGTGCTGAAGGGCCTAAGAGCAGCAGACTCGGGTGCCTACACCTGTGTGGCCCACAACCCGGCTGGGGAGGATGCCAGGCTGCACACAGTGAATGTGCTGGGTGAGGAGCTGAGGCTGGGAGGCAGGCAGCCTCCGGCGCCCTGGAGCCTCTGTGGGGACACCTACAGGATGATGAGTGGGTGGAGTCAGGAACTGCCATTCAAGACCTGGAGACAGCCACTCTGCAGGCTCTCCAGGCTCATCAGGTGTCAGGAGTGAGGCTGGGTCCCAGACAGTGGGCCTCATCTCTTCAGCAGGTGGCCAAGACTCTAGGAACCTAACTACAATGGCTGGCAGCGGCAGAAGCTCAGGCCCTCTAGCCCCTTATCACTCTCTAATCTACCACCCCAGTTCCTCCCACCATCCAGCAACAGGCTGGTGACACGGGGACCCTGGTGAGCAAGACTGGAGAGCTGGTGACCATGATGTGCCCCGTCCGAGGATCCCCACCCATTCACGTGAGCTGGCTCAAGGATGGCCTGCCCCTTCCGCTCTCCCAGCGCACTCTCCTCCACAGCTCCGGCCGCACCCTCAGGTAGGGGAGCAGCCCAGCCTCTGGTCCCTGGTGACAGTTACCAACACACATTCTCCAGGCAGCTAACACTCCAAATGCTTCTGTGTGGACATTAAAATATGAATAGTACAGACACAGAGGTTTGCGGTGATTGGGGAGACCGAGAAGACCCCACCATGACCCAGAGGAAGCTCAGATATAGAAGAGGCCTCCTCCTGTGGCCTGATAGAGTAGGCATAGCCCAAGGGACACACCTGAGTTCATTGACTTGGCATGGCCAGGTAGAAAGCAAGGGGGACTTCCTGGAAGGGGCCTGAGCAAAGCTGGTGGTTCTAGTCCAGAGTCTTGCAGCTACAGGGACCACATGTGGGAGATAGAAAGTAAAGGCCTCCAGCCATGAGCTCTAAAGACAACTTAAGCTGGGCAAGGAGACAACAGAAGGTGCCATGGTCAAGGCTAGTTGCTCACTTTACCCCAGTGCTGAGGTGGAGCCAGGCTGGGGTTCCATGGAGAGCAGCGTCCAGACAAAGGCAAGAGCAAGTCCAGGAGCCCCTCACATGGGAGCACAGAAGGGACAGGAAGACAGCAGGGACAGACAGATGTTACAGGTAGGGTCTTGAGGTTCCTAAGAAGAGACCATTATGGTGGAGGGCTTCTCTCCTTCCATCTTTCTGTGGGTTCTGGCAATCACTCAGGTCACCAGGCACGAAGGGCAAGTGCCTTTACACACTGAGTCACCTTGTCAGCCCAGAAAGGGAAGTTTTTAAAGGCCAAATGAAGGTTACACAAGATACTCTGAAACTACAGACCTTAACCACAAGTCAGTGATGAGAGCGGCCCCTGTCTGAAGCTGCACGGACCACTGGTGGGCAGATGTACTCACAGAGCATTCTCCACACATGCTCAAACGTCTGACAGACCTCTCTGGTGACACTGGGCAGCCATGTACAAGAGCCCTTTAACTGGCCACTTTGGGCTTGACCAAAGGGACTCCGTTTTGAATCTGACTATCAGACACTGTGGTTTCCAGGCACCTGGGGGAGCTTGGGGAGGTGGACATATGGGGAAGGTTCTGGAAGCCAGATGGATGCACCATTCCACCACACTGTGCAGTCTTGGCTGCTTGGGTTTAGGCAAGTCCTTTGGACTTGGGGAAAGGCTTTTGGCAGGGACAGGAGGGTGTGGGAAGGACCTATTCAGGAAGGGACAGGGCCTGGCTTTGGCATCATGATCCTCTCTGGCCCATAGCAAAAGCAGCCCAGAAGAGGCTGGGGGTTCAGGAGAAAGTGGGACTGGATGGAGCCAGTAGGTGGACCCTGAATGGTCGACAGCTGGAAGGAGGCCTTTGACTGTGGGGGCAGTGAGCTTCCAGAGCTTAGGAAGCAGAGGCCCGAAGCAGGCAGGAAGGACTGGAGAGAGGGGCAAGGGGCGGAGGCTGGCGGGGAGGGGGCAGAGGAGCAGGCGGGCAGGGACAGAGGCTCAGTGGCTCCAGGGAGCACCAGGAGGCCAGGAACGGGATGTGAACAGGGGCCAAAGGGTTACCCCTTCAGAATTAGCAGTGTGAGAAATGAGATTTCAAAAACCTCAACCTCTGGGCGTTCTGTGGCACATACCTGAAATCCCAGCACTCCGGAAGGCAGAGCCAGGCAGATTCTCTGTGGGTTTGAGGCCAGCCTGGTCTGCAAGAGCAAGCCCAGGACAGCCAATGCTACACAGAGAAACCCTGTCTCAAAAAACAAAACAAAACAACAACAACAAAAATACCTCAATCTCTTTCTCTTTTCCCCTTTCTCTCCCCTTCCATCCCACCTTCTGCCCCTTTGGGGAGGGGGTCCAGGATTTCTCAGGTGCAGCTGGCAGATTCAGGCATCTTCACCTGTGTGGCTGCAAGCCCAGCTGGTGTGGCTGAAAGGAACTTCACCTTGCTGGTGCTCGGTATGGGGCAGGGTGGGGCAGACAGTGCCACAGATAGGAATAAAAGCCCCTGTCCTCTGCAAATCAGGGTGTGTCGTGGGGTAGAGCCATGGGGCATTCTAATCTCATTTATTCTATTGTCCATTCATTTATCCCCCAAGTAGTGAGCAGGCACTAGGTGCCCAAGCATTGACAGGCACAATTTATGGTAGTGAGCAGTGACTCTAGGCCCCGGGCTCCACCAGGCAGACAAGGGGATGCAATGTTGGAAGACTCACCTAACGTGAGAGTTCCAGAGGGCATATCCATGAGGACCATAGGCCACCCACCGTCTGTGCAACGGCCACCTACTGGGGACTAAAATGGGCCCTGCCCACTCTTTTGCCCCCCTCAGCACCCCCCATCCTGGAACCAGTGGAGTTTCAGAACGACGTGATGGCCGCCCAAGGCTCCGAAGTGGTCCTTCCATGTGAGGCCCGGGGAAGCCCCCTGCCCCTTGTGTCCTGGATGAAAGATGGGGAGCCCTTGTTGCCCCAGAGCCTTGAGCAGGGGCCTGGCCTGAAGCTGGAAGCAGTGAGCATTGGTGACTCGGGGACCTACGCCTGCATGGCAGCAAGCGAGGCAGGGGAGGCCAGGAGGCGCTTCCGGCTGACGGTGATGGGTGGGTGCCTTGTCCTCGGCAGCTTCAGTGGCTGGAGGGTGAGGTGGGACCCGAGAGCTGACAGAAAGGGGGTGGCGAGGATGAATTCCCTGGAGGCTTGGGGCCATCCTTGTGTGAGGCTCCAAAGGCCTCACATGCCAAGCTACCATGGCTGAGAAGTACAATTTTCCTCAGCTCTATTCCAACATTTTTTAACCCTGGATCTTGGTGTCAAAGGCAAAAGCAAGAGCCACCAGCATCAAGGGACACAGCCTCAAGATGAAGCACAAAAGTGTACAATGTGGGGCCATATTAGAAACATTTGCCTCAGTTCTGTCCCCTCCCTATGTACTGAGTCCTTGCTGAGACTGAGGTACAAATAACTGTCCTGGGACAAGGATCTATGGTGTCTATATCTAAGTGACCACCCAGCATGGCCCCCATGCTCAGCTGTTTCTTGGACCCATTGGCTGTGAGCCTCTGGATGGTGGGGGAGGGGAGGAAAGCTGACCCACGGTGGACATCTTGCAGATCCCCCTCACATTGAGGAATCTGGCCAAACTTCAGAGCTGTCTCTGACACCCGGTGCCCCCCTGGAACTCCTGTGCGAGGCCCGAGGCATCCCCCCACCCAACATCACTTGGCATAAAGACGGGCAGGCCCTGAGCAGGGTGGAAAACTACAGCCGAGCCAGCCGGGTGCTCCGGGTGCAGAACGTGAAGGTAGGTTAGGGCTGGAGTAAAAAAAAAAAACTGCAGCCGTCCAGTGGGCAGCTGCCTGGCCTCCCCCAGATCCTCTGAGGGACACAATCCCCAGGCTGGGGTGAGAAGGACTTTCCGGAAGTTGCACCTCAAGAGCAAGGTGAAGAATTTCAGGGAGGGATAAGCTGGCTGGAAGATGGGGGTGACAAGACAGGCGGACACGTGGAGTGGGAAGCAGCTGGCCTCCTCGCTCTGTTCCCAGATGGATGACGCTGGGCTGTACACCTGCCTGGCTGAGAACCCTGCAGGTGAAGTCGAGAAGAGCTTCCGGGTCAGGGTTCAAGGTAGGTGCCATGGGGACGGGGAGGAGGAGGCAACAGGGGACCTGCAGGAGTAGGTCCATCTCTCATGTCCTCTTACCCCCAGCCCCTCCAAATGTTGTTGGGCCCCGGGGACCCCGCTCTGTGGTTGGCCTGGCTCCAGGGCAGCTGATCCTGGAGTGCTCCGTGGAGGCGGAGCCAACACCGGAGATTGAGTGGCACCGAGGCGGCGTCCTGCTTCAGGTGAGCCCCTTCACCTCCAGCTGAGGCCACTGACCGGGGAGTGCAGGACACCGATGGTCTCATGGACGTCTCATGGACGTCACTCCGCACGTGTGCTTTGGGCACACTTTCTATCCCGATGACTACTGTCACTCCACGTCATGGTTGGGCACCGCAGCGAGACCAGGCTTCATACCTGGTGTTCTTTCTGTGGTGCCTTTAGGGTACACAGAGGGCCTTGTGACCCAAATCTATGTCTGTGCCCAACCTTCCCAAGGGGCCAGTTTGTAGCTAGGAACTATGGGATTGTGGGTCTTTGGGTGGAGAGCTCTATGGGCAGTGCTCGACCCCTCCTGTTCCTTGAGTTGCTTGGCAGACTGGCCCTCTGCTGCAGGTCTGTCACTAGCCCAAGATGGAACAGAGACCATTGCTGTGAAGCCTCATAGGTTTCTCAGATCTCCGGGCCTGGTGCTTATTTAGGCCAAGGCTGGTTTGATTCATAAGGAACCATGGTTCAAGCAGAAACTACGGGAGGGATTGGTGCACAGACCCACAGGTGGGCCTCGGAGAGGGGCTAGACTCTTGACTGTAGCCCCAGCAAGACCTTTCCTTCGGGCTTTCCCAGCAAGAGGACTCAGTTCTGAACCCCTGAGACCAAGGTCAGGGGTCATAGCCACGTGCCAATAAAGATCCCTTTTCCCCTCCTCTGGGCTTCACTGCAGGCAGATGCCCACACTCAGTTTCCAGAGCAGGGCAGGTTCCTCAAGCTGCAGGCGCTGAGCACGGCTGATGGTGGAGACTACAGCTGCACAGCCCGCAACGCCGCAGGCAGCACAAGGGTGGCTTTTCATGTGGAGATCCACAGTGAGTGCCCTCCTCCCCCCCCCCATCCCCTCAGAGCCACAGGCTCCCAGCCCTGCCCTCTGCCCCTCCCCAGCGGCACCCACCATCCAGCCAGGACCGAATGCTGTGAACGTCTCCGTGAACCGCACAGCCCTGCTGCCCTGCCAGGCCCACGGTGTACCCATGCCCCTCGTGAGCTGGCGGAAGGATGGGATCCCCCTGGATCCTGGGAGCCCCAGGTGCGAGCCAGAAGGGGAGGGCCCTAGGAGGATCTTGGGCTTAGGGTCCTCTTTGCCGGTCATTTGGGCAGTTGGAGCAGAAAAGTGACTTTACACAGGATGGGGTGGCTCTCAGATCGCAAAGACAGGCACCCCACTGACCCTGTGAATTTCTGCTTCTCTATATATGGCGAACTCTCTTTTTCCCCCTCCTACCTCTGTAAGCATGGCAGGTACCCCCTACCCACCCCAAGTTTACAGCTTCCCCGCTCATACAACCTGTGGAACCAGCTAGCCCTCTCTGACTATCAAAGTGAAATTCCCAAGGCACGCAAGGATTATATAGCACAGCCTGGCCATTGGGGACATGGTCTGTTGTACGCAGGACTGAGTTTTAATTCTTCTGTATGGAAAGCTGGGGGCCAACAAGAGCATCTCACTAGAAACACAGGTGGGGGCCAGCCCCATCTGCTTGTCTCCATGGCAACCCCTCCTTCTGTTTCAGGCTAGAGTTTCTGCCTGGGGGCTCGCTGCGGATCCATGCAGTCCAGGCACGGGATGCTGGGCACTACTTCTGCCTGGCATCCAACTCTGCTGGCTCTGACCGGCAGGGCCTAGACCTCAGAGTCCTTGGTAAGTGGGCGGGGAAAGGCATTCTTCCCGCCTTCAGTCTTCACTCCTGCTGGGGTGGGGTGGGGGACCAATCCTGCTTGGTTTCTGAGAAGTTGGTCCAAAAGCAATGATCCTCAAGAGGTTTTGGCCATAAAGCCCAGGAGCAAAAGGTTTGCCCACGCGTGGTCAGGGGACACTTGTGACACACCCTTCCGTAAGAATGACCAAGGACAGGACGGCAGGTGTTCCAACGGAGCCGACTCAGCACCACTGCGTTGGGTCCTGTAGCCAAGCGTTTCCTCCCATGGCAGCCACACTGCCTTGCAGGACCCTAACCTCAGGCAGGGCTGATGGAGAGAAGTCCTGGGAGCCTCCTTCAAAGATAAGATGTCAGGAAGGCCCAAGTTCAGGGACTCAAAAGGCCCAACCAATCCACTGTCCATTTCAGTCCTCCTAGAGAGCTTCCCTCCCCACCCCCAGCTCCACGGGATGAGTTGAAGATGGCAGCAGACATCCCAAGTCTGAGCTCCTACAGAGCCCCCATGTCCCCGCCCCATGCCTGTCTTCTAATAATCAACCTTTCCCCAGAGCCCCCAGCCATTGCTCCTGGCCCCTCCAACCTGACCCTGACTGCCCACAGCCCAGCCTCACTGCCCTGTGAGGCCACGGGCTCTCCCAAGCCCCTTGTGACCTGGTGGAAGGATGGGCAGAAGCTGGACTTCCATCTGCAGCAAGGCGCCTACCGGTAAGGAACAGTCCTTCTATGGTGAAGAGATGTGGGAGGACAGAATGTGTCAGGGCCAGGGAGGAAGTGTGACACTGAGGCAGACAGGACCAGCCGGAAGGAGAGAAGGCTCTTGAACACATGGCCCCAAGAAGACTATGTGTGACTTATTCAGCACGTGGAAAGCAGAAAACAGGGGCTTTGGGGAAGGCTGGATGGCAGGTCATTCACTTGGCATGCATTAAGCCTGTAGCTACTTCTGAGACACGTTGCCCGTGTCTCATGTGCAGCCAGTGGTTAGGGACCATCAGAAGCGTTTCCTACGTGTCTCATCACTTCTGACTGGAGATCATTGTCAACCTATGAATCATTGTCCCAAACATGCAGGAGGCAGAGAAACATGGACACCCAATAGCTGAGGCTGTGTGTGTGTGCGTGTGTGTATGTGTGCACATGTGCACGAGGTAGCCCACGAGGCCTGAAAAGGGTCTCAGACCCCCTGGAGCTGGAGTTACAGACAGTTGTCAGTCACCTGACCTGGGTGACAGGAACAGAGTCCCCTGGAAGAGTGGGAGGTGCTCTAACCTCTGAGCCCATCTCTCCAGCCCCTGGAAGATAAGTAGAGCCCCATCTAGGTGTAGATGCAGGGTCCGCCTGGGATGGGGAGGCCGCTTTGGCTCGCTCCAGGCCCCTCACTGCAGCCGTCCGTCTGTCCAGGCTCCTGCCTTCCAATGCCCTGCTCCTCGCAGCCCCCAGCCCTCAGGACTCAGCCCAGTTTGAGTGTGTGGTGAGCAATGAGGTGGGCGAGTCCCGCAGGCGCTACCAGGTGACGGTCCACGGTGAGTCCTGGCAGAGGCGGGAGATGGGGATGCAATACCCTCCCTCTCGGGAGCTCTCCTGCCAGCAGGGACTTGTGCTGGCTTCACCCCGAGGCTTCTGTGCCTCTTAGGACACCCCCTGCAGAAAGCCCTCGTGGGTCTCGCTTCCCACCACTCTGACATGACTCAGGTTTGGGTACCAGTTCCTGAGAGTTCCCTAATCTAGACCAGTCTAAGCCCAGATCTGACCTGGTCATCCCTGGGTTTAAGCTGCTCCTTCCCCAGCTGCCTGGGCCCTCAAGCCAGACTAACGTTTCAGCTGGATCTGCAAGGTCCTGGGTAGTCCAGCCCCACTGGTGTTCGCAAGCACAGCTTGCCCCATGGCTTGATCTGGGACAAGCTATGGCGCTCCTGGCCTCAGGACCTCTTCACAAGCTGTTTCCTCTGCCGGGGAACACGCTTCCTTCACCCAGCCAAACCTGCTTTTCCTCCAGATTCAGTTAGGTGCCATCTCTCCCAGAGCCAGGCCAACATCTCCACAAGAAAACTATTCCTGACCATCTCTGTGCCCCCAAAATAGCTGCCAAGGGTACAGTCTGGCTTTGCCACACCCCAACCCCAGCCTCTGCCCTCATCTCACGTGCCGCCTCGTGTCCTAGCTGCCCTTTGGGACAGTTCTCGTGTCCTGTAGCTACCTGTCCCCACTGCATGTCAGCAGGGATGTGTCCTGTGTTTCAGCGCCTCCCACCATTGCGGATGACCAGACAGATTTCACCGTGACCAGGATGGCACCCGTGGTCCTCACGTGCCACAGCACGGGGTCACCGGTCCCAGCCGTGTCCTGGAGCAAGGCAGGCGCCCAGCTGGGAGCACGGGGCAGCAGCTATCGAGTCTTGCCCTCCGGTAAGTTACAGAGAACTAACAGGAGCATGCCAAAGAGGACCTCTGGGGGGGGGGGGGGG
>CM053752.1:106531542-106573646 GCA_028658305.1 Pachyuromys duprasi | reverse complement strand
GACTTGGAGGGGGCGGGGAGGAGGGAGATGAGGGAGGGAGTGGGAGGGTGGGAGGGACTGAGGGAGGGGGCTACGCCTGGGATTCAAAGTACCTAACCTGTGATTGAGATAAAAATAAATAAATTAAAAAAAAAAAAGCTAAGACACCATATAGATACTGGCATATTTGGGAATATTTCTTCAGTAAATAAAATACTGAATATTAATATTTTCAATGTTAAAAAAAAAGTTACAGAGAACTAGCAGAGGTGCCTCTGAGGAGAGAGGAGGCTACACAGAAGGTGTGGACAGGCCCTGGACAGCTGGAAAGAAGCAAAGTTTCCTCACCTTGCTGTGTGGCCTGAGGGAAGACCCTTGCCCTCTCTGAGCCTCAGTATCCCTTCCTGTGCACTGTCTGCAGTCTGAGGCCCATCAGAGGAACTCCAGGGATCCTGGGGAAATCAGTGTTTTCTGATGAAAAGGGAAAAAAAATTCCCTGGGAGTGTTGGTAAAGCTAAGCTCACCCGAGAGTGCTAGCTTTCATTTTAAAACCATGCTCTTGACCGTTTGGCCTTTGGGAGGTCCTTCATTGATGGAATTTGGATAACAGGGGTATCGATTTGTAAAATGCCTTTGCTGGGAATGTAGCCTGTTTTGTAGAACGCTCTCCTACGCTTTCGCAAAGACCTGGGCTCCGTCTTGGTGGAGCTGACTTGGTGGTACACACCTGAGAGGGGGGGCAGGAGGATCGGAAAGTCAAGGTCATCTCCAGCTACATAGTAGGTTCAAGGCCACCCTGAGCTAAATGTGACCCTATCTCAAAAAAAAAATAACTTTTACTCCTCAAAAATAATGATGGGAACTCCTCACTTGAGTGCTCTTGTTAGTCAGGAAACCTGCACTTAAGACCACTGGGCAGGGTAGCCCCTGGTTTTCAGACTCTCTAAGGCTCCATGGATCCCTCCTTCCAGCCTGGGCTTCCAGGCCAGTGACCTCGCTCTGCTTCCCCCATAGCAGGCCCGAGGGTCCCCAGGTAACATTCCCAAACCCATTTGCAGTGAGAAGGTTGAATGGGGGCTTACTGCTGCCCAAGGCTGTAGGAGAGGGGGCGGGGGTGGGGTGAGGGGGGGTTCTGGGAGGCTTCTGAGAGGAGCATATTGGAAAACTAGAGGTCCCCAGCAAGGAGCAACTGACCCTGAGAGCCCAGAGCCCAGAGCCTTGTAGCCCATCTTGTCTGGTTCTCTTTGTGCACATGGAGAAACTGAGGCCTAGAGAGTAGAAGGACACTCTCACAGTCACACCTTGGGCCAGGAGCATGGTGGGCTTGGAACCTGCTCCCCGATGAGCTTTTACCCATAGGCAACAAAGGCAGTTTGAAAGGGTATTGCTAACAGCCCTGCCCCTCCATCAGTAGGAACTGTTCCTAGTCCCCTCCCCATGCCTGGCCCCCACCCACAGGAGCCCTGGAGATTGAGCAGGCCCTTCCTATCCATGCTGGCCGGTATACCTGCACAGCTCGCAACTCCGCAGGGGTGGCCCGCAAGCACATGGCTCTCACGGTGCAAGGTAAGGACCCTGCTGGGCCTCCTGAGGTCCCAGGGTAAAGGGAATAGGAGAAGAACTGGAGGCAGGTGGGTCTGAGAGTATAGAGGAGGCCTTAGCCCCTAAAAACCTCAGCCTAACCGAAACTAATTCCTTGGTTGGAATCTTTGGGAGAGGGCAGGTTCCCTGCAGCCTTGTTGCTGGTGTGAGTTTTAGAGCCCCTGTTCCTCTGATACACATCCAGTTGGAGAGACTCCTGCTGGAGGAACCTCTGTCTCCTGTGCCTACAGCTTCCCCTGTGGTGAAGCCACCACCCAGCGTGGTTCAGGTTGTGGCATCAGGGGAGGTCCTGCTGCCCTGTGAGGCCTCTGGCACCCCCCAGCCAACGGTCGTCTGGCAGAAGGAGGGGCTCAGCATCCCTGAAGGTGAGACCTTACAATGGCCAGCTGGAAGGGCCAGGCGTCCCCCTCCCTGCCCAGGAGACCCCACCCTCACCCCTGGGAGAGGTTGACTGGGGCCTGAGACACAGTCCCACCTTCTGCTCTGCTGCCCGCCCCTCCTGCCGCCCCTCCTGAGATCCTACCTGGGCACCCAGTGGCCAATCAGAAAGTCTGGGAGTGCCCTGTCTGTCCCATCACTCTGTGACACCACAAATTCTGACACTTCCCCCATCCCAGATACTAGCCTTATTTTCATCCTTCCAAATCCAGGAGCACGTGTGCAGGTCCTCCCTAGCGGCCAGCTGCGGATCATGCAAGCTAGCCCAGAGGATGCCGGGAACTATTTCTGCATCGCACAGAACAGCGTGGGCAGTACCATGGCAAAGACCAGACTGGTGGTGCAAGGTGGGCCCGAGAGGGACCCGCAGGAGACAGACATGGCTACCCAGGCTTTGAGGCTCTCTCTGCACTGTCTGCTCCAGCCCTGACAGACACATCCCTACCTCTTCCCTACCCAGCACTGCTGAAGGAACCAGGGAGTCTCCTTCCTCTTGACCACAGCCTGGCTCCAGGCACAAACACCCATCCTCTGCCTCCCCACCCCCTCCTGGGATGCTAGCCTGCCCTTCTTTCTTTCCTTGTAACTTGGTGACAGTAGCTGTATCCCCTGCCAGAAGCTTCTACCTGGCTCTCTGTTAGCTTGGGCTCTCTGTTAGCTTGAGCCCTGTAGTCTGCTAAGCGTCTGCTCAACATCCAGAGAGCGTTCACTGGGGCCCGGAGTGCTCTGTCCCTGTGGCTGACAGCAATGTCTAAGTGGCCATGGCTCCGGGGCTAGGGTTGGGATTTGCCATGAATCCAGAGTAGTTCCTGGCTCCGTGCCCCTCCTGAGCCTGCTTGCCCAGCACAGATGCATGCTACTAGATGGATGAAACCAAGTACACCTGCCTATGACCTTCACTCTATCCCTAGCATAGTACCCCAGGGAGGGAAATGTACAGGCTTTGCTGCACGTGGTCTCTGAGGTTGTCATTCACAGGGAGCCTGTCTAATGGGGGTCTACATGGCTTCTACACTCACCATAGCACTTTGTGTGTGTGTGTGCGCGCGCGCGCGTGCGTGCACTCTTGGGCACACAGGTATAATAGGCTCACCCTGGCATACATCACCAAACACAGAATCCTTAGGCCATCCTGACCACAGGCAGAGAGACCTATGGCTTGGCAGCTGATAGGAGAAGTTGATAGGGGATGAGTGTTGCCAAGGGCACTGGCACAGAGCAGCCTGCAGTGCCACAGCTCAACCCAGCCGCAATGAGTACGCATCTCCCTGCAGTCCCGCCTGTCATTGAGAATGGCCTCCCAGATTTGTCCGCCACTGAGGGCTCCCACGCCCTCCTGCCCTGCACAGCCAAGGGCAGCCCTGAGCCAGCCATCACCTGGGAAAAAGATGGCCAACTGGTGTCTGGAGCTGAGGGCAAGTTCACCCTGCAGCCTTCCGGGGAGCTCCTAGTGAAGAACTCTGAGGTGAGGCCCAGCCCCGAGATCAGCGAGTATGGCCCTAGGGTGGCAGATAGCTGTGGATTGTCACCTGTTTGCCAAGGCTACCCCTGAGCCCTTTAGCCCCTGGGAACCTGGGAGGACAGTATCCCACTCATAAAGATAAACCAAGGCTCGGGGGCAACCGGATGTCCCAAGAGAGCTTCTGTCCGTGATAAGAATCCAGGCCTCCTCCCAGGGAAGCATAGTGACAACCTTGAGTCTCCCAAGTGCAACAGTTTTTTCTCAGCCAACCTCGGCACTGAATGTCCTCCAAGTTCTGGGGGGCTCAGAGGGAGGGAGGCAGGGAACATTGAGCCAGGGCTACAGAGTGCCAAACCCCTTGATTATTGGGACTGCCAAAGGAGCCACTCCTTGAGTGAGTTGGCAGCCATGTGGTGACACACAACTGACAGTTATCAGAGCCCCAGGCCCTGTCCCCACAGCAGGGAGGCACACACTAGCCCTGCCCACGTGCTCTGCAGGACATCTGCCCTCAGAACTAAAGGCCCCCAAGGTAGGAGCCACCTCTTGGTGGCTCAAACATGGTGTTTCAAACATGGATAAGTTGACATGGGCCCCTTTGCCCACAAGGCCCAGTGCCCAGTACAATTATCAGGAAACAGGAAATCAGAGCCATGGCTCTGGTCATGTGGTCAGAGCTTGGGTAATCAAAGAAAGAAAAGAAAGGAAGGAAGGAAGGAAGGAAGGAAGGAAGGAAGGAAGGAAGGAAGGAAGGAAGGAAGGAAGGAAGGAGAAGAGAGGAGAGGAGAGGAGAGGAGAGGAGAGGAGAGGAGAGGAGAAGAGAAGAGAAGAGAAAAGAACAGAACACCCTGCCTAGCCTCAGGAAAGTCAGCTCAGCCTGCTGCTGGCTGCAGAATCTGGGGAAGTCACTCTGTTTCACTGGCTTGGATGTGCCATATGACCCTATGGGCAATGGGTCTCCAAGGATGTTCTGGTCAGGCTAGGTGTAGGGGTCGTTGCTGTCCTAAACCTCCCTCTGTCCACAGGGCCAGGATGCAGGAACGTACACCTGCACTGCAGAGAACGCTGTGGGCCGTGCCCGGCGCCGTGTGCATCTCACCATCCTCACACTGCCTGTCCTCACCACCTTGCCTGGGGACCGCAGCCTGCACCTTGGGGACAGGCTGTGGCTTCGCTGTGTGGCCCGGGGCAGCCCAACACCCCAGATTGGCTGGACCATCAATGACCAGCCTGTCACAGGTCTGGGCCTCATGGAGTCGGGGGTGACCTGGAGTAGCTGGGACCAGGGAGATGGATGAGGAAGGCGGGTTGAGGGAACAGCGCAGCAGACTGGCGGCTAGCCGGTCAGGCTCAGGCCACTCAGGGAAGCAGGGAGGGCCTGCCTGTGAGCTGAGCTGTATGTCAGAGCCATCCGAACAGAAGACTTGGCCTCAGAAACCCCAGGTGAGGAGGGGTGCATATATCCTTCCTCTGAAATGCTGCTCCCACAGGGGGTAACTCTGACCTCCCTTCTGAGGCCTGGTGGGGCAATATAGGGGTTCAGAGTACACATGAGGTACTTGACAATTGCCTGCTTTGTTAGTGAATCACTGGGTGCCCTCCCCTGGAACTGCGCATTTTCTACTGTGGGGTGCATCAGTGGGCAAGGCCAGGTCTACTGAGCACCCGTGGGCACCTGCAGACAAGGCTTCGCTGGGTGCCTTACCAAGGGAGTTATGGCAGATGTTCCAGCTACTTCTGAGACACTGAGAAAAGCAGGGGTACCAAGGACGGGATGGGATGGCCCTTGGCATCCCGAATAAATTCCCTTACAGTGGCACTGTCTGTCCCTTTCCTGTCGTAGAGACCATGTCTGACCCACAGCAAGAAAAGGTAGTATCTGCTGAGGACCTGAGTTCGAGTCCTCAGCACCCACGGCAGGGAAAAATTACTGGATATGGTGTTGTATATCTGTAATGCCAGTATTGAAAAGACAGAGACAAGCATATCTCTGGAACTCAGTGGCTGGCCAGTCCAGCCAGTCAGAGAGCTCACAGGGCTCTGTGTAGCCCATGCTGGCCTTGATTTCCTGGACATACTGATTTCATTTCCAAGCACTGAGATTACAGGCCTGTAATTCTTTGCCTGGCTCTTTATCTCACAGGGCCCCCAAAGGTCTACCCTTGACTGTCAACTGGAAATCACAAAATAGGCAAAGTCTCTAGCCATATCCTCTGTGGCTCAAGCCACCCCCCCCCAAAAAAATCTGCATCCCTGTTAACACCTTCTAGATACACAGGCCTCAGTGGAGTATCCAGGGATGGAGGACCTTGTTCCTGGACTGAGAGCCATGGACATCTCTTTTTCCACCACAGAGGGGGTGTCTGAGCAGGATGGGGGCAGCACACTGCAGCGGGCAGCTGTCACCAGAGAGGACAGTGGGACATACGTGTGCTGGGCTGAGAACAGAGTTGGCCGTGTGCAGTCCGTCAGCTTCGTCCACGTGAAGGGTAGGATGAGAGCCCGTGCCATCTTCCTCCACAGCCTTCCTGTAGCCCATTTCCTGCTGTTTAAGAAACCAGCTTCCTGCCTTCTGACTAGTGACTCTTCCACCTGTGCATGTTGGGAACCCCTTGTGGGTATTTTCTATCCTACCAGGGCCTGGGCTCTGCTGTGGACTATATAAACTCATCCCTGGGGTGGAGGGTGGCACAGAAAACAGTCTATTTCATACTCACTCTAATTGAAATAAAGGAATGAGCTAATGGCAAGATCAAGTTATAGAATATAAAAGTAGGTTTATTGGAAGTAGCTCTTGGCTGCCATGAAGGGGGAGGGAGAGAGAGAAAAAAGCATGCACAGAGAAAGAAGAGGAGGAGAGATACAGAAAAAGAGAGGAGAGAGCAGAGGAAAGAGAGAGACAGAGACATAGAGGAACCAAAATGTCTGGATTATACAGTGATGGGCCTCTGGGAGAGGGGAAGCCCTGCCCCTGGGCTAGAGAAGAGGGTATGCCAGCCATGCCCTGCAGCAGGTAGGGACTTGGGGATGCCTGAAACCAAACACACTCTTCTGACAGTCCCACCTGCAGCTGGACAGTATCTTGGGGGGGGGCTGTTAGAGCCAGGGTATGCCCAGTGATTACCAGCCTGCTGTTGTCCCCTTGGCAGAGGTAGCCCTGAACACTGGGATTTTTGCTTAGCTTTGGGTGGGTCCTGTTGGAGGCATTGTGGTCCAAGGTACTGGGTCTGTGTGGCTTTAGATCCATTGCATCTCAGGACTCCAGGAACCATGCAAACCAGCACAGAGGAGCCAGCATTGCTTGGAGAGTTAAATAAATCCCTTAGTTTCTGTGTCCGACAGGTGTCCCAGCACTCTTGCTCCTCTGGCCCTTTTCGGAAGTGTCTGGCAGTGTGGTCTGCAGCTGGGGTTATCCATCTGCATGGACCAGTATAGGTCAAATTCCTTCCTACGTCCACTCGGGCATCACTAGTCAGTCATAGCACAAGTTCCTGGTGGCCACTGCCAGTTTGTGGGAATCAACCCATGGCCAGAAGCTGTTTGCCCTCCCAATACAGACTACACACAGCTGTGCTGGACCAGCAGGAGCTCCCTTAGCACTCAGGTGGAAGGCAGGGGCTGAACAGGGTTTAGAAGTAGGTCGATGAAATGGTGGGCTTCAAGGGAGCCTCCCTCCCTTGCGTTGGCTCTTGTAGAGGCTCCAGTCCTGCAAGGGGAAGCCTTCTCCTACCTGGTAGAGCCTGTAGGGGGCAGCATCCAGCTACACTGTGTGGTTCGTGGGGACCCAGCTCCGGATATCCACTGGACCAAAGACGGCCTTCCGCTGCCCATCAGCAGCCTCTACCTCCAGCTGCGGAATGGCTCCCTGACCATCCTCAGGACCAAGGCAAGACGGGCGTAGCCCTTTACAGCTGTTTAGAGGATCTTTAGGTTGGCACCACCCACTTCCCTGCTTGCTCTCGAGGTATCTCCTCGGGCCCCACTCGCTGTGTCTGTGCCTTACCACCCACCTCATAGGCTAAAGGTGGGAAATCACCAGTACAGAGGGCCTATGGCAGATATTTAAGAGTGGCCTGGGAGAAAAGCCGCCCTAAGATTATTCTTAACATGAGTAGGCCCCATTGTATAAATGAAGCCGCTGACAATCAGAAAGAACCACAGTGCATTCAGGAGTCTGCCTCTGCCTGAGGCTTCGCTGCCTGTCCTGTGTGGTCGGCTTCCCTCCCAGCTTTCCTCACACGCTTCAGCAGATAGTAACACTGAAACTCACCAGGCATCACCATAGGCTTTGGACCTGCCCACTTAGGAACGATTCGGAGAGTGATTAGAGACAGGCATAGTGCAACAGCAGCTGCAGGGACAGCCACCTGAGCCAGTGAGCGTCGTGAGGTTTAACGCCTGAGACAGTCCTGGCAACACCTGCAGCAGTTCTAGCAATTTTTTTTGTTTTCAGAGACTGGGTTATTTGTTTGTTTGTTGTTTTTTTGGTTGGTTGGTTTGGATTTGGTTTTGTTTTTTTTGACACAGGGTTTGTCTGTGTAGCCCTGGCTGTCTTGGAACTTATTCTGTAGACTAGGCTAGCCTCAGACTCACAGAGAATCACCTGCCTCTGACTTCTGAGTGCTGGGATTAAACACTCTTTTGACAGGATGGATCCAGAGCAACATGAGACCCCACCTGTGCCAAGGAGGTGGGATCTATCCAAGAGGTGGCTGCCAGGGGCCTGCACAAGGCAGAGCTGAGGGTGGAGAGTTGGAGGCCAGGTCCACATGGATGAAATCCCATCGCTACCCCATTACCATGTCTTTGGAGACTCAGTTTCCCAGTCTCTAAAAGAGCCGGGCAGTGGTGGCACATGCCTCTTAAAAATGCTTTAAAAAGAAAAATCTAACAGTGACAACAGGAAGGGAAAAGAATGAAGGTGTTTCCCTTCATTCAGCACAGACTAGTCATGGACAGGACACCTTCTGGAAAGAGTGGCCTTAGCCACCAAGCTACTGTACTGGAGACCCTGCATGCTGCAGACCCTGCATGCTGCAGACCCTGCATGCTGCAGGCCCGCTGTGCGGCACCCTCTAGTGCAAACACCTGAGTCCTGGGCCTTAAAACGTACCAAGCATGGGCTGGGGAGATGGCTCAGTCAGCCAAGTGCTTGTCATGATTCATGAAGACTGGAGTTTGATCCCTAGAACCCAAGTTTAAAAAGCTGGGCCTGGTAGCTCAAATAATCCAAGCCCCGGGGAAACAGACAGGCTGACCCTTTGCCTCCCTGGCCTGCTAAGCCTAGCATACTTGTTGAGTTCCAGGCCAGAGAGAATAGGTGGAGAGGTAGGAGCTGAGGAATGACACCCAAAGGTGACCTCTGGCCTCCACATGCAGGAATATGTGTGCACGGGCACACACCCAGCCACCCACCCAAACAGTAAATACATAAAATAATATAAACAGTGAATACATACAATACATACATAATTTTTAAGTGTGTGTTCTGTAATATTTGGCAAACATTCCCAGGGCATCCAAATCCCTATGGCAGAACGATAATAGTTCCCATGGGCACCTGGAGGAGTGCTTATCCCAACACAGGATTCTGCCCAGGGCAACAAGCCTCACCCTTCTTCACAGGGTCCTGAGTTCCTAGAGGCTGGATTCCCCACATAGCAGATGAATGGCCTCAGGGGCCTTCAATGCTTTCGGAATTCCTGTTTCCCAGTCCACCATCCACCCCATACCCCTTCCCCGCTAGAGTCTCAGAACAGTCACCCATCTGTGCCCAGCTCACCCAAGCACCTACACCCCCCCCCCTTATCACTTGCAGATGGAAGATGCCGGACAGTACCAGTGCCTGGCCACCAACGAGATGGGCGCTGTGAAGAAAGTGGTGACCCTGGTGCTTCAGAGTGAGTCTCAGCTCTGTCCCTAGCAGGGGCGGAGGGGGGAGGTGGAAGCAGGTGTTTTGACACTCCGCGCCAGCTGTGGCTGGGTGTGGTTCCTTAAGTGGAAGATGTAATTAAAGCCCTGGGAAACATTTCCCAAATGTCATCCAGGTTCAGACTGAACAAATGTTGCTATTATCTTTATTGTTTCTAATCAAGACTCAAAACTGACTTTGTTAAAGTGACAGTTATGGCATTGGACACGCTGCTGAGAGCTTTCGTAGCACTGTGTGAGCCTCAGGAAAACCCAGAAAGGGATCTCAGGAGTGTTATGGAAGCTGTGTGTTGGAGGGGTCCTGTGCTTCCTGGTGCATGAACATGTGAAGGCCAGAGGCTGATGTCAGGCCTCTACTGCTCTCCCAGGGAACCTGGAGCTCACTAGATTGGTGGCCAAGGCAGGGCTCCAGATCCTCCTGCTCTGCCTGTCCGGCACCAGGGTGACAAAGGTCCACTGCCGGGCTTTCGATCAAACACAAGTCCTCACGTTTGTGCAGCGAGTCTGTACCTTCTGAGCCATCCCTCCAGCCCTACAGACAATGGTGTGTTCAAGACGAACCTACATATGAAGGACAGCATCCACAATGGAAGCCCACCCAGCAATGCCAACTCCCAGCACCCCACACAATCCTAGCCATTCTCCCTTACCCCACTAACTGCTGCCCTGAGTCTTTATAGCAAAAGACCCACAGCTCTGCTGAACTGTACCTCACATTGAGCGAGTGTGGCAGCACAAACCCATAATCCCAGCACTTAGGAGGCTGAGGCAGGAGGATTACTGAGAGTCCATGGGCAGCCTTGACTATATAGTGAGCCAAGCCTACACCAAGAGACTAATGTAAAAAAAAAAAAAAGTTAAAAGATGGAGGGGGGGTGTAGACTAGAGAGATGGCTCAGTGGTAAAGAACACCGCTCTTCCAGAAGACTGGGAGTTCAGGTCTCAGCACCCACTTCAGATTCCAGGGATGCCCAACGCCCTCTTCTGGCCTCAGTGTGTACATGCACTCAGGTGCACACATACAGATGCACACACATGCACATATACATAATTTAAAATAAACCTTTTGGAAAGGAAAGAAAGTCCTCACCTGAGTAGTTGTTGATAAAATCATGGAGTTGTACAAGCAGAAGCACCACCATAGCCAGCAGATTCCTATCAGCCCAGTGCTTCCTGCTTCCAGACACGCCCCAGGCCCACCAGCTTCCTCTTTCTCTAGATTTCCTCTTCTGGAACTTTCACACGCAAGGCAGTCTTCCTGGTTCTGTCTTCTCTGAGCTGTGAATTCTTTCTCCTAGTCACTGGCTTTTCTGAGACTTTTCTTGACAAAGCCTTTAAAGAAAGACTAAAATGTAAAACAGTAGGCAGGCCATACTTAACCAATTTTGTACTTTTTGGATTATGTATTTAGCATTATATCTTTTTTCTTAAGTCCTTGGGGCTGGGGAAATGACACAGTCAATAAAGTGCTTGCCCTGCAAACATGAAGACCCAAATCTGTTCCCCAGAACTCACATGTAAAAAGTCCAGTATGGGGCTGGAGAGATGGCTCAGCACGTAAGAGTGCTTGCTGCTGGGCCTAACCACCTAACTTCAATCCATAGAATATACACAGTAGAAACTGAGGACTGATTCCCACAAATTGTCTTCAGGCCTCCACACATAGGTCATGGCAGACATGTGATCAAATGCATAAGTAAATGTAAAAACTATGTGAAAGCTCTGTGTGGCAGCACATGTTTGTAACTACAGTGCTGGGCGGTGGCAGGAAATAGATCCCTAGGGCTTGCTGGACAATCAGCCCAACCTAACTGATGAGTTCCAAGCCAGTGAAGAAACCTTGCCTCAGTAAACAAGGTGGATAGCAGCTTACCCTTACACACACACGCACGCACGCACGCACGCACATCTGTCAAACCTAAATTACATTTTTAAAATTTTATGTGCATTGGTGTTTTGCCTGTGTGAGGGTATAAGCTCCCCTGGAATTGGAATTAGAGACAAGTGTGAGCTACTATGTAGGTGCTGGGAATTGAACCTGGGTCCTCTGGAAGAGTAGACAGTGCTCTTAACCACTGAGCCATCTCTCCAGTCCCTCTAAATTACATTTTGTTTTTTTGAGACAAGGTTTCTCTGTGTAACCCTGACTGTCCTGGAACTCACTCTGTATACCAGGCTTGCCTTGAACTCATGGAGCTCCACCTGCCTCTGCCTCCCCGAGTGCTGGGATTGCAGGTGTGCATCATCACGCCTGGCCTAAATTACATGTTTGTCTACATTTTTCACAGCTTTAGTTCTCACACGATCCATTCTGAGTTCACTGTTCTGGGCCATTTCCCTTTCTCTCAGGACACATCATGGGCTTCAGAGCAGCCGCTATGCTTTTTTGTTGAACTGATCACTAAGTATTTTCTTATTGTGCCTAAAATTGCTGGATCTGGGAGTTTTTCTTGCTGGTTTGTAGAATTACAGGCGATCTGGTTCGGGGGGGCGGGGAGCAGGCAGTCAGTCTTGAACTCACAACCTTCCTGCCTCCACCTGGGAGGGCAAGTGTTCCTGGCATGCCCCACCACAATTTATTCAGTTTTGAGGACTGAGCCCAGGGCTTTTTGCATGGTAAGCGAGCACTCTGCCGACTGAGCCACATGCCCGCTCCGTCACCCTCATCATCACACACCCGGAAGCCAGAGGACAGCCTCGGGGAGTCAGTTCTCTCTCCCGGCTTGTTTCAGTGATGCTCCAGGCTGAATGGCCTGCAGGCCTCTAGCTGGTCCCAGCACTGGAGTGCTGGGACCACAGATGTTGTAAATATGGACTCTGAGGCATTGCACTCGGACAGTCAGGCTTCTGTGACAAGTGCTTCCACTTGCTGCAACATCTTGTCAGCCCGCCCTGGGTTTTCATATCTCCATCTCATGCCCTCCCTGTCACTGGCTTGGTTTGCTGTTAATGATGGTGGGTTTGTTTTTGTTTTTCGAGACAGGGTTTCTCTGTGTAGCCAGGACTGTCTTAGAATACTCTCTGAAGAACAGGCTGGCCTCAAACTCAGAGATCCCCCTGCCTCTGCCTCCCCAGTGCTGGGATTAAAGGTGTGAGCCACCGTGCCTGGCTGCTAGCATGGTTTTTAATTCTGGTGAATTTCACATAGATTTCGTCGGGTTTTCACACATGGAATCTTCTGTGTGTCACATATAAACAGAGTCCTCTTCTTTCCAGTCTACACTTTGGCTTCTTTGCCTTGCTTGCTGCACCAATCAGTCACCGTAGAAAATCACCCCCTTCACCAGCCCTATCTAAGTCCAGTTGGGTGAAGAGCATCTGTCCTCTCCATGAGATGTGAGGGCTGTCTGTCCTGCCGAGTGGAGGTTTTTTTATCCCGAGTTTCTCAGGGACTTTTGTCATGAATGGGGTAGACCCGTTAACAGACAAAGTGGCATGCATCCCATGCTTGCTTAGAACAGCCAGAAATCCTGAGCTTAAAAAGGCAGCAGAAAAAAAACTGAAAGGAGAAAGTAAGGAAAACAGAGGTTCCCAGGACCCAAGGATCAGGACATGTGACCCTCCTGAGCTGCTGGGTGAGTCTGAGAGCCGACATCTGGAAATATAGCTAGGATCTCACAAAAAATAATGATAGGAAGGCCAACAAAAGCTTCTCCTCTCTGGTTAAGGAATGGCAGGGTTGATGAGATGGGCCAGGGGGTGGGGAGAGAGGTGAAGGCGAGTTTACTACCAAGAATGACAGCCTGAGTTCAGTCCCCGAGATCCGCATGGGGGAGGGAGAAAGCCAACTACCGAAAGTTGTCCCCCAATCTCCACAAGTGTAACATGTGTCCCTACGCGCGCACACACACACAATGTATATACATACCACCACACAACATACAACACACAACAAAATAGATTTTAAAATTAGAACTCTGTGTGCATGTGCGTGTCGGGCTGCAGAGGCCGGAGTGGGAGTTACAGGCAGTTATGAGTCACATGGATTCCGGGGAAACAAACGCAACCCTCTGCAGGAACGGTATGCAGCCTTGACCACCGGGCCGCCTCTCCCGCCCCTAAATAAATAAATGTAATTCAAATTAAAAATTGCAAATAGAAAAAGAAACGGGTGAGATGGCCAGAAGAGAAATTGTCCCTTGGAAATCACCGTGCACACCCTGCGCCACGCATAGACAGAAGCGCAGCCCACACTTCCCCATACCCTGAGTAAGAACTATCATTGCTCCCCACGGCAGGCCTGATAAGAGAACAGAATTGTCCCCGCTTCTCTCTTTGGGGAACTGTCTCTCTACACAGTGGGAGCCTTGCTAGGATTCCTGAACAGTACTGAGAACCTCTCCGTGTTCCTGGGTGTCAGCAGAGGCCTCGGAGGAACAGGCCTGACAGCGCCGGGCCATGTCTTCTTTCCCGGTGGAGGAGGAAGGTTGGCATGGGCCACATCCATTATTGCACTGCTCAAAGCATTTGGTTCCAGCTGCGTTGGAAACTCCCTGGCTCAGTCAGGAACCAGGAAACTCTGAGCCTGAAGGAACAGTGACTGCCAGCCCACACAGGAGAGAGCACAGATGTGTGACTCAGCAGCCGAAGGTCTGAAAGCACCAGCACAAAACTACTTCAGGCAGACATTGTGACCTCCATAGAAAATGTGGAGATGGATCTCAACCTTGTGTGGCTGTGGAGCGGATCAAAGACCGTTGGTGTCTAGTCTTCCTCCGGCTGCATCATTCACCTCGACCAGAGATGAAGGGATTGGCCAGCCCATCCACACCAGTCCCCTTCACACCCTCCTTCCTTTGTTAAAGTTCTGGGGGGTTCTTTGGTCTCCTTAGCCAGGCTGTTAGAGTGGCCATTTGTCCCCTCCCCTGGAAATGCAGCCGGGCCCAGGGGCCCTGGTGATAGAAAGCTGCTGGCTTCCACAGCCAGCCTGCAGGGTGGCAGGTGGACAGAAGGTTACAGGCGGCCACCGTTCTGAACCAAAGTTCTAGAAACTTTTTGTGCATTGTGGGTGTTTGCCTAGTTCTCGGGCCCTGGAGTCATTTTTGTCAATTCTGTTGAAGTTGATGATGGCTTTGCTCAGCCAGGGCTGCAGGGTATCTTCCCCACTCTTGTTTTAAGATTTAAAACATTTTCTTTTAGGTGTGTGAACCATCTCTCCAGCCCTGGATCTTCATTTACATGGAATCCTGGTGCTGGGGCAGACTTGGTAGCAGAGAGCTTGTCTAGTGCGTCCGTGGCCCAGGGCTCTACCTCCACCAAAACCAGAACGACACTTTAACTGGGATCACATCCCAGGTCCCCCTCCTTCACACAGCTCTGTGACGCCGCCCCTGCCGTTGTAATCTCTCTCATCCTTTTCATGGCCATATGGTCTTCCACCGAGTGGCCACCATCGCTTCTGTGGCCCCCAGCGAATCCTTTCCAGTTTGGGGGATTTTGAGCAGCCTGAGATTCATACCATTGGGGATCACAGCTGCGTTTCTGTAGGGCTGAGTCCCAGGGCTGAGTCACAAGGTCACACAGCACACATATTTTTTTTCAGGACATTTTTGTAGACCTGGCCGTGGTGAGCTGAGACGCAGCTCCTCAAGACAGATCCGCCTGTGGCAAGCACAGTGTGATCAGGCTAAAAAGAGCTTTCGACGCCATCTTAGACTACCTCAGCAGGCCCCACAGGAGTTTCAGGTTCTTTTAAAAGAGAGGCAGGACGGGGCTAGCGGGCCACAGAGGCCAGCTTTGCGAAGGCCACCCAAGGCTCAGGAGGCATGGCACAGCCTCCAGCCAAGAGAGCCACAGCCACCAGAGGCTGCACAGGGCAGAGGCAGGCCTCCCTCTGTGGAAGCAGCAATATACATTGGCTTCATTCCCTGTGAGACTCATTTTGGAATTCTGGCCTCTACAACAGTGAGAGAATAAGGTCCCGCTGCACTGGTCCACCAGCTTGGTACCAGTTTGCTCCGGCTCAAGTCTCGAAGCTGAGGCATCCCTGCACTTTTACCCACAGTGGGCAAGTGCCCAGTGTCTCCATCCTCATCAGGGCCAGGCATCTCCTTCCTGCTCTGCCCCTTCACACGGTAAAGGAGTAGATAGAAGCCATCAGTCCATGTTACAGAGGGGGAAGCATTGTCAGGTTCATCCATTCAGGGGCCATCAAGGCCAGGTGGTTCTGGAAATTGATTGGAAAAATCATTGGAAGTGGTGTAAATATTTCACTACTGGAGCTCCCTGTAGAAAATTACAATAGAAGCAAAGAGTGGAATACTATATAGTCCCTAAAAATGAATGCTGAATGGTGTGTGGCTATGGTCTAATTGTGAGTGAAGAATGTGTGTATAGATGGTCATCATGAGAACATCACTAATTATGCTTACACACACTGAGACCACTGTGACATCACTCTGATAGGTGATCTGTGGGTGCTAGGTAGTGGTGGCGCACACCTTTAGTCCCAGCATTCAGGACGCAGAGGCAGGCAGGTCTCTGAGTTTGAGGCCAGCTAGTCTACAGGGCAAGTTCCAGGACAGGACAGCCAGGGTTACACAGAGAAATCCTGTCTTGAAAAACCAAAAGATAAAGAATAAATAAGTAGACTTTGTTTGTATGTTTGTGTGTGGTTACATGTGTGAGCACGTGTGTGTACAAGTTGCACATGCCTGTGGAATTTCAATCAGAGTTCAGAGGAAATAGTCAGGGGTCTTGCTCTTTATTCCTTTAGACTGGAGCTGGACTGGGGCAAGAAGCCCAGGATCTTCCTTTCTCTGCCTGCACAGCACAGGGGTCACAGTTACAGGCAATCACAGCCGTAATTGGCATCTTTTAAATATAACACTTTCTTGGAGAAGTTGATACAATGTGTTTTAATCGTATCCATCCACTCCTCCTGCTAACTCCCTCCCTCACTCCCAATTTTGTGTTATATGTGTATACATATACCTACACACACACACACACACATATGTATTGGCACAGAGTCCAATTTTTCCCTTACATCTACTCCTGGGTGTGGGGCATGGGGCCATCTGACGGAGCAAGGCCAGCCTACTGGGGGCCACACCCTTAAAGAAAACTTACTCTCCAGAAGCCATCAGCCATCAGTAGCTCCTCAGGGGTGGGGCCCTGTAAGCCCATCCTTGGTCTATGTTAAAATGTTGGATGGTTTGATCCGACACAGATCTTGTGCAAGCAGCCAGGGCTATTGAGAGCCGATGACCTCAGAAGTGCTGTTGTGTCCAGAACACACACTTACTCTGGTCCTCCCTGACCTCTGGCTCTTACAGACTTTCTGCCCTGTCTTCCGTGATGGTCCCTGAGCCTTGGGGGGGGGGGGGAGCCGAGAGAGATGTCTTATTTTGGGTTGAGCATTGCACTGATCAAAGTGCAGAGAATGCGTATCAGGGGGGCACACCCAGCATCTTAAACAGGAGTGCTGAGGACTCGAACTCAGAACCTCGCGCTTGCACAGCGAGTGAATATTCTCACCCACTGCAAGCCCGTAATGATATAACGTTGGGGCAGTGGGTGGGAGACGAGACACCATCAAATGTGTGATGTCATCATGGAGCAAAAACAGCAGTGTGCACACATGGCAGTGGTCTCGTAGGAAAGGTGTGTGTGAGGCAGTACAGAGGCCCCGCCTTCTAGTGTTTTCTTTCTTTCTTTTTTTAAAGATGGAAGTTTGGGTGGTTTTATTTTAAACACAAATAAGACGCGGACACAAGCCATCTATTCATTTTCTTCGCTGCACAGCCTGGCATTGGGATTTGTGACTGATGGCCCACTGTGCTGCTCTTTCTACTATGGCTTTTCGGTTCTTGGAGGAAACACTGAGCAATCTCAGCACAGTAACATGTGTTGACCTTAAGCAGCACTTCCAGCTCCTTGGCACCGTGGACCAGAAACTTCCAGAAGCCGCTGGGCTTGGTTTTCTTGTTGCTCCTGTAACCAATGTTGGGCATGACGATCTGGACCTTGACTCCTCTCCGAACCCTGTTGTAGATACCTCTGGCTTTCGGCCAGTTTCGATTAATTTTGACATATCGGTCTGACTGGTGCCTGATGAACTTCTTGGTCCTCTTTTTGATGATCATGGGCTTCACCAGAGGCTGGAGGGCAGCCATGTTGCCCCAAAAGAGATGGCAGCCACCTTGTAGCCCTGAGGAAGAAGGAAGCCCGTCTAGTGTTTTCTAATGATCTACACGAGTATGGCTCATTGGAATACACGAGACCGTTCCTAAAACCTGCCCTGCTCCTCCCACAGGCGCCCCAGTGTTCCAGGTGGAGCCCCGGGACCTGTCAGTGAGGTCCGGAGTGGATGTGGAGCTGCGGTGCCAGGCCACCGGAGAGCCTGTGCCCACAGTCGAGTGGCTACGGGCAGGCCGGCCACTGCAGGTTGGCCGGAGGCTCCGGACCCTGGCGGATGGGAGCCTGTGGCTGGAGCACGTGGAAGCTGGAGACGCTGGGGTGTACGAGTGTGTCGCTCACAACCTCCTGGGCTCTGCCACAGCCCGGGCGCTGCTGGCCGTGAGAGGTAAGCAGTATCCCTACCCAGGCCTCCAGCAGAGCCTGGACCACTCCCCTGCATGTTCCTCTGTTCTTCCCTTAGTTATAACTGAGTGTGAACCCAGCTGGGAAACCTATATACACATTCCTGTCTGAGGAAACTGAATCTCACAAGGGCTAAGCACTTACCACTCACCTTGGCCAGGGAACCTGGCTGTTCTGGGTCATCTGGCATTGGCCCACATCCTCCATTTGGACACCCCATTACTCCATGAAGAGGGAAGAGTCAAATAAGAGCATCCATAATGCTCCTGGGGAGGCTCGCTATCAACATCTGCGAACTAATGCTCATCCCAGGCCTCACACGGGGCCTTGGTGGCTCATCAGAATAAATGTAGCTTGCCGATGTTACTGACCCCCCCCCCCCCCATCTAGAGATTCCTCAGTCAGCCCCCTTCTCCTCCGAGTCAGGCTAAACTTTAATATTGAAAAGGGGTGTCCTGGGAGACCACAGTAAGACAGTTCCGACCACCTTAAAGAAGTCACAAAATATTGTTTCTGGATTGTCTGCCTCTGCTCCAAATACACATGTGCATGGGTTTGTATTGCCTATCAATGATTGCCATCACCAATCCATTTCCACAGTGTCAGAATCTCTTTCCTTATGACCCTTCTATAACCCTGTCTATAGCAGACATCACTAATCAATTGCATACAATGTCATTATCTTCACCAATCTATTTTTATACAATGTCAAAAGAAACTCTTTATAGTACCCTTCTCTGATCCTGTCCATAGCAGACATCACCAATCTATCTCTACCCAGAATCACAATCTCTCTTCACAGATCCTTTCTCTGACCCTGTCCATAGTAGTCATCACCAATCTATCCCTACCCATGTCACAATCTCTCTCCATAGATCCATTCTCCAGCCAGCACCTAATTAAAAAATAATAATAATAATAATGGGATTTGACATTTGTCAAGCAAATGAGGGAACCTTTCTGGTCCCTCATCTGTAAGAAGGTACAAGATGCTAACAAATGGCTCTTGGACACGCAGAGGAAGTTGCTGACTCCAGGATGGCTCCAGGTCTGAGGGACCTCCCTGTTTCAGAACTTGGTCCAAACTCTTCCCCTCTCCTGGTGACAAGCTCCCAGTTCAAACCACGAAGCTCTCTGTGTGTGGTCTGTGTTGGTTTCTGAGGTGGACGTAACAAAGTCCCACAGCCTGGGACTTAATTAACAGACACTGTCAGTTTTGGAGGCTGGGCCACAATCGAAGCCTTGGAAGGGGCCGTTGCTCACGAGGCTATGCAGGAGAATCTGACCCTGGCTTCTGGTGTCTTCTGGCCCTCACTGGAATTCCTTGGCTGCTAGAATTGCCCGATCTTTGCCTCTATGGTCGTGTGGCAATCTCCCTGTGTGCTTCTGTCTGTGTGGTGCTTTGAGAGTGGGAACCACATGCTCATTTGTTTGAATGCTTAGTCCCCAGTTGATGAACTGTTTGGAAGGATTAGGAGGCGTGGCCTTATTGAAGGAGGTGAGTCACTGGGGGGTGGGCTTTGAGGTTTCAAAAGCCCACACCAGGCCCACTGTCTGTCTCGTTGCCTACTGCCTGAAACTCAGGATGCAAAGCTCTCAGCCACTGCTCTGGTGCCAGGCCTGTCTGCTCCCCACCACGATAATCATGGCTAAGCCTCTAACGCTGTAAGCGAGCCCCCAATTAAATACTTTCTTTTGTTACAATTGCCTTGGTCGCACCGTCTCTTCCCAGCAATAGAACAGTAACTAAAGACAACCTCTAATTTTCTGGTTTTCTATGAAGCCACCAGATATACTGGACCAGGGCTCCCTGATGACCTCATTTCCACATGCTGTCCTCTGTGAAGATCCCATTTCTAAATGAGGTCCCATCCTGAGGTCCTAGGGTTAGAGCATCAAGATGTGAAAGGAGGTGGAATGGGGAAGGATTCAAGCCCATCACAACTCTTTATCTACTGGAAATAACTATTTTCCTTCATTCATGCTAATTACAGAAAAGCCAGAGAAGACAGAAATCTGAAATCAGATAAGTAGTTATTACCCATAATTCATTTAGCAGACAGTGCTTCAGTGATCCTCTTTAGATTTTTTATTTATTTGTCTTGGGGTGGTATGCAGTCACAGCACGTGGGTGGAAGCCAGAGGTCAGCTTTGTGGAGTTGTCTCTCTCCTCCCTTGCTTAGGTAATTCTTGGTAATTTGGTTTAGCTTCATTTTGTGACACTCTGCAGCCCAGGCTGGCCCTAGAACTCACAACAATCCTTCTGCCTCAGCCTCCGCAGTGCTGACATTGCAGGTACAAAGCAACATGCCTGGCTCCAGTGTTTGTTTGCTTGTTTGTTTCTCTCCAATTGTAAATCTATGCGCTCTTGCTTCTATAACATTTATAGGCAAGCTTAAAAACTTGCTGTGTTTTCTGCCTGTCTTGGATAACACGATAATCTGCCTGGAGACACATCTTTGTCGGCTTCATTTCACTGCATGGGGTGTTTCCGTCTACACTTCTCCTGGCTGTGAAAAACAGGCACAGCTTCCTATTCCAGCCTCCCCTCCCACGTCCACACAGTGGACGCCTTCTCCATGTGGTGGACTTCAGGATTCCCCTGGTTTAAATTCCTTCAAGGGGTTTTGTGTGGGAAGGGATTTTGAAGTTCTTTTATGTGTGTGTATGTGTGAGTGTGTATATGTGTATATCAGTGTGTGTGTGTGAGTATGTGTGTGTATATATGTGTGGGTATGTGTGTATGTATATGTATATGTGTATGTGTATGAGTGCATGTATACATATGTGTGTGTGTGCAGGTGAAGAAATAGAAGTTGGCAATGAGTATCTTCCTCTATTGCTCTCCAACCTTTTAAAAAGATTTATTTTTTCTTTTCTTACATACACGTATGTGTGCCTGTGTGAATTTATGCACGCCATGTGCATGGAGGTGCCCGAAGGTGCCAGAAGAGGGCACAGGATCCCTTGGATGTTTGTGAGCTGCCTGGTGTGGGTACTGGGAACTGAACCTGGGTCCTGTGGAAGAGCACTCTTAGCTGCTTGGCTATCTCCAGCCTCCCACCTTATTTTTGGTTTAAGTCAGGGTCTCTCAGTGACCCAGTGTTGAGCAGTTTCCTAGACTGTCTGGCCGGCACGCTCCAGGCACCTGCCTTTCTTGCCACCCTTTCTCCCCACAGCCCTAGGTTACAGGTACGTGCCCTTATGCCGGCTTTTGTGTCCCTACAACCTGGCTTTGGTCTTCCTGTTTACACATCAGGTACTCTACCTTCCAACCCTCCGTCCCCTGTTTTGTTTGTTATTATTGTTTTTTGTTTGGTTGGTTTGGATTTTGTAGTCCTGAGGGTGGAGCCAGCTAGGCAAACACTGAGTTCTCCTTTCCCCCTAGCTATAGTTCAAAGTTTTGGAGGTGCCCTGGCTGCAAACCTGTCTCTCCTCCCTGGTGCTCTTATTCTTCCTTCCGCACAGTGTAGGAACATGTCCTAACCCTGACTGTTGGTGGGACCACAAGAGGCTGCCGAGACCCCTCAAGTCTGAAAAGCGGCCTGCCATCCCAGGGCTAGGAGCTCTTGTGGCCTCCTGGGACCTGGGTCATGCTTGTCTTCCTCCCTCCCTGCTCCCCACTGTGAAACAGATATTGATGAGAAGCATTCCAGATGGGCATCATCAGACCCCACCCAAGGGCTGCATTTCCTAGAACCTGGCATTAGCCAGTCCTGATAGACTGTTTAAGAGCCTGGCCATGGAATGTTCTGTGTTATTTTTTTGACAGCTCATCTGCAATTTGTAGTTAATTTCCCCGGAGGGCTGGTGAGCAGAGCCAGGCCCCTTCTGTCTTATGTCCCCTGGAAGGCCATCTGCCCAAAGGAGGCAGCTGGTTCATTAGGCAAAGGAAGCAGGGGCCCCATGGGCCTATGTCATCCATTGAATTTGTGCAAAAGAGCGTCTGCTTGGACCGCCTGGCAGCATCTGGCGAACAAAGCAGCTGCAGGCCGGCTGGAGCCAGGACCACCAGTGGAATGAGGATTTGCGGTGATGGCACTCAGTTCTTGGCATGGTGCCCTGTTCCTACAGCATGCCAACGCCTGCCATCATAGCTCCTGGAAATTTTGAGACCTACAGGTGGACCCACCTCCTCATTCTCTGAACAAGTCAACTTGATGCCACCTAGGGACATGGCTTGCCTGGCCGTGTGTGTGTGTGTGTGTGTGTGTATGTGTGCGTGTGTGTGTGTGTATGTGTGCGTGTGTGTGTGCGTGTGTGTGTATGTGTGCGTGTGTGTGCATGGTGTGTGTAGGTACACGTGTGTGCAGGTGCATGTATGTGAGGGTGCCTATGAAGGCCAGATGACAACTTGTGTTGCTCCCCAGTAGCTGTCCACCTTGTTTTTTGAGACAGGATCTTTCATCAAACCCATCATGTTAGGCCAGCTAGCCATTGATCCCCAGGGATCCACCTCAACCTCTGCTGTCTCTGCCTCTCCAGCACCAGGATGACAAGTGTATACCACCATGGCTGGCATATTTATGTGGGTTCTGGGGATGAAACTCGGGCCCTCTTGCTTCATGACAAGTACCTTACCCGCTGAGCCCTCTCCCCAGACTTGCTCTCCTTTGTTTTAGAGCCAAGATTTTCTGTGCCTTGAGTCTATTACCTATTGGATGTGTTTCTTTGGATGAGTTTCAGTGCCTTTCTGAGCCTCAATTCCCTCTCTGATGGGAACAGTGAGGATACCTTTGCATGGAAGGCTCAGAGTGGACATTATGTATCACTTTTGTTTGTCTCCTGCCCCACAGGGGAGCCCCGGGGCAGCCGGGGCAGCATGATGGGGGTCATCAATGGCCAGGAGTTTGGTATGGCTACTCTCAACATCAGTGTGCAACAGGAGGGCAGTTCTGAGGTCCCCACCATCTGGAGCAGCATCAGTCACGTCCCAGCAAGCATGGGTATGTGGGGGCTCTGGGGCACATACTGGACCCACACAACAGAAGAGACTATTCCAAGGCTTGCTCAAGGCCCAGCAACTGGAGTTAGGACTCTTTCAAGGGCTGAGTCCCTCTCCTGCTCACAGGCTCCCACCTGTACCACCACCACCAGACAAAGCCACTGTGTTTGAGATCAGTCAGGGAGCGAGTGATGTGAGCAAGGTACTGCATCAGGAGCTCAGAGGATGATGGGTAATGGTAGTTACAGTTGGGGAGGAGACAGGAGAGTGAAGACTCACCAGAAATGATTAACAGACATGAGTTGGAAGGGAGAGACAGAAGGAAAAATGCAGAACTCCACATCTAAGAAGCAGAAGGCATCTGGGCATGGTAGTGCACACCTTTAATCCCAGCACTCAGGCAGAGGCAGGTAGATCTCCAGATTTGAGGCCAGTCTGGTCTATGTAAGAAGTTCCAGGACAGCCAGGGCTAGGCAGAGAAACCGTGTCTTGAAAAATCAAAAAGAAAGAAAAGATGGAGGAGAATTAAGAGGAGGAAGAGGAGGAACAAAAGGAGAAGGAGGAAGAAGAGGAGGAGGAAGAGGAGGCTCATAGGTTCAGGAAGCAGGATGTCCTGAGCAGAGAGTACCCGGGTGCCTCACAGACCCTGTCTTGGTAGGCCTACGTAGGATACCCAAGGCCCCTCCCAAGGACCCAGCGCAGGGAAAGGCCAAACCAAGTTCTCACTAGGGACAACTCTTCAGAAGTCACACATGGCCTCAGTTGTTGGTTTTGTTTTGCTTTTGCTTTAGAGTCATTATTTTACTTTTATGTGTTTAATGTTTTGCCTACATATATGTATGTACAACCATGTGTAGGCCTGGTGCCTGCAGAGGCCAGAAAAGGTCATCAGGTCCCCTGAAACTGGAGTTGCAAATGGTCATGAACCACTATGTGGGTTCTGGGAGTTGAATCCAGATTCTCTGTAAGAACATCAAATGCTCTTAACTGGAGACATCCCTCCAGCCCCATGTCAAGGGACTTTAACAACCAGACTCCGAGCCACTGTCAACGGAGCCCAAATTAAGCAAGATGCCGCCTAGGTGTGGCCGCTGCTTTCCACTGAAGGAGCCAGAGAGAAACATCTTGGCCCAGGTCCAGTGAGCTTGACATTAGTGGAAGAGAGGCCTTGAGGAACTGCAAAGGCTTTGCCACCCTCAAGGAATCTGGCTCCTCCATTACGGGCTGCCGCCATCCCCAACCCTGAGGAAGCTGTCAGGGGCAGTGCTCCCCTGGCCAGGTCCGTGGGCTCTCCTAGCCCCAAGAGGTCCAGATGTCACATGACACCCAGGGAGGTCAATGGTTCAGAACACTGCTTCCTCTCCTGGGCTCTTGCAGAAGCTGTCTACAACATATGAAACTTAGTTGATCATCAACTCAGCCAGCACATAGTGACAGCCTGAAGCACCCCAGGAGCCATAGGGACCATCAATCTGGTTTTGTTGAACCTGGCTAAATATCACGTCTCGTGCATTTCTTTATTATATTTGCTTTTTCTAACTGTACCATAAAGTATGTATTTGATTTTGCTATCTCCCAGGGTCTGCTAAATATCTGGCATGGGTAGTCACAAGACTGAGCATAGGCAGGGAGGGAAATGCTGAGCCTTCGGGAGCAAAGGGGAGCCACAGAGGGATCTTGAGGCAGGAGAATGGCGGCCCCAAGGCTCCGGTCCTAACACGGCCATCTGCATTCTGCTGTACCCAGGGCCTCTGATGCGGGTGCTGGTGGTCACTATTGCCCCCATCTACTGGGCGCTGGCTAGAGAGACCGGAGAGGCCTTGAACGGCTACTCTCTGACGGGCGGCAGCTTCCAGCAGGAGTCACACGTGGAATTTTCCACAGGTGAGCACGGTCTTCTTGGGAGTGGCTGTGGACAGGGCCTGAGGGAACCCAGGAATGCACCTGAGCTGACTCCAGGCTGGGTGGGGATGGCTTGCAGGGGAGCTGCTCACCATGACCCAGGTGGCTCGGGGCCTGGGGTCTGATGGACTCCTGCTCCTGGATGTGAAGGTCAACGGCATGATCCCGGAGAGCCTGGCCGATGCAGATCTGCAAGTGCAGGTACTAGCTCTGGGCTACCCACCCACCCACCCTCAGCAGACAGACCCATCTTCCTTCTGCATACCCCAGAAGCGGGTCACGAGGGGTCTCCAGGGGGATCTGCCACTCAGAAGCAAGTACCCCTCCCACTCCTTAAACAAGAACATCACAGGCATGGCGCTGCCCCTGGCTGCCAGCTGCTGGGCAGAAGGGGCAGAGGAGGCTTGCCCAGTTTTCTCTATACAGCACCCCAACTCCCTTCCAGCTGCTCTAAAGTTGAACCCCACCTCCCCCAGGACTTCCAGGAGCACTACGTGCAGACAGGACCCGGCCAGCTGTTCGTGGGCTCCACGCAGCGCTTCCTCCATGACAGCCTCCCGGCCTCTCTGCGCTGCAATCATAGCATCCAGTATGATGAGGCCCGGGGCCCCCAGCCCCAGCTGGTACAGCACCTTCGGGCCTCATCTATCAGCTCAGCCTTTGACCCTGAGGCAGAGGCCCTGCGCTTCCAGCTCACCACAGCCCTGCAAGCCGGTGAGGCCCCACTTCCGCAACACTAGCTAAGACTTGTCAGGGCCCCAAATTTAACTGGCCATCTGCACTAAGCCCAGGCTGGGGATGGCGGCATGAGGCAGCAGCTCACCTCCTTCTCTGTCCTTTCTAGCCTGGCCCCTCCCACTCTAGCACGGACTTTTCAGCTCCTCAGGCCACTCCTGCCCAGACCTCTGAAGCCTTTACCCAGGCCAAAGACGCACTCCACACCCCAAGCCTAAACCACACCCCATTCCCTTCTCCCAAGGTGCCTGTACCAAGGCCCCCACAGTTGTGACCCCTGGTGACCCGCCTGAGCATGCCGTGTAGTCACAACCAAGGGATGCTCTAAGAGTATCTTATTATTGCTTAAGATCCTGAGGGGTTTACTACTGAGCAAAGAAAGAGCAAGGCTGCAAGGCGAAGCACACCCTGGTTCGGATCCCGCCTGCCATAGGCCTGGGGGGAATGCCCTGGTTCCCTGTGGCACGGTGGGGATGGCTAGCTTCCCAGGGTCTGCAGATGGGCAGTATAAGCTCTGTCTCTAAAGGCCTAACTGCTCCCCCCCCCACTCCCGCCCCGTGCTAAGGGTGACAGGCCCTGCAGTTGCTGACTCAGGCCCATCTCCCTCTCTTGCTGGCTACTGACAGCTACTGCAACCCTCTGGGATGGCTTTGGGCTTCTCCCGAGCACATTTTTGCATGTGTGACCTCTGACAGTCTGCTTTTTCTCTGATGGTCTCTCTTGAGTTTGCCTGGCACTCTGCCTCACCCCCCTCAGGAGCCCTCAGGGGCACAGAAGCAAGACCAGGCATGCCCCCATAACCGCCGCTTTCAACAAACCTGGGCCAGGAGCCAGCCCACTGCCTCACTGTCACATGTCTCATTCAAGAATGAGGCTGAGCTCCCAGCCCGAAGCTACCTCCTGTACCAGCCCAAAGAACAATCCCAGGATGCCCTGGGGGACTGGCTCCCTCAGGGCCCCCCCTTTCTCATTACAGAAGAAAATGAGGTTGGCTGTCCTGAGGGCTTTGAGCTGGATGCCCAGGGAGCATTTTGCATGGGTGAGTCCCTCCCAGGCCCTGGTATGAGCAAGGTTGACCTCTCCTTCTGGGATGCACAGCCCACCCCAGCCAGCTGGCCAGGGAGCCTGTGGACAGGGTCTCCCGTCTCCCCAGACAAGGACGAATGCTCCGGTGGCCCCAGCCCCTGCTCCCACACCTGCCGCAATGCCCCTGGCCGCTTCTCCTGCTCCTGCCCCGCTGGCTTCGCCCTGGCCTGGGACCACAGGAACTGTAGAGGTGAGCAGCCCCAAAGCCGGTGCTTCTCATCTGTGCCCCAAGCACACAGTGCCTGTGTAGGTGACATTTTCTGGAAGATACTGAGGCTCAGGTGGTGGGGCAGGTGGACCCCCAGAGACAAACACGCGGTTCCTGGATGAATGGGACACTCAAGCCTGGGAGGTCTTCACACAGCAGCTTCAAGTCATGATAGCCCTGTTCTCCTGGAAGTCAGCTCTCACCTTGCTACTAACCCATGTCTTTCCATCACTCCCAGCAGTGGGGTCTGGCCCTACCAAACCTCAATTAGCTTTCTAACTGGGCTCCAAGGGGACATGGTCTACAACAGTCTATTAGCACTGCAGGCTGGAAGACCTTCATTCCAGGGACTTCTGGGCTGTGTGAGTGGGTGCTGCCAGGGTGTAAGGCACGTGTTCATGCGTTCCCCCGCCTCCTCTGCCCCCAGATGTGGATGAGTGTGTGGGAGATGCCCACCTCTGCCAGGAGGGGCAGCGCTGTGTGAACCTGCTGGGATCCTATAACTGCGTCCCTCACTGTAGGCCTGGCTTCCGAGTAACTGCCGATGGAAACCGCTGTGAAGGTGACAGGGGCACAAGGCGGGGCCTGACCCTACTCCCAAGAAACCAGAGGGCGTCACTGGGACTGAGGGCATCTAGAACTCTCTTGGCAGAGGCCCAGAGCTGGGTCCTGTCTTTTCCTTTCTTGGCCCCTGCCCACCTGTGTTTGATGAAGGGGGAAGCAAGTCAGAGACAGCAAACAGGCCACTTCCCTCCACTCTTGCCGCACACTGTGCTCCAGACTAGTTCCAGCCTCTGAGTCCTGCTCAACACAGCTTCCTGGCAGCCAGTGTGCATGAATGGCAGCCAGCCTGTGCATTGACATTGATGTCCCAGTGCCGTCCCTGCACGGTGACCTTTATCCACTGTATGGTTTTATGGCACTGGGTCCATCTATGTCATGTGGCATTTTCCTGGGCACACTTGAACAAGCATCTATTCATCCCAGATGAGACACCAGCAACTGACCAAAGAGACAATTCCATGGAGTCTAGCAGAGAGAACCAGTGAGTTTGCGAGCTACGTACAGAGTAAGGGTGAGGGGCTACTTGCACACACAGGGTGACTCAAAGAGAGTCATGCAAGAGCCTACCCTAGCCTTGGCAAGAGCCTGAAGGGTCTCCTCTCCCTCGGCAATTGTTATTGTTTATATGGCCCATGGAAGAGATTTGTGAGTCTAAGTTTTTGGAGCTTTCTTGGCTTTAAGAGAGTCTTTCCTCCTCTGTCCTCCCTCCTCTGTCCTCTGTCCTCTGTCCTCCCTCCCTTCCTCCCTGTCTCCCTCCTTCCTCCCTCCCTCCCTCTCTTCTTTCCCCTCCTTCCCTTCTCCCTACTCCTTCCCCTCCTTTCACCTTTCTTCTTCTCTTTTTCCTTTCTCTTTTCGTTTTTTCCTTCCTTCCTCTCTTCCTACATACCAGGTCTTTAAACCCTCCACACAACTCTTACCAACACAAATAAGACCTCTTCTTGACCCTATTGAGGAACTTGCGTAATAGGAGTGTTGCCTACCCAGGGCCTGAAAGATGTCAGTGCTCCAGAACCCACATTCTAGGCCCCATTTTTTCTTTGGAGTCTGGAGCCCATTGCCTTCTAACTTTGTGTCACAGAGGATACAAAGTGCTCGTGTGGAGTCTTGTGCAGCCACCATTAGAACAAGAGACAGGCAAGGCCCTGCTGTGGAGGGGGAAGAATACATCCGTGGAGGAAGCCTGTGGGCCAAACCACGACCATGCTCGTGACCACCCCACTGTCTCCTCAGATGTGGACGAATGTCTGGAACGGCTGGATGAGTGTCGCTACAATCAGCTCTGTGAGAACACTCCTGGCAGCCACCACTGTGCCTGCCCCAGGGGGTACCGCCAGCAAGGCCACGGCCTGCCTTGCCTAGGTAAAGGGGACAGAGCCAGCTCTCTGGGTCCTGGGTCTCACTCAGCTCTGGCTCAGGACAAGTAGTGTTTATGGTCTGGTGAGCCTGAAAAAAACTGAAGCAGCAGCTAAGGCCCTCACCAGATCCTGCATAGGGGCACCTCTGTGGATGCCAGAAAGGGGGTGAGGGAGCTGAAGAGCAAGGCAGGACCTCAGAGAGGCGCATCGGGTACAGTGGATGAGATGGTACTCAGAGCTGGGAGGTGGCCCTGACTGAAGACCAAGGCTCAGGGAATGTGCTGGCAGCAGGGTCCTCGGGAGTCCGGCTGTGTAGTGTGTAAGGCTTTGAATTCTGGGAAGATGGCAGGAAGCTGGAGTCCGGCACAGAGGCACATACATCTCATCTCGGTACTCAGGAGACAGAGGCAAGGTTCAGGAGAATTCTGAGCAAGACTCTATCTCAAATTAAAAAGAAAATAAAAAGAGGGGCAGCTGGAGTAGCCGCAGGCCACAGAGCTCACATCCCATCTGGCCTCTCTCCACAGACATCAATGAGTGCCTACAGCTGCCCACACCCTGTGTCTACCAGTGTCATAACCTCCAGGGTAGTTACCGATGCCTGTGCCCGCCAGGCCAGACCCTTCTACGGGATGGCAGGACCTGCAGCCCTCTGGAACGGAGCAGTCAAAACATTACCACTCTCAGCCACTGGAGTCCATTTGCACCCTGGCTGCGGTCTCGGATACCCAGGCCCAACGGCTCCTACCATGCCTGGGTCTCCCTCCGGCCTGGTTCTGGAGCTCTGAGTAGTGTGGGACGGGCTTGGTGCCCGCCTGGCTTCATAAGGCAGGATGGCGTGTGTACGGGTAAGGCAGGCTCTGGGCACACACACTGTTGCCCTGGGCTCCTAGGCTGGGCACGGAGCTGGGCAAACTCAGAAACCCAGCACTCGTGGGCAAAGTAGGGTGGAGGCAGAGGGACGTTTTATTAGTGAAGGACAGAGGCATGACCATGCTGACGGACAAAGGGGATTCCAAGAGGGATGGTTTTCAAGCCCTTTGACTTTAGGGTGTTTTTAGGAGGCCCTCCTAAAAGGGTCCCTGAGGAAAACCCACTTTGAGAAGTATTCCTCCTGAGGGATGGTGTTTTGGAAGAATGTTTCAGTAAAACATGAAGCCGTAAAGAGAGACTGTTGGGAATAGAGGGTACGGGCCTGTAGTCCTTAGGCCCTGTAGAAGCTGGGGGGACTACGCAGAGAGGGCAGGACTTTATCAGTAGAGCCTGTCCTCCAGTGACGGAGACTGGGTGAGGCTCCCATCCCTCACCAGCCCAGGGACGCCTCCTGCAGCAGGCCTGGGTGAGGCAGACAGGGGAGAGGCTGCCTGGAGCAGGGAGCTTCCCTGACCGGTCTCAGAGCACAGGGCCGCCCAGCAATCTGACTCAGCATCTCTCAGCCCTCTGTCCTGTCCCCCCACACCAGACCTTGATGAGTGCCGCGTGAGGAGTCTGTGCCAGCACGCCTGCCGAAACACAGAGGGTAGCTTCTATTGCCTCTGCCCCTCTGGCTACCGCCTCCTCCCCAGCGGGAAAAACTGCCAGGGTGAGCCAGCCAGAGCCGGTCCACACCCCACTTAGGATTAGGGACACACAAGCTATGCTGTGTGTCCCTGGGCTATTCTCCTCATGTCTCTGAACCTCACCCCATGAGACATGCCCTGCAAAACCTCCCCCAGGGAGAGGTGTTGGGGAGGGTCTATCCTTGGGGCTCCGCCTCAGAGTGCTGGTCTCTTTCCCACCCTGCTGGCCTCCTTTGGTCTCCCTCTCCTGTGTTCTATCTGCTCATCTCCCACCGCACCCTACTGCCCAGACATCAACGAGTGTGAAGAAGATGGCATCGAGTGTGGGCCTGGCCAGATGTGCTTCAACACCCGAGGCAGCTTCCAGTGTGTAGACACGCCCTGTCCTGCCGCCTACCGGCGGGGCTCCAGCCCTGGGTAAGGAAGGGCCCAGCTGGCCGAGGTACAAGGGGCGGGCACGTGTCTCCAGCATGGCCATGCCTGGACCTCCACCTCCAGAAAGGCTTCCCAAGGCCAGGGGGAAGCTACCCTGCCAGAAATCCTGGCCGGAGCTGGCAAACCTGTAACCAGACAGGGCCAAGCTCGCCTCCCCGCATGGTGATCCAGGCAGCTCTTGGTGCTGTACTTTTGGGGATAGCTAACGCACCCCTCCCCTGGTACAAACATAACCTCAGAGAGCACCCCCAAACATAGGAATTAGAGAAGTCTCACAAACTCCAGCACCCAGCTCACTGTTTATAAAGACCTGAGGACCTCGGGTCAGGTGGCTTGTACCCTTTGGGGAGGTTTCTGGAGCGTGTACAAAGGGAAAATGAGGCAGGCAGTGGAGGAGGCTTGTAGGCTGAACACATGTCTTTGAACCCCTTTCACCCCCGGGAGTCTAGACAAGTGACTCAGCCCCCTGGCTCCTCATCTCTGGACACCTCTGGATGGACCTGAGCGTTTGAGTTTTATCATTGCTGTGTGCTCACTGAGCTGCCCTGGGCTTTGGGCCGGGGAGGAGAGAAGGAGGGAGGACGTGCCAAAGAGAAGGCCCCTATCTGGCTTCTCTGGGTCTCCGTTTGCTGATCTCTGAAACAGGCTAACAGTGGCATCTGAGGGCAAGGTATTCGGGAGAGCTAGGGGATGAACTGGGGCGCGCTGGATGGCAGCTGATGAGCTTGCTCGGCCCCCACCCCCACCCCCGCAGGACCTGCTTCCGCCGCTGCTCGCAGGACTGCAGCACCAGCGGCCCGTCCACGCTGCAGTACCGCCTGCTGCCGCTGCCCCTCGGCGTGCGCGCCCACCACGACGTGGCCCGCCTGGCCGCCTTCTCCGAGGCTGGCGTCTCCGCCAACCGCACGGAGCTCAGCGTGCTGGAGCCCGACCCGCGCAGCCCCTTCGCTCTGCGCCAGCTGCGCGCTGGACAAGGCGCGGTCTACACCCGCCGGGCGCTCACCCGCGCCGGCCTCTACCGCCTAGCAGTGCGCGCCGCAGCGCCCCACCACCAGAGCGTCTACGTCCTGCTCATCGCCGTGTCGCCCTACCCGTACTGAGGGGAGCGAGGCCATGGCTGCAGATGCACCGTGACCTCACACGGAGGAACAGGGCAGCCCTTGCCCATGACACCTGCGGTGACAAGAGGAACATCCCCTTCTCCCCGCCCCCCTTGCGTCAGCGAGATCTTCGGTAAACACTGCTGTACGCAGGGCCTTGACCCCAGGGCAGGGACCGCTGGCCCTTGATGGCAAAGCTCTCAGGGGCAGGCCTGAATCCAGTCCTTCACATCTCAACAGGGAGCTGGGCAAGGCCTCCGGGGGCCTAAGGAAGACAGACCCAGTAGGGTGGCAGCGGCTGGCACTGTCCTGACCACAGGGAGTGTGTATAATATTAAAACTTTTTTTTTTTTACTGACTTGATGCTTTTGTCGAGTTATTTTATCTTGCAGAGGGGGGCTGGGAGGGAGGTGACCAGTCCTGTTGTGACCCCAGCTGCTGCGTCCAGCTCCTGCGGGTCCTTGAGAATCATGAAGCCTCAGCCCCTAGCTAGGATGTTCGGAGCAGTGCAGAGGGGCCTCCCTTCCCCCGTAGAGCCTCGGGAGAATTAACGAGAATTGAATGTTCTTTATAGACACCAATACACGGTATCTAAGACATCATCGTTAATAATATTAACTTACAAGGATAATTTTACATTGCCAGGGATGGTGGTACACACCCTTAGTCGGCATACTGGGGAGGCAGAGGCAGGAAGATCCAGAACTCAGGGTCATCCTGAGCTGCGGAGTGAGCTCCAGATTAGCCTGGACTGCAAGAGGCCCTGCCTCTGCTTCCTGTTGCCCTTTTGACTTTGTTCTCCTTGGACCCCGACTAACCGCGGCAGGCACATGCTTTACCCGGTTCCCGTTGTTCGTGAATCCTGTGGCTAGAACATGAGGCCTCAAGCACAGGGCTGGTTTTACAGGCCCTCCTGGCACCTTAGTAGGGCTCACTGTATCTCTTTGGCCAGTGAGTGAATGAGTTAGCTTAAAAAACAACTTAGGGATGTTAACTAATTAAAAACCAGCCATGGAAAGATAAGGGCTGCATGATTGTGTGTGTGTGTGTAAGATTTGTGGAAGGCTGGGTGGATGGCAACACTGGTAAAGAGCTTGTCTTGCAAGCTCAAGTTTGATTCCTAGAACCCATGTACTGGCATGGTGGCCCATGCCTGCAATCCCAGGCCTGAGGAGGCCGAGGGGAGTGGATCCCTGCCAGGCAGAGTGCTCTCAAGGCCAAGCAGAGGGTCTGCTGCAGAGACAAGGTGGATGGCTCCGCAGGTAACAGTGCTTGCTGTGCAAGCCTGATGATAACCTTGGTCTCTAGATCCCAGGGTAGGAGACAACCCACCCCCAAGAGTCATCCCCTGAACACTGCAGCTGTGCTGTGACACACGAATACCACATACAGACGTCTACACACCACACACAGAAACATACACACACACGAGTTATTTCAAAAAATGCACAGTGTCCCTAGGGAACATCACCCATGTTTGCATGTGTGATGCACATACACATATAAGGCAAATACATGGAAAGAGAGATGATGAGGGGCAGGAACTGGGAGAGGTAAGGTAAAAGCTATAGATATATGGATATATGTAGATGCCTGCAGAGCTAGTACAGTATTCAACAGGATTGGGGCTGAAGAGATTCCAGATGCTCTTACCCTCCCAGAGAGAGAGAGAGATTTCACTGTGCATAAGCCCAGTCAGCCTCCATATCAGACTGGCTAAGCTGCAGCCCCAACCCCTCTGGTTACTGGGCTGGTGGGGTAGACCTCACTCAACAGGTGACCTTTGAGCAGACACCTGATGAAGGGAGGGAGGGAGGGAGGGAGAGAGGGAGGGAGGGAGCTGCAGCTGTAGGAGCAGCAAGGGGTCTTGAAAGGGAAGGGTCTAGCAGTGGGGGTGGAGATTGCTGAGGAAAAGGGGGAAAGGAAACAGAGTCAGAAAAGTGAGGTCCTGGGGCTAGGTCAGGGACAGGGCTTTATGACCTGGAGGGACTGAGGTGCTCCTGCAGGCTGGCCCAGGCCCTGCTTTTCCCATGCCTTTGCTCCTCTCTCCAGTCGGGCAAGCCCCTGCCTCAGCGACTTGCCTTTTTTGTCAGCAGCCCCCATACATAACCATGGGTAGCCAGTCTCTTGTGCAGAAGGTTTAGAGAGAATTCATTTCTCCCTGCCACCCTGGCTCACTTTGGCAGCCGTCTCTCCCTGATAACTCCTCTTTTTCCATCTAGGACCCAGAGAAAGCCTTATTCTGTAGCCCAGGCTGGCCTTGAACTCACAGCAATCCTCCCTTGGCCTCCCAAGTGGACTACAGATGTGCCTCACCACTGCTAGATATCTAGGCTAGAACTGGAGTTACAGGTGAGTGTTGAAACCGAACCCAGGTCCTCTGCAAGAGCAGCCAGTGCCCTTACCCACCATCTCCCCAACCTCTAGTCTAGAAGCTGTCTGAGCGGCCAGCAGAATTCTCCCCATGGCATGGCCACTTTCTTTTCCTTTTTTTTTTTTTTTTGTTTGTTTTGTTGGGTGTTTGTTTGTTGCAACAGGGTCTCATGTAGCCCAGGATGACCCCAAACTCACGATGTAGCTGCAGATGACCTTGGGTGTTTGGATTACAGGCACATGCCTCCATGTCCTGTTTAGCCTTCTACTTTCAAAACAGATTTATGTTAAGCCAGGGTTCTGCACACTTCTCTGTAAAGGACGAAAGAGTAAATATTTTTGGCTTTTCGGGACATCTCGTTTCTGTTGCAACTCACTCCCTGTGCTTTCAGAGTGCCAAAGCAGCTAGAGACAACACAGGCATCTATGGGTGTATATTGCTCCACTGAAACTTCACTAGCAGGAGCTGAGTTAGCTCAGTGGTAGAATACCGCCCTAGCAGGTACCTGGGCCCTGGGGGCTCTTCCTGATACCTGTATTTTCAGTTTGGCATTCTCTCTCTCTCTTTCTCTTTCCAAGACAGGGTTTCTCTGTGTAGCCCTGACTGTCCTGGACTAACTTTGCAGACCAGGGTGGCCTCGAACTCACAGAGATCCACCTGCCTCTGCCTCCCGAGTGCTGGGATTAAAGGCATGTCCACCACCACTCTGCAAGTTTGGTATTTTCACTCCATGAAATTTTCTTCTTTCAACGGCTTATAACAGGAAAGCTGTAAAAAGCCCCTCCCACCCCCCACCCCCTCCCCCGCTTTAATCCACTTTGGTTGGAACCCTAGGCTGGAGAAAGAAGGATGTGGGGGAAAGGCATGTGGAGGTGTCCCAAGCCACCAGATCCCACTTATCTCAGGGCCACTCCTGAGGAGCTTGGGATGAACACTCCTCCTGAAAACTCAAGGGTCAGGAAGTGGAGCCTGGGCTGTTTTTCTGCTGGCCTGTCAACTTTTTATGAACTTTGTAGCCCTAAAGAGGACAGGCCCCCACCCTGGGGCTGACGACCAGCGGCAGTCATTCTTGCAAGCTGAGTCCAGCCCTCTCCCTGCAGCTCTCTTGTCTACTGTTCCCCCATCTCACCCAAGCCCTCTAGGTTGTAAAGCTGCTATCTGGTGAATCTCCAGCTATCCCTTCTTGAACTTGAGCATATTTATTTTCCCAGAGGCTCCCGGGGAGAGAAGTAATGCCCCCACATCACAGATGCAGGGATGGAGGCTCAGAGGAGAGCACTCTGCCTGTGGCCACGTGGCTTTCTGACGGCTCTGACACGGCTCTACGCTGCTGTCAGTCTCAGTGTTGTATGGCTCAGCAGCGGTGAGGAGAGGAAGCCAGAGTTACATGGGGAGGACGGGTTAAGGCAGGCAGCGAGGAGTGTCCCTTCCCCAGGAACCCGCCCTGCTTTCTCCCCCCTTGTCCTTTGTCTGTCTGAGGCTGTGAGAAAAGTGACTTTCCCAGCATCCTTCAGCCAGTTAGTGGAGACCAAGTTTGCCCCAGGTCGCCCGCAGGAGCTGTTGACTCATAAAGAAGCCTCCGGAGGTGTCTCTGCTGGCACTGCAGCTGGACCCAGTCTCACAAGAGGTGTTTTCCACTTCTGCCCTGTCACTGCCAGCTGCCATTGGTCACAGCCACCACCTAGCCACCCAGCCCCTGGGAAACCTGACCTCTGAGGCTCTTCCCACCATCCGGGGTGGAAAACAGCTCCGCCCGGCAGGTCACTCATTAAACCTTCTGATGTAGCTTTTCCAAGAAGCCAACAACTGGACTCCGTGTCCCTCTGGGTGGGAGCAGCAAGCCGAGGTCCGGCCTGGAGGTCATTCTCTGTTCTGGTCATTCTGCCCAAACTTGGGCAGTGGCACAGTGCCTTCTGGTGCCAATCATAGGACTCTGCAGAGCAAGGACCTTGAATACACTCTGTCACCAGCAGCTATAGGGCCTTGCGTGGCAGAGGACAGGAGACAGGAGGAGGCCTCGCCACAGCTGCACGCATAAGCTAAGAGTCTGTAGGCCCATAGGTTGCTGGGAGATCACATATGTTGAGTCTGTCCTTCAGCACAAGTGATCACAACAGTCCAAGCTTGTACCTCAAGAGACCACCTAGCTGTCAGAGCATGCCTCAGACAGTATGGTGAGCACGTGGTGAGCGTGGTGAGCGTAGGAAGCCAGGGGTGAGGCAGAGGTGAAGCTAAGACCACAGCAGAGGGACCAGAGCCTCATGTTCTTCAAAGCATGCTGCTAGAGACATCGGGACTCTGCCATGTGTTTATGTGATGGTATATGGTTAGAAGGAAGAGGGAAGGGATCAGAAGGACCAAAGACCTCCACCATGTGCAAAGGACACACTGCAAGAAAGGGCCTCATGCATGCAAACCAGCCCCGAGATGTCCATGCATAGGAACTCAACAGATACTGGCCCTTTGGAGGGCACTGGCGTCTCCTTCTGATCCTAGGAAAGGTGCGGACCCTCTCCAAAGTCTTTTCAAGCATTCATTCTGTCCATTCAGGGGGCTGGAGAGATGGCCTCTCACTGCATTGCATAGTCCTGAGGATCGGAGTTTGGATCCCAGCACCCACAAGCCAAAGGTCCCCCGCCTACAGGCCCAGCTCCAAGGCACGGAGGGCGATAGGGTGACATCCAATGATAGACACCTGACACTTTCTTCTGGACTCTTCAGCAGTACCCACAAATGTATATATACTCATAGACAGGGACATGTGTATGTGTGTGAGAGAGAGAGGATCTCAAAAGTCCCAGGCTAGCCTCAAGTTCAGTATGTAACTGAAGATGACCTTGAACTCCTGATCCACCTGCCTCCACCTCCCAAGTGACAAGATTACAAGTATGAGCCACCATGCTTGGTTCATGCGGCGCTGGAGATTAATCGCAGGGCTCCATGCATGCTAGTCAAGGGCCCTGCCTGAGCTATGCTCCTCAAGTCTCAGTTTACTAACCCCATCTCTTCCAGTCTGGTGTCTTGCTCTCCAGACAGTATCTCTCTTTGTCTTTCGAAATGGATTTTACAGCGTTGTCTGGCTGGGCTTGAACTCAGTTTCATCTACTGCCCGTTTCCCAAGAAATGGGACCAAAGACCTATGCCACCAAACCCACCTTAGTCTATGTGTTTAAAACATTATTCTCCGAGAGTCCACATTCAACTAGGGGCAGCTTCCTGACTCTCAAGACTGTGTCCTTCAAGGCCCCAGTTGTAGCTCAGTTGGTTGCGCACTTACCCAGCATGCACAAAGCCGTGAGTTCAACCCCTGACCCAGGCAAATAAACAATAAATGAAGTGTACCTGGGTGTGGCGGTGCAGGCTATAACCCCAGCTCTCAGAAGCAAAGGCGAGAGGACTGTGCGAATTTGAGAGAGGAGCCAGAGTTCCATGGAGAGCACCAGGTTAGCCCAGAGCTATATGATAGACGCCATCTCAGCCCCATCCCCCAAAAGAACATATACGTCGTGGTTTCTTGGACACATCTCTAGTTTAAGTTTGGGACCTGGATCCTCCCTAGTGAGGGCCACATCAGGATGTTGCCTCCCACAGACTGAAGCAACTCTTTCCACACCTTTCTTGTTGTGTACTTTATAGCAATTAGTATTTTTAAAAATTATTTGGAGGATTTTTTTTTGTGTGTGTGTGTTAAGAAAAATTAAGAAGTTACAAAGAGATATAGAGAGTCACCATGTTCATGGACTGGAAAGTGCAGGGTTGTCTACTTTCCTAAGCTGGTGTGTAGATTTACGTGTTTAGATTTGTGGGGAAAGCTCAGTGGCAGAACACTACCTCGGCCCTGGGCTTGATGGCCAGCACCACACACAGGTGGGGAACAGGTTCTCACATAGCCCAGGCTGGCCTCAAACTCACTATGTAACCACGGATGACCTTGAACTTCTGATCCTCGTGCCTCTATGTCCCGGGCGCTGGGATTGCAGGTGTGTGCCAACGAAGCCAGTCCGTGTGGTGCTGGAGTTGGAGCCAGGGCTTTGTGCATGGCAGGCAAGCACTTCACCAACTGAGTCCCAGCTCTGGCCCCAGGAGGCTTTTCATAGACTCGGACAGGGTGTTTCTGCTCTTTTGTGGAAATGCCGAGGATGACAGATAGCCAAATGGTCATTTCCTGAACTCCAGGACTCACTGTAAAGCTACAAGTTCCAAGACAGCACAGAACCGATAACATGACAACAGATAAATAAACCAATGCAACAGAACACAGCAAAAGAAACAGACCCATTCTTACACGATCACTTAGAACAGCCATAAATTAACATGCCTCCATGTTGAGGCATGCTGAATCACCAAAGAATTTTTTTCTTTTCTTTCTCATGTACTTGTGCCTTGGGAATTTGCATATGTGCCTTGGTGCCCCTGTGGCTGCCAGAGGACAACTTGGAGGAGTGGGTTGGTTCTCTGTGTGGGTCCTACGGGTCAAATTCAGGTCATTAGGCTTGGTAATAAGTGCCTTTATCTGCTGAGCCATTTTACTGGCCCATCAAAGACCTTGAAGAGGGGTGTGTGTGTGTGAGAGAGAGAGGCCTGCTCTGGTTTGTATTTTCAGGAAGCCTTGGACTGCTGTAGAGGCCTGGAGGACAATCTAGTTGAGCTGGGAAATGAGCATGATGAATATTGGAACAAGAAAACTCCTGTGGTCTAAGTAAAACAAGGAGATAGAGAGGATGGAGGAGGTGGAGATTCACAGAAGGCAGAAGCTGGTGAATCTCCAAGAGGCCAAGGCCAGCCTGGCCTACATATCGAGTTCTAGGCCAGCCAGCGCTACATACAGAGAACCTCTCTTTTCTGTCCGTCTCTCTGTCTCTCTCTCCCTTCCTTTCCTTCTTTCTTTTTTAAATCACTTATCTAGATTCTTAAGGAGCCCTGACCTTGGTGTGGGAAGGGGAAAAGGTGAAGGTCAAAGGTCATGGTGATTCATTTCCAGGGGGTGAATCCTTTTGGGTCATGTTCCACCCAAATTCCAGAACTGGTTTGCAGAATGAAGACAGGCCTGACTGAGTGTCCACCTCCAAGGTGGAGGAGTACAGAGTACGTGGCTGGTCCAGGAGCCAGCGAGGCCCCTGCACTTGACCTCTGTCTCCTGGTGCTCATAAATCGAATTGCCGGATTCTAATTCTGCTGTGTCCCAGACTTGCTGTGTGCCCCGGGAAAGACGCACACTCTCTCTGTGCTGTAGTTCCTGACTGTAGAACGTGGATTAAAAATTCTATATTTCATAAAAAGTAGCAGTGAACATGGAAACAGTAGTTTAACACAGATATTTGCCCTGCCTTCTGGGCCAACCCTCCAGAGAGGAAGCTGAGTCTGTTAGTGGGGAAGAATGGCCTCAGGGTGGCTCAAAAGCTGTCATAGTCTCTTAGAAGGTAGAGGCCTCAAGCTACCCTAGCACTGCGTCTTTAACCATCTTGGACTACATTTGGATTGGAGGACAGGGCCAGGGGCTCAAGAGAATCCTGCAGCTAGAGCAGTGTTTGCAAATGTGCCTGACACTTTCTCCCTTCTAGACGCCCCCCACAGCTGCTGTTTCTAGCCTTGAAAAACCAGGAGACAGAGAAGGGGGCTTGGATGAACCCCAGAGGTCACCCAGAGTCGAAGGGAAATGCAATAAGGCAAAGCGTGGGTGTGGAGCTGGCTGAGGGTTAGAATCTTCCTGAGTGCTGCAGTTCCCTGGGGCGGGGGGTGTCCTGGGAGCTGCAGGCTGGGAACCTCCAGCGCGGCCTTCTGGCTCACGTGGGCCACAGCCCCCAGTTTCATGTACAAGCCAGCGGCTTCACCTCTGTGAACCTCAACCTTCCCTACCTTCCGATGGATCAGCAGACAGCCAGGCTTTGATTCATCATTTACTGAGTGCCCAGGGCAATCTGGGCAGGTGCCAGACTGAGGAGAGACAGTCAGGACCCGAAGATGCCGGGCCTTCCTTGGCCAACTCCTTTGCGTTTTATCGTGTGGACCCTTTGCCCTGGCTTGGGGGCTTTCGTTAGGGGAAGCGAGGGCCTCTGAGGGTAGGTGCTTCAGTCACTAAATCAGGTGGGTACACAGCCTCTGAGCCTAAGCAAATTGCATCTTCACCCTCGCCTTGAAGCGCTTTCAAGGCTTCCTGCAAGACGACTGCGATTAGCCTGCCAGTCACGCGGGTTCCAGCCTCGGCCGCCCTCCGAGGCGCCACCAGCCGGCCACGATCGGGGGAGGGGGGGCAGAGGGGGGACCTAAGCTTCAAGGACCCACGCCCGTGCGCCCCCGGGAGGTTGTGCTGGCGCCGAGGGACGAGGGAGGAGCCAGCAGGGAGAGAGCAGCGGGCCACGCCCACCCCGCAGGTGGCCACGAGCTCTGAGAGGCTCGGAGCGGGGGCCGGGCCCGAGGGCGGGGCCTGTCGCGCGCCTGTTCCCACGTGTCCCGGGTTCCTGCCCCCCAGGCCCCGTGCTTATAAACCGGGATGCGCGCCACTCCCGGCCCTGCTGCTCCGTCTGCCACTGCCGCCTGGGCTCACTGGTAAGAAGTTCCGGGTCCCTCGTGGTCCCCAGTCTCTAGCCGGGGTCACGTCCTAGGAATCCCAGAGGGAGCAAGCAGCTGCAAGGGTGGGCACAAGGCGGCTCCCGAGGGACCGCGCTGTTGGTGGAAGGAAGGAGCCTGATGCCCGGGTTTGCTGTGACGCACACGTTCCTTCTGCCTAGGGAATCCAGCGAGGGGCACAAGTGCCAGGGTCTGGAAAGCAAGTGGAGTATAGGGGTCCCTTCTGGATTGTCCTTCTTTAATCACGACGCCTGTGTACTGCGAAGGCTCCAAGTAGAGTCCAGAGGGTTGGGGGCTTCTGATTCCCTCTCCGAGCTGGATTGGACTCACTGTCCATCAACAGGCCTGTTTCTCAAAGTGAAGCAAGAGGACCAGTCCCTCCTCGCCCTAAGGGGCCTGGGCGTGTGGCTTTCTCCTGAATCTGAGGGTGTCCTGCTCAGGTGAACACGCGGACCCTGCCTACCCCGCCCAGGTCCTAGGCTGGTTTTCCTTTCCGGTGGTGTGCAGTGTGAGGCTCAGTCTGGGTGGGGCTTCTCCCAGCCAGGTTTCCTGCTGGCTGGCTGGCTCTTTGGGAGGAGCCCCTTCTCAGGAAACGTCTGCTTCTGGGTTGTTACCGCCTTGGACCCCTCTCCAGGGAGGCGGGATCGCCGTGATACGGAAGAAACAGGAGAAACAGCTGCATTCTCAGTATTTCCCTCTGTAAAGTGGGGCTGTCAGGCTGTCTAGGAGAGCTGAGGCAGGAGCAGACCTGCCCTTTCCCCGGGGGGTAGACCAGGAAAACCCTTCCTTTGATCCCTCCCCTTGCATCTCCTTCTGGCCAGTGACCCGGCAGGTGATGCCTGACGTCAGCCTCCCAGCTCTGGGACAGCCAGCCTCGTGCTGGACTGGGAACACATGCTGTCCAAGAGCTCAGTAAACTGTTGGGAGCTGTGGCCACGGTCTGCCACGCTTGCTCACTGGGTCTGGGATGCAGACCAGAAAGACAGAGTCCCCTGCCCCCTAGGACAAGGCCTTCAGAAGGCAGAGGGAGCCAAGAGCTGGGCTGGGCAGAAACTGCAATAGTCTCCCTTTCGGACCCCACCCCCTCTCTCAGGGTCCTTCCACCACAATCCAGCCAAAGCTGGGAAGCATTGAAAGGGCACCCGGGGCTGCCCAAGGAATTCTGGCTCTACCCAGTGCCGGTGGACTCCATAAATGAAGGACTTCTGTCCATCAGCCACCTCCCCCAGCCTCACCCCAGCTTGATGGGGGCCAAGCACAGGATAGGATCAAACAGGAAGCTTACACTCTTAGCGTCCTTGGTTATATTTGCCGCTCC